>OU611975.1:3682280-4100070 GCA_914767545.1 Sesia apiformis
GAGATGATTTCTCATGGCGGCATTGAGGATGGCCACGAGGAGAGCGATCAGATGGATCGGGAGGATTTTGAACACCTTGTTGGGTATTCCGTCGATTCCAGGAGATTTTTTGATTTTGAGATTTTGGATAATCTCCTGGATTTCTGTTACCGTAACCGGTAGAAGGGAGTCAGAGGGGGGGATGGAGGCTCGACGCCCCACCTCTCCGTCAACCGTGTCGACGTGGGATTCGTCCACCGGCTGACGGCTAAGGGAGCACTGGGCCTCCAAACTGTCGGCTAGGCATTCGGCCTTCTCTGCATCGTCAAATGCGGGAGGTCCGTTTGGTCTTGTCAGTGGGGGAAACGAGGCTGTATTGTCTGTTTTCATAGACTTCGCCATCCGCCAGTAGGCAGTGTGTGATGGCGAAATCTCTGACAACAGGGATTCCCAACTGTGATTTTTGAATTCAGCGATGCGATGCTTTACTTCCCTTTGTAAGGCTCGCATTCTACGCCTATTCTCGTCACAGGGGAAAGAGTCATAAGCACGGATGGCTGCGTTCTTGTCTCTTATCAGCTCCCTTATGTCCTCAGGCAACTCCCAGCGGCGATCGTTCGCCGCTGGGACTCGCCTGGAGGAGCTTCGGATTAAATCCTTAAGGTGGCTGCCGAGGCCAGAGACCGCCGTGTTTGTGTCATCCGCACTGGTCAGGTAGTCGGGGATAGAGTCGAGGTGGGGAGAGCTGGAAGCCTTAAGGGCTTCTTTCAGCTTGGTCCAGTTAATAATCGTCTTGTCTTGGAGAGGTGGATCGGTCTGTCGTCCTAGTTTCATGACTACGGGGCGATGGTCGGAGTCTAACTCGGAGAGGGGTTCTAGCGAGTTTAGACGTAGGGCAACGTTTTTGAAAAGGGCAATGTCAAGGACGTCGGGTCTGTGGGTAACAGTACCAGGGTAATGAGTTGGCGTCATTGGAGCTATCACGTCAAAGTCGAGTAGGTCAATGAGTCTGTTAAGGCGATTACCGTTAGTGGTGGAGGTATGACTATTGAAGCTGGGGTGCTTACAATTGAGATCTCCTGCCAGGATGACTGAGTTACCTAAGTCGAGAAGCGACTCGAGATCAGTCCTGAGCAGTACTCTGTCGGGGGGGAGATAAACAGATGCCAGAGTGACAGGTTGATGACCTGTCATAGCTATACGACAGACCGAGGCCTCCATGTTAGTCAGTGGAGGGGTAGGAATCGGAATGCAGTGCAGAGACCTTCTGTAGTAAATGAGGGTGCCGCCTCCTCGGCTGGCCAATCTGTCATTACGTACAATGTTGTACTGGGCGATTTTGGGATCGCGTTTGCTAGGTTTCAAGAAGGTCTCTTGCACTAGCATTATGTCGATTTGATGATTTCTGAGGAAATCTTGGATCTGGGTGCGTTGGGAGCCGTAGCCGTCAGCGTTGTAAAACGCGACGGACAGGGAAGAGGGCTTTATTCGAGCTGTGTTAGCCATTGGAGTTCTTTTAGGAGAGTTCAGGGGCAGGCCTTGAAGAGGCCGAGGGCGCTAAGTACGTGCTCGTACTTAAAGACAAGGTCTAGACGGGCTAGAGCGTCTCCGTCAGTGGACCTGAGCGCTTGGGCTAGGTTTTTAATTTCCTGGGGGTTTATGGCCCCTAGGAAGCGGCGGACTAGAGCCAGGTCCTCCATTAGCCCAGGACTAGCCTGGCTTTGGAAGGAGGTGGCGTTAGGGACGGGTTTAAAAGGGGCCGGCGCAGGGGCGGCTGGAGTGATCCTCCAAGATTGCTGCGCGGGGGCGGCTGGAGTGGTCCTGCGCCAGGATTGCGGCGCAGGTTTGGGTGGGAGCGAGGGGAAGCTCGCGGGTGTGAGCACTGCGGCTGGGGTGGGTTGCGCAGAAGGCGCGGGGAATGGTGCTTTAGTTTGCACCGACATAAGGGGGGCCATATGCGCCTGCGTAGGAAAGCGCTTGGCGGGGGGGTGGGGGTCTAGCGGGGACCCTCCTGGAAGGCCACCGCGGCGCTTTAGGGCATCCGCGATAACTCGCGGGATGCCCCAGCTGTCCGCAGAGGATACAGCCAGGGGGGTCCTCGGCGCCCTTGGGACGGGTGCAGTCGCTAGTGCCGTGGTCACCCAGGCACTTAACGCAACGGGATCGCGCGTAGCAGTTGCGCGCTGCGTGGCCATAGTATTGGCAATTATGGCATTGCCCAATACCGCCACGCTTGTGGGGAGTCTCAAAGGAGAGACCGGAGAGCCCGCAGATAGTGCGGGTGTCGAAGATTTTCTTCCCCTCGATGGTGAGGGGAAGGACAACCAGTACTAGGTTGAAAGGGGTTTTATCGCGCCCCTTGTAAAGGCGGTGCACTTCTAGCACCGGGAGGTTTTGGGATTTGAGATCCTCTAGGATCTCATCTTCTCCCAATTGGGGAGGGAGGCCACGGGCCACGACTCGGAGACGACGCTCCTCCTCGGTGGCGTAGGTGTGGAAGGAGATTTTCTCCTTCCGAAGATAGGCAGTTAAGGACCTGAAGTCCTTGGAGGAGGGGACCTGGACCTTAATGGCCACAGCAGTGTTGGTTGCCTTTGTGAAGGAGATTTTTAACATCTCCATGGCGGCTCGGACATGCTCCCAACGGGCCTTGTCTTGGACAAAGACAGGGGGTGGGGGCTTTTCGGTGCGGGGGACCGCGGGCGGGGGCTGAGGGGTGCTCTGGCGAGAGCGGGAAGCCGCGCCAGGCTGGGTTACGAAGTCCGACTTAGCGGACTTCGGGGGTGCAGCGGGGGTGGGGGAGGAGGTCTTTACGGACCTTTTCCGTTTCTTGCCGACGACGGTGAAGCCGTCGTCGGAAGATTCGGCTGGGGAATGCTCCGCCTCAGATGCGGAGTCGGAGTCGGAGTCGCAGGAGGGCTGGACTATGTCCATGTCCTCCTGGGAGGTGTCACAGGAGTTATCCTGCTCGGGGACGGAGTTAGGGGACGCGGGGCTCTCGGATGGAGCCGCGGGTGCGGGTTTGGAGGCCGCGAGGGCTATTTGGACGCAGACGGAGTCAAAGTATTCCGGACTGGAAGCCTTTATGTGCGCAACTATCGCTGCGTCGCTCAGTAGCGACGCCATAGCTGGCTGGGGTGGGGGGGGAGAGAGAGAAAGAGATAGCGTGCTTGTCGCTATCTCTGTCTTCCCGGGTAGGTACGCCCGGGGTTGTGTAACCCTCCCTGCTGGGTGAAGCAGGGAGGTGAGTGCCTACTGGTGAGCCCTAAGCTTGTAATCCGTCGCCAATCTTATTGTGCGACGGAGCCCTACGGGGTCTAGAGCGAAGGGTGTAACACACCCGACCGACTCTAGGTGCAAGCTGTGGAGGGAAAACAGAGACTAGGCCGACTAGGAGACCCCCCCAAGGCCGGTTTGCTAGCTCCCGTCCAATTGACTGCCTCACCCTGAAGGGGCTCGGCGGGTGTGATTGGGTCAACACCCCACTCGGTTCGTCGGCTCCGTTAGGTATCCACCGAGGACCACGAAACTGTGGATTTTCCCAGAAGGGGCAAAACTGCAGTTGCGGAACTGCAGTGGTTTTTGGCGGAATCAGCCGCTGCCTTGAGAAAGGCAACTTTTGATTTCTAATCGCGGGCTTCGGCGCTACGGCGCTACGACGGCAGCTACGACGGCAGCTACGCGAGGGCAGCTACGACGGGGCGGCTACGGCAGGCGCAGCGGTGCGGGGGACGTCCGATCGCTAGCGCGATCCGGAGCGGAATGTTTTGTTGAAATGGAATGCCGGGAGCCCCAAAATGGTCCGTCTTTTATACCATTTGGGCTTCCCCCACCATTTGTTTACATATGTACCCCTCCCGCTACCCGCGGGGGATCGTTTATTGTCATACATGTTTCTTTGTTAGAATTTTACATATTATTTCCTTAAATCTAATTAGAATCTATTGTAAAATACTTTCTATGGGTAGATCCAATAAGATATTGACGCTATGACGTTCGGTTGCGAGTGGACGGGGCGCGCGGCTTCGCGACATTTTTACGTTACCCCGTCCCCCGCTTCAGGAGGACGCCTGCCAGACGGCGGGCCATTAGTTGTTCTCCGGACGTCATAGCGTCTATTTACATTATGCAATTTATCCCTAGCATGCGTTACCTAAACTACCTACACCAACAATTATCCTTATAGGGAAGTAAAAGACAGACTAGGGAACATTTTAATAACAAAGGTATGAACACATATTTTACGCATACATATTTCAAACTTATTACTAATTCAGAAACTATACAACTATATAATACAAGTACCCTAGCCCTATTTACATGCAGTCGTTAACAGAATTCAAGCCTTTCTTACATATCTATGGCAGTCTCGGTACAAAGTATACGTTGTACCCAGCGTTCCCATCAGCTAACAATGCAATGGCGACCCACCAACACGTTTTGGACTTGTAATGTCGGTCGGTTTTAGAATATTAATTCCAACTATTTTTACTAGGTATCGGCACGTGCCTGGGCGCTTCTCACCCATTCGCGATCTCGCGGTACCTTCCCAAAGCGACGCTCTAAGCCGAGGCCCATTCCTTCCGCCGGTCTACCGGCGGGGGAGCCCTTAGGCTCGTTGCTGCACACACCTTTTGCACCTGACTTAGCGCCTTCTACGCTCGCCCTAAACCACGTACAGACATGTATATGTCTGGTGAAAGGCCATTAAGGCCACAAGAATTTAGCTTCCAAAGAAAAACAGCTTTAGAAATAGTACCAGTCCATCTCTTCACGTTGGTGTCGTGAAAGCCGACTAAGGAATGACAAAGCGGCTAGCACAAGCGCTGAGGAAC
The DNA here is from genome assembly GCA_914767545.1 of Sesia apiformis. Taxonomy (NCBI): domain Eukaryota; kingdom Metazoa; phylum Arthropoda; class Insecta; order Lepidoptera; family Sesiidae; genus Sesia; species Sesia apiformis. The sequence goes on from OU611975.1 coordinate 3,687,095, forward strand.
TACACCATCTGTAAAACAGTGGATTCGCCAACCTGCCACCCATCCGCCTGGATGGCGTGCCGTTTTAAGGCCGTACATCCCTCATGCACAAAACAATATGCATAAGGGGCCCGTGTCCATCAGTGGACGATGAATGCGCTGGTGACGGTTAGCTCCAACAAAGTATCTGTTAAAGTATTACCATCAATTAATATACATTTATCACATTTCAATGTCAAACCCATCCACTGTAATTTAAACTCTAAAATTATAGCAATAAGTGCGTAATTACTTATTATGTTTGGTTCATCGCGCACTATCTACGGCCTCACGAGTTGATAAAATCAACGGTTGTGTAATAAAAACATAGTGATTTTTAATTATGGGATTTTTCCGTGCTAATCTCACGATTAAAAGTGTATGAAAATATTGAAACAGTTACGTAAAAACATAAGATGGCACTTTAAAAAAATCTACAAAAATCGCCGTCTAATCGTACGAAATATATCGGTCCTTTATTGCAAGAGTGTTTTTATTCGAAAATCTCGATTTGTGATTTATTAAAAAAAAATGTACCCTTATGTTAACAATGCACTTAAGCGACATCACGAAATTAGGCCACGCCCCCTAATTTCCAGGCAAACGTCGTCAGTAAAGTAGCAATCTAGGTTGTGCAAATAGCTATCTTTTACTGAAGCCTTTTGCACCCGATAGCCAATGAAAAAATGTGTCATTTTTGTACTTATTCTATTTTGTATTATTTCAATATTATTTCTTTGTTATTGTTTTCATTAGTATTTCTTTATTGTCATTATCTCTTTAGTATTCCTTTTGATACAAACTTAGAATAAGCTATTGATTAAAAGTAAAATATTAACATTATATACAATTAAACAGTAAATATTAACTTAGTAAGTAAGTTAATAAGAATAAGTACCCATTGTTCTGCCAATTATGTCTACAAAGTTAATAATGTATAAAATCAAAGTAAAGAACAGAACAATGGGAAAAAATGTATAATTAAGAAATTATGTAAAATCCTGTAGCAGGATCCAGCAGAAACATATTAAAGCATTTTTCTCGCCGATTTTTTATTCCCCTGAATATCACACGGAGATGTACTTGCTACAGGAAAGCTCTGCCAACATTTCCTTATCATTTAGATATGGAAATATCCAGTATTGTATAAACAAATAAGGTTGTAAGAAAACCCGCGAAAGTTGGCAGATCTTTTAAAAGTAGCAGTAATATACTGTAAAATTGTAAATAAAATATGTAACAATATAAATAATATGTGTAAAATAATAATAGCTTCGTTCGCGGTAAGGATTCCGAACTGATTCGGAACTATACGCATGCGCAGTTCAAATAATGCCGTTCGCGGAACACACAATTCAGAATTTCTAGTTACAGTTCTGTGTTCGCGGAACCGTCGAACTCGATTCAGGATCGGTTCATAATCAGTTCTATCAGTTCTATAACTTTGGCAAGAATCCGTAGTTCCAGACATGCGCAGTTTTTACCTAACGACATTTGACATATATGCTGCGGCTATATTCAGTTGGTTAGAAACTAATAAACTGGTTAAATAGTTAAATAAAATATAAATTTTATTAATTTATTAAGGGTTAAATAAAATATGGTTAGTTTTGTTTGTTGTTTATATAAATAAGTTTATATAATACTCTAATAAGAGTAATGTGTTTAGATGGGTCCACTTAAATACTTGCCAACTTAGGGGTTTTCCCCCCAAATTTAGGGGGTAAATAAGTGGGATGGGTTTTTTTTTAGGGGTTTTATATTTTTAGGGATTTTTTGACTCTTCATATATTTTTTTGAATATATATTTTTCATATATTATGTGAAAGTATAGGCCCTGGGACAATCCAAACTATAATAGCTAATCATATTTATTTGTTGACCTAGCGACTTAACGACATCTAGTACAAATATATTACAACTACTCTGTGGTGACTGGTGGTTATTGTGCCTATGCTTATTGGAAATACATATGTACGTTGATTATTGTTTACTTGTTTAATTCGATTTTGTTGTTGTACTGCTGTGCCGACAAGCAATTTGTTAATGATGCCTAAAGAAACTAAAAATAATAAAATGTACTGTCAGAAGTACACGTAGATTTGGGAAACAGATCCAGATTTAAAAGGTAAAGAAATTTCATTGCATTTTTGTAATTTATATTTTTCTTTTATTATATATTTTTTTAGAGGGATTTCTAAGTAATTGGGGCGATTTTGGGGGTTTTTGACTTAAGCTTTAGGGATAAATATTTTTGAGAGTTGGTAACACTGCCGATGACAGTAGATCGTACGCAGTTTGGTTCCGAAATCGTTCGCGGAAATAAAAATCACGAATCGGTTTATAACCGCGCATGCGCTCTACTACGATTCCAAATTAGTTCAGTACTAGTTCCGAATTAGTTCTGAATCCTTACCGCGAACAAAGCTAATAGGAAAAATAAATAAAGACGGTTGAAGGGGGAGGGGTGGTGAAGAGAGACGGGATAACGGTCATTAACGGGAAAATAACGGCTTAACGGAAAAAACCGCCAACGGCTCTCCCTACGGTACTGCCGTAACCCTAATAAGCGGAAAGGGAAAAATGGAAAATAACACAACAGCTACCGGTATAGCCATCGGCAAAGTTACGTGAATCGATCTATACCAAGCCCAACTTTTAAGTCGAGTTTTCTGCGCACTGCTTATCCTTTACTTATAAAGGTTCCACGCAGTACGCCCGTTGCGTCGAGGCTTCTGCTCCCGCATTTCGGTACCACTGTTCATTCGTACGCGGCGTGTTTCACGGGGATTAGCCCGATGGGTTGCCCACGCCGGGAGTGTATACAGTAGTTCCCCTCAATCAAAGTCGGGCCAAAGAAGACAATGGCGGACAGGGGGCGACCCCTAGTCCGTGAAAAGGCGAATCGAAGAAGAGGAGCATCAGCGCCGCGGACAGTTGTGGCCCGCGATCTCTTCGCACCTCATCAGATCCGCCAAGTAGATCCCAACGAACTGGGCCCGCGCGGGTCAACTGACGCGCGCCCAACACCGTCCGCATCCGCCGCCTCCGGTACTCCCTCAGACGGAACTGAGCCTCCGTTTTCGGGGGAAACCGTGCGGCGAAAGACAGGGCGAGCCGCGGCCAAGTTACGCCGCCCCCCTACGCCGGAATCCGGAGAAGAGGAAGAAGGGGACGAGAAGAGACTGTGCTGCAGCGCAGACTCCCCCCCTTCCCCAGCACCCAGAACCTCACTGGAATCGCAAGTACCACGCCCGCGTATTACCATCTCTGGCGCGGCACCACTTCCTCAGCGCCCCCCTAGGAGGCGACCTGAGTCCACTGAGAGGGAAGTAGAAGTTATCGCTCCTTCTCACACCTCATTGCCTTTAGGGGCACCAACATCGTCCCCCTCATCGGTTATGGAGGAGGAACCCGCTGGCCCCCGTGGATTGGATAGCACTAGCTACGCCACGCTGGGGCCAAATCCACCCGAAATCGAAGTTTCACCGGATGGACAATCACAACCATCCTATGCTGCCGCCGTGGCTTCATCTCCACCACCCTCAATAAAACCTCGCGCAACCGTTGTCCAAGAGACAGCCAGCGGCGAGGATGTGCCCGAGACCGCGTCCACAGCTCAACAAGCATAAGCACGCAGCTATCCGCCGATAGTGGTGGAGCGGCTGCCCAATTGGACGCGCCACTTCGCTGCTATTAAAAATAAACTGGGACACCCCCCCAATGCGAGGCCCTTTGGATCAGGTGTCCGCTTTATCTCGCGAACACCTGAAGAATATCGGACAGTGCAGGCCTACCTCATGGAGCTTGGTGAGAAGGAGCCTGCATTGTCCTGGTACTGCTATGCGCCAGCAGAAGAACTGCCAACTAAAGTGGCTTTGAGAGGACTACCTCATGATACTCCCCCTGAAGAAATCAGGGAGGCGCTAGAACTGCGCGGATATACGGTTCGGCATGTACGCGCCCTTCCACCACGTCGTGGACGACCGGGTTGCATGTTCCACGTGCAGCTGGACCATCTGACGCCACAGGAGCTCTCTCGCCTGTATGCGATCGATGAGCTCCTGTTTATGCCGGGAATAACTATCGAGGCGTGGAGAGGTCGCGGGGGGCCGGCACAATGTCATCGGTGCCAGGCCTTCGGCCACGCCTCGTATAATTGCTACCGACCACAAAAATGTGTTCGCTGCGCGGGGGAGCACCCAGCAGCAGAATGCCCGCGGCCAAGAGACCAGCCGGCAACCTGTGCAAATTGCGCGAAGGATCACGCGGCAAATGACCGTCGCTGTGCCGTATTTCGCCGCGTGGCCCGCAAGATGGGTACCCAAACACATGCACCCCTACCTACCAACCAACCAGCCTCCCAGCGTGTGGGACGTGCGGTACTACAGCATCCTGCGCAACCGGTCTATGTGGCCACTGTCCCGGGTGCGGCTACGTTAGCTGCACCTGCGAATGAGCCAACTGAAAGGGGCGCTCCATTGCAACGCAAGAGAAGGAAACGGGGTGGCCGCAAACACAAAGCGGCTACTGCCCCAACCACCTCCACGCCACAGCCTGCACCGGGGCCGGCGTCTCGGGCTCCAGTAGCGCCAGTGCAGGTGCCAACATGGGCAGTAGTGAACGCACCGGAATCAGCTATTGCTGCGACGTTAGTTCCTACGCCCACTCCCGCGCCACAAGCCGGGTACAGGCCTACGATCCCAATTCCAGCAGCCGGACAACAGAGAGTTGTCCTACCAACAGGGGAGCCGAACGGGGAGCCGATCAATATGTTGATCGGTGCCTTGGCGGAATTCTTCCTGGCCGCATGCTCCGGCGCCGATTTGGCCACGGCAGCAGCGCGTGGATTGGCACAACTGACACCATTTTATAATGGCCAGCAGAGGCAACCTTAGAATTATATATTGGAATCCGGGGGGTGTCAGGGGACATCTCCACCATCTGAGAACTCTCGTCCAGTCGCAGGACATCCATGTTGTTCTACTGGGCGAGACCAAATTGTCGCCTCAACGTGACCTCCGTCTACCCAACTTCTTCGTGTATCGACGCGACGAGGTATCACCCGAGGGAGTGCCATACAGAGGCACCGCTGCCCTCGTGAGGAGAGACCTAATACACGAAGAGTTGGACCTGCCGCCATTCACCTCTACTCGCTCCATAGGGGTCCGAGTGAATGCCGCCGGCGCGGAACTCCGTTTGTTTGCCGCATACCGACCCCCCGGATCACCATTCCACAAACAGGACATCCGAAAAATACTCGATGGAAGCACGCCTACACTCGTGGCAGGGGACCTTAATGCCAAACACCCGGCTTGGGGTTCCCGTGTGATTAACCCCGCGGGAAGGTGGCTCATCGAGGATTCCGAAAACCAAGGGTACGAGGTGGTGGGCCCGGATGCGCCCACCCATGTGCCCGCCAACCCACGGTATTCCCCGGACGTCCTGGATGTGGCCTTATGTCAGGCCCTCCACTGTCCGGTCCATGTCGACGTACTATATGATTTGGATACGCAACATTTGCCCATTCTAATCACGCTTGGCCTCGCGGCGGATTTTACAGCCGCAAGGGCACCCAGAGATAAAACGCACTGGCGCACCTATAGTGGGGCGCTATCCGATCTTTCCCTCCGCGGTACTCTCTCCACGCCGGAGGAGGTGGAAACAGCTGCGTCCTATATCACTACAAGAATCCAAGCCGCAAAGGCCGCAGCTACAACAAAATCCTCCGCGACCTACCGCCGAGAGGAATTGCCGCCACACTTGTGTGCCGACTTACGCCGCAAACGCGCACTACGAAAGCTCTGGGCGCGCTCTCGCTGTCCGCGGGTTAAGCGTGAACTCAACAGCCTGACGGAGCAGCTGTCGAATGCGGTTAAGGCGTTCCGTGGTACCGCCTGGAATGATATCATAGACCGGGCGGCAGAAGACGATGTCAGCCTATACCGCCTCAATCGACAGCTGACTAAAGTTCCAGCCCCCGTTTACCCGCTGCTCAACAGCGCGGGTAAACGTTGTTACGCTGCCATGGACCGGGCTGAAATCCTTGCCAACCACATGGAGGAACAGTTTACTCCTCACTCTGCCGCAGACGCCGCCGCCGATTTCCATAGACACGTCGAACGCCGCGTTAGAGAATTCCTGTGTGTTCCGGCGCCTCCGCTCCGGGGAGATGACTTTATCTCCCCGTCAGAGCTGCGCAAGGCAGTTGCTCGCCTGCATAGGCGAAAGGCACCGGGTCCAGATGACATCTCAACGATGGCGCTAATGCAGCTGCCTAAGAAGGGTCTGGCAGCATTGACCAGACTGTTCAATGGGATCCTTCGCACTGGCTATTTCCCTGCATCGTGGAAGCTGGGTAAAGTCATAGTCCTCCCGAAACCGGGAAAAGACCGCCGTCAGCCCTCGAGTTACTGTCCCATAACTCTGCTATCCCACATTGCTAAGCTGTTCGAGCGTTTGTTGCTGCGACGTCTCCGTCCGCATCTCCCAATAAGGGCGGAGCAATTTGGATTTCGCAGCAACCACTCCACAACGCTCCAGCTTACGCGTGTCCTACATCACCTGGCATCAGAGAGCAACCGGGGCCGATGCACGGTTGGAGTCTTCTTAGACATTGAGAAGGCCTTTGATCGTGTATGGCACGAGGGGTTGCTCTTCAAACTTTTGGATACCAGGACGCCGCCTGCAATTGTGCGGATAGTAGCGTCCTTCCTCGAGGGTCGAAGTTTCTACGTCTCGGTCGAGGACGTGGCTTCCCAGCCACGCCCCATTACTGCAGGAGTACCACAAGGAAGTTGCCTTTCGCCGTGTCTATATGCAGCGTTCGCTAACGACATCCCCACTCTACATGCCCAGCTGCAGGAGTGGGAGGAAGACGCTGTCTTGGCATTATACGCCGATGACAGCGCATTCTTTACATCTTCACGCAGAGCTAATATTGCTGCCAATAAAATGCAACGTGTCCTGGACCTGCTGCCAGACTGGCTGGACAAGTGGAGAATGGCCGTCAACGTTTCGAAGACGGCCGCCCTGCTTACTGGCCTAAAACGTACCATGCCGCCACCGCTCAAGTTCCGAGGTCAGGACGTAGGATGGGAGTCCTCTGTCCGTTACCTCGGATGCCACATTGATCGCTCGCTGCGCATGATTCCGCAGGTGGACCAAATGGTCCGCCAGGCGAAGGCTGCACGAGCGACTCTGAGACCTGTGTTGGCATCACGACTGCCTCTCCGAACGCGACTGAGGGTCTATAAAGCCTACGTCCGCTCGCGTCTCACATATGCTGCGCCGGCATGGTACGCGCTGTGTTCGCAAACACAGCGCAAACGGCTGCAGGTCCAGCAGAACGTTGCTCTGCGTATAATCGTAGGAGCGGGGCGTTACGTACGCAATGACGTCATCGCCCGCGACGTGCAGATGCCTTCGATAGAAGAATTCGTGGTCCAATTGGCGCGGAGCCTTTACAACCGCGCCGATAATGGACCACACACTCACCTAAGAAATCTAGCGCCTCTGCACTCGCGGCCGCCGGACGGACGTCCGCTGCCTCGCGAGCTCCTGCAATCACCGCCACCCTAGGGTCAGACAGTACAGGGTGGCGATATTCAAGGCCAACATAAGCTGACACAGGTCAGCAACCAACGACCAGGGGAGCTGTTGCCCCCTGAGATGACGCCCGAGTACGAGGGGTTCCTCACACTCGTACCTGCGCTCGCGCGCTGAAAGCGCGCAAGAGTGCGGAGGACCCGGTTGGTTGTGGAAAACAACTTCGCCGCGTGGCCCGCAAGATGGGTACCCAAACACATGCACCCCTACCAACCAACCAACCAGCCTCCCAGCGTGTGGGACGTGCGGTACTACAGCATCCTGCGCAACCGGTCTATGTGGCCACTGTCCCGGGTGCGGCTACGTTAGCTGCACCTGCGAATGAGCCAACTGAAAGGGGCGCTCCATTGCAACGCAAGAGAAGGAAACGGGGTGGCCGCAAACACAAAGCGGCTACTGCCCCAACCACCTCCACGCCACAGCCTGCACCGGGGCCGGCGTCTCGGGCTCCAGTAGCGCCAGTGCAGGTGCCAACATGGGCAGTAGTGAACGCACCGGAATCAGCTATTGCTGCGACGTTAGTTCCTACGCCCACTCCCGCGCCACAAGCCGGGTACAGGCCTACGATCCCAATTCCAGCAGCCGGACAACAGAGAGTTGTCCTACCAACAGGGGAGCCGAACGGGGAGCCGATCAATATGTTGATCGGTGCCTTGGCGGAATTCTTCCTGGCCGCATGCTCCGGCGCCGATTTGGCCACAGCAGCAGCGCGTGGATTGGCACAACTGACACCATTTTATAATGGCCAGCAGAGGCAACCTTAGAATTATATATTGGAATCCGGGGGGTGTCAGGGGACATCTCCACCATCTGAGAACTCTCGTCCAGTCGCAGGACATCCATGTTGTTCTACTGGGCGAGACCAAATTGTCGCCTCAACGTGACCTCCGTCTACCCAACTTCTTCGTGTATCGACGCGACGAGGTATCACCCGAGGGAGTGCCATACAGAGGCACCGCTGCCCTCGTGAGGAGAGACCTAATACACGAAGAGTTGGACCTGCCGCCATTCACCTCTACTCGCTCCATAGGGGTCCGAGTGAATGCCGCCGGCGCGGAACTCCGTTTGTTTGCCGCATACCGACCCCCCGGATCACCATTCCACAAACAGGACATCCGAAAAATACTCGATGGAAGCACGCCTACACTCGTGGCAGGGGACCTTAATGCCAAACACCCGGCTTGGGGTTCCCGTGTGATTAACCCCGCGGGAAGGTGGCTCATCGAGGATTCCGAAAACCAAGGGTACGAGGTGGTGGGCCCGGATGCGCCCACCCATGTGCCCGCCAACCCACGGTATTCCCCGGACGTCCTGGATGTGGCCTTATGTCAGGCCCTCCACTGTCCGGTCCATGTCGACGTACTATATGATTTGGATACGCAACATTTGCCCATTCTAATCACGCTTGGCCTCGCGGCGCATTTTACAGCCGCAAGGGCACCCAGAGATAAAACGCACTGGCGCACCTATAGTGGGGCGCTATCCGATCTTTCCCTCCGCGGTACTCTCTCCACGCCGGAGGAGGTGGAAACAGCTGCGTCCTATATCACTACAAGAATCCAAGCCGCAAAGGCCGCAGCTACAACAAAATCCTCCGCGACCTACCGCCGAGAGGAATTGCCGCCACACTTGTGTGCCGACTTACGCCGCAAACGCGCACTACGAAAGCTCTGGGCGCGCTCTCGCTGTCCGCGGGTTAAGCGTGAACTCAACAGCCTGACGGAGCAGCTGTCGAATGCGGTTAAGGCGTTCCGTGGTACCGCCTGGAATGATATCATAGACCGGGCGGCAGAAGACGATGTCAGCCTATACCGCCTCAATCGACAGCTGACTAAAGTTCCAGCCCCCGTTTACCCGCTGCTCAACAGCGCGGGTAAACGTTGTTACGCTGCCATGGACCGGGCTGAAATCCTTGCCAACCACATGGAGGAACAGTTTACTCCTCACTCTGCCGCAGACGCCGCCGCCGATTTCCATAGACACGTCGAACGCCGCGTTAGAGAATTCCTGTGTGTTCCGGCGCCTCCGCTCCGGGGAGATGACTTTATCTCCCCGTCAGAGCTGCGCAAGGCAGTTGCTCGCCTGCATAGGCGAAAGGCACCGGGTCCAGATGACATCTCAACGATGGCGCTAATGCAGCTGCCTAAGAAGGGTCTGGCAGCATTGACCAGACTGTTCAATGGGATCCTTCGCACTGGCTATTTCCCTGCATCGTGGAAGCTGGGTAAAGTCATAGTCCTCCCGAAACCGGGAAAAGACCGCCGTCAGCCCTCGAGTTACCGTCCCATAACTCTGCTATCCCACATTGCTAAGCTGTTCGAGCGTTTGTTGCTGCGACGTCTCCGTCCGCATCTCCCAATAAGGGCGGAGCAATTTGGATTTCGCAGCAACCACTCCACAACGCTCCAGCTTACGCGTGTCCTACATCACCTGGCATCAGAGAGCAACCGGGGCCGATGCACGGTTGGAGTCTTCTTAGACATTGAGAAGGCCTTTGATCGTGTATGGCACGAGGGGTTGCTCTTCAAACTTTTGGATACCAGGACGCCGCCTGCAATTGTGCGGATAGTAGCGTCCTTCCTCGAGGGTCGAAGTTTCTACGTCTCGGTCGAGGACGTGGCTTCCCAGCCACGCCCCATTACTGCAGGAGTACCACAAGGAAGTTGCCTTTCGCCGTGTCTATATGCAGCGTTCGCTAACGACATCCCCACTCTACATGCCCAGCTGCAGGAGTGGGAGGAAGACGCTGTCTTGGCATTATACGCCGATGACAGCGCATTCTTTACATCTTCACGCAGAGCTAATATTGCTGCCAACAAAATGCAACGTGTCCTGGACCTGCTGCCAGACTGGCTGGACAAGTGGAGAATGGCCGTCAACGTTTCGAAGACGGCCGCCCTGCTTACTGGCCTAAAACGTACCATGCCGCCACCGCTCAAGTTCCGAGGTCAGGACGTAGGATGGGAGTCCTCTGTCCGTTACCTCGGATGCCACATTGATCGCTCGCTGCGCATGATTCCGCAGGTGGACCAAATGGTCCGCCAGGCGAAGGCTGCACGAGCGACTCTGAGACCTGTGTTGGCATCACGACTGCCTCTCCGAACGCGACTGAGGGTCTATAAAGCCTACGTCCGCTCGCGTCTCACATATGCTGCGCCGGCATGGTACGCGCTGTGTTCGCAAACACAGCGCAAACGGCTGCAGGTCCAGCAGAACGTTGCTCTGCGTATAATCGTAGGAGCGGGGCGTTACGTACGCAATGACGTCATCGCCCGCGACGTGCAGATGCCTTCGATAGAAGAATTCGTGGTCCAATTGGCGCGGAGCCTTTACAACCGCGCCGATAATGGACCACACACTCACCTAAGAAATCTAGCGCCTCTGCACTCGCGGCCGCCGGACGGACGTCCGCTGCCTCGCGAGCTCCTGCAATCACCGCCACCCTAGGGTTAGACAGTACAGGGTGGCGATATTCAAGGCCAACATAAGCTGACACAGGTCAGCAACCAACGACCAGGGGAGCTGTTGCCCCCTGAGATGACGCCCGAGTACGAGGGGTTCCTCACACTCGTACCTGCGCTCGCGCGCTGAAAGCGCGCAAGAGTGCGGAGGACCCGGTTGGTTGGTTGGAAAACAACATCAAAACGACATAACATCAAAACGACATAAAATCAAATACGTCATCAGACGTCTCATAAGATAGGAACAACGGTTCCAAATACGTCACCAGACGTCTTCTAAAAGAAGCAAGGGAAATCCAATACGTCATCAGACGTCTTCTAAGGAAGGAAATTAAGGGAAATCCACTACGTCTACGGACGTCTTCTATATGAAGCAAAGTTAGCACCGTCTCGAACACCACCGCAAGCCCTAAAGCCAATTAAGAAAATCAACACCAGACCTTTTATTCATGTGATCCCCTCATCCCCGATAGTTCCGACTCCGCCACTCTACGAGCCCGGTGGATTGAATAGCGCCGTGGAAAATATTTACAACACCTTAACTCATTTAATGTAAAAGTGTCATAAAGATACTCGTATCTTCACTACAGGCGCTTATTGAAGTTCACTGGCTATTTTTGCTTGTCACCAAAAATACAGCAAGTTGCCATTTTAAAACTGCTGTCCTGTAAAATCGTTTTTTTTAAGTTATGACATGACACTATAGCAATCAATTAGCAAATATGTAAGATAGGGCTCATAAAACTATAACTTTTGTCAATTTGGCAGAAAAACAGTTTGTGTAAGTAAAAGGTCTTTTATTAAGTGCGCTCTAGTTTTAAAAATAAATAAAACAAGTTGTATAATCGATACCGCTATATTTTTTTTTATTTTGAAGGTCAATCGATAGCGTTAATTATGGAATATGATATTGGGCAAATAGCCGCCGCGGCTACGTTGAGTGGCGCGCATTCTGGAGGTCCAATTTTCGATGCCTCTATTTGAACTCTATCGCATAAATCGGACTCGATTTCTTAATGACGCGGGTGATCTTGGCCTTTAAGGCACCAATTGTTTGCGGTTGATTTGCATACTCCTGGGATATAACGTAACCCCACAAGAAGTCGATAAAGGCGTTAGATGACACATTCTCGGTGGCCAGTTGATGTCGCCGCCTCGCCAGATAATGGAGTCGCGAATGTACGGCGCAAATATCGTCATTCGGCTTCAGTTATTGAATCAATTGAATTTTATACGGATGAAGCCTCAAGTCGGGACGCATAATTCGCCAAGTTGAAGTCGCAGTTCTTGCGGATTTTCACGCACACGGTCCCGAACAAGAAGAATGTTTTCGATAGACCATGTATTTAGTTGACGTGCAGGAAGTGTTCAATCGGCAACTGGCCCGGCTTCTTCGAATTTGTTGATTGGACATCGAATTGAAGACTCAACAGGCTGATTATTCTGACCATAAATTCCTTATAACGCACGAAACGTTTCACGAACTGAACAGTCATTTTGATAGTAGTAAAGTTTAATGACATCCATGCGTTGTTGAATCGTGTAATTTTCCATGATTAAATGGTGAAGCTCAATAAACATTACCGTCAAATATGACAAGATATATATTTTTAAAGATGGCCGCAATAGGCTTTTAAAACTCGAGCGTCCCTCTTGAAGACCCATTATATCTCAGTTAAGTGCGAAGGAGAGACGAACCGGTTCAGCAATTCCTTTTCCTTTTCAATGTGGTGTCGTGTACCTTTCGAATAACACCATCCCATCTGCTCCCGTGGGTGTCGTAAAGAGAGGACTCGCCAACCCGTCCCACATACATCCCATACATACATCGCCAAAGGCCACATACATCCCTAACGCACAAAACAATTATATATTTACAATAAATTTTAATATATTCATTTAGACGTCATAAAATAGCCTAGACAACAAAGTTTTTTTAAAGGTGTTTTAAAAGCGAAGATTGAAGAACTATCTCGTATTGTGTAGGAGAGTGAGTTCCACAATTGTGCAGTCTCTATAGATAATGGATCGCGATAACTACAGGAGTTGTAAAATATTTAGAAGTGAAAAGTATTGTTACTAATGAGAGTTCGAGAAAATTGCAATAGATACTTTTTTTTTTCAGTATATGGCCGCTACAAAGATATTTCAGCACAAACCTTCGCAGCGATCCAAGTAGATGGTGTTTACAGAAGAGTGTGGGATAACGCTGTTGCTGCCATGTCGATAGTGGAACGAGAGGCCAATGGCATTAAAGATCAGGCGGTGCTTCATTGGGAAGTACTGTGGCCGGTGAGTTTACCATAATTCGTGATATCAACATGACTCGAAAACAACATAATTCGCTACAACATAGTATGCAACAATATCAACTTGCAATACCATCATAACTTATAGTACAATGCTAAAAAATATAAAAAACACCAAAAAATAGAAGAGTGTAGGATGATTCAGTTTCTGCCATGTCTATAGAGGACCCAGGAGTCAATAAATAGGGTTAAACATCAGGCGGGGCTTCATTGGGAAGCGTTATGACCGGTGACTTAATATAACTCGTGATATCAATATAATCTACATTCTTCTGAAAAACTGATACTAAAAACTCCATGTCACACTTCTACCTTCTATTCCCATTACTTTGCTGTGCACGCTGTCAGATTGTGGAACTGAAACGAGCTCAGACCCTGGCTACAAGTTAAGAATTACTACTTAGCCACCTCGATTTGAGCTTCTTGTATTTTTCATTTTTCTTTTCTTCTTTTTCACAATTACTTACGTTTCACTTTGATTCGTATGTCACTTCACACTTCTTGTCACTTGTCTTTGCCGTCAATGCTCTGGTACTATTTGTGGATGTCAATTTTAGTAATTATATGTTTATGTAGTTTGTAATAATTGTAATTGTGTTATGTTATCTGTGTATTATCACTTATTCATTTTATTACTATGTCTGTTCAAACTGCTTGCTCTACTTTTATTTCTTCTACTTTTATTTCTTCTACTTTTATTTCTTCTACTTTTATTTCTTCTACTTTAATTCTTCTACTTTTATTTCTTCTACTTTTATTTCTTCTACTTTTATTTCTTCTACTTTTATTTCTTCTACTTTTATTTCTTCTACTACTCTACTCTGTTCTTCTACTCTACTTTTCTTACTTGCTTGAAATAAAAGTAAAGCAAGCTACTTTTATTTCTTCAATCATCTCTTTGTCGTATGGTTGCCTGGAAGAGATCGGTTAATTGATAAGTCCGGCAATTGTGTCTTAAATATGTGTTAATTTTGTTTGTTGTGTACGCAATTAAGAGTATTATTATTATAACTCGGAATTTGAATAGAACTCGTAATATCAAACTTGCGGATATTATGGAACGCGCCATACTCGCGAGGGCTCATTCCGACGCGTAATTGACTCCCTACCTACAGGTTCTTGTATGTCATTTCCTTCTTTCTATTTTCGCTTTTCCACTGCTTCACGACATAACATTGACAGCACTTATTTCTACCTGCTTCTCTGTTTGTTTTTCTGAACCCTCTCAATTATCCGAAATTGAAGCCAAATTGAAGTCTCGGCAGCATTTCACGCGCTTCGTTATAAAAGCAATATGCCCATAATACGTTTTGCAGATCCTCATCTTCCATTCCATATTAACTTACATTACTATCTTAGCCTGTACTGTTATCTGCGACTACCGCGCGGGCCTAGTGTGGATTGGTGTATATGCCTCAGATTTTTTTCATTCTGAAACATGTGGGTTTCTCTCATGATATTTTTCTTCACCTTCGAATGCTAACATAGACAATATAAGGACAAGTGGGCGTGAGGCGGCACAGCGGAATCCGCGGAGACGCTTGCAAATGTTTTGAGTGGGAACGGATACCTAATTGAAGTCAGTATCCAATTTCCCCTGCGAGTCGCTGCATGTTTGTAGTTTCTCTATAGTTTTGACGTTTTTCGAGTGTCATAATATCCCAAGTAAAAAATGCGCTGATTCCAATTAAAAATTTCTTCTAAATCAATTTTTGAGTGAGTCATTGCCCATACAAGAAGCGAGAATCGCTTTAACTGTGAAATCGGAACCGGAAAGAGACACGTTAAGAAAACCGGATCTCGACACCGCGTTTTCTCCCCACCCTCAGACACGACCTACATTTATTTATATTTCTTCATTTATGGTTCTTCCAGAGATTATTCGCAAACCGAGATTACGTTTACATACGACGACACAAACAATTCCAAGTCAAAACCAAATGCCTGACGCACAAGGAGAAAATTTTCGACACAATAGGAGAAGAAGATCCATGCGCGAACGCGAGAGAAGCAGCACAGAACGTTGTCTTTGCCAAAGATGGAGAGAAATCGCAGAGAACCGCAGACAATACAGAAGTTTACAGTGAAGATGAGTGCAATGATGTTTTTGGTTACTACGTTCAGGCTGACGAAAGGCAAGTTTATGTAGAAGATAAAAGTGAGAAGAGAAAAGAAGAGAGTGAATTGTTGAAGGATAATAAAGTGTATGTGATAGTGTCAAGATCGTGTCAACATTACAACGTGCCGGAGACGAAAAATGCTATTAGAGTGTTGGAGTATTGGAGTCACATGGTGGTCAGGACATTGGATGGTGATGACAAGGTATGAAGATATTTTAATCTATCTATTTTTCTATAATATATAAGATCCAAAAAATAATAGTGTGAAATATTTTAATATAACTTTAATAATATTTTATTGTGTCAAACTATTATTATAACTAACTAAAGATTAACATGTTGAATTCAAAATAAATAATTGGTGATGAATTTACTTGGATATGCATATAGGGTTGCCATCTTTAAAATTTGGCAACCAGGACAAGACGCGTGAAAACCCCGGATTTTAGAGCCCAGTACCCGGACATGTCAACAGGTTTTTTTTAGCATAGTCAGTGTAATAAAAAACAGTTGAAAATGTCATAAATCACCTTTTTATTTATTTTCAGACCTTAAAATTAAATTTAGTCATCTTTTATTATCATTTTAAATGTACCTAACAAAACAGAATCTTATTACAGTTTGTTACAAATTGTTTTAATAATCAGTTAGAATATTTTTATTCTTAAAATAAAACACAAATTATTGATATACTCTGTTATGAAAAAAATTTTATGCATTTAGCGAGTCGGTTCGTCGGTTGATCGCGGCGTGCGGGCACAGTGCGTGTGTCGCGGGCGGCCCAAGACTTTAAATTTTTAAACCCGGACTACAAATGAAGCCCCGCCCGGACGCTCCCCGGATGCCCTCTAAACTAGGACAAATCCGGGGAAACCCGGACGGATGGCAACCCTATATGCATAACACTATCCACACTCGCTCGCTCTGGTCTGTGACCTTCGAGCGCGTCCGCTTCTGTTAGTAAGTCTGTTAGTAGCTAGTAATCACCAATTTATTTATTTTTAAAGTAATAAAAGAACGTGAAATACATGTTAATTTTTAGTTAGATATTGTTGACGTAAAGACGTAAACTCCACACGGGCTGGTGCTTCTTACCTGACATAATTCGTAATAAGTCACGAAAATCTCACTACAATTGTAAAGAAAACAGACATAATAATCAATTGGTCACAATTACATCAAAAGTTCTTATATCTCTTGATTTGCTCATAAGCACACGTAAATACTGCTAGGTGTTCAAGTAAACCAACACATGTGTTGGCAACACAACATTAAATTTGTATGTTGGTAACATGGAATAAACTCTCTTCTGGCATGGCCGCCATACAGTACGTACTAGCTCTGTCTTTTATTTATTCTTCCAGCGCCTAACCTACAGTTTTGCTATCCATTTACAAACCTTTTCATGGTCCTTCGACCTCCACTATCCATATATATATATTTTTCCAATACAGAGCTCGTACATTTTTGCAACGGCCCATTTTATTTTTCTACACTACAAGTTTCACGAGTCCACAAGCAGGACTCCATTTTTGCTTCGAGCTTCACATCCTGTTCTTAGCGCCGTGTGGCAAGCTCCGATTGACGGTCACTTGCGAACCTCGTGGCCGTGCAAAGGAAGCACGCGCATCCCTTCACATCACAAACCCAAGAAAAACTTCGTTCGTCGTACGCTTCGTCGCCATATTGCGTCTGTTAGTTAGTGCAAGTGCGGTGTTTTTAAGTGCATAGTATTAATTAGCGTGAAGATTTGGTTTTCGTGATACATTTTTTCCGTAAAGCAGCATGATGGACACTGAGCAGATGATGCGGAAAAGAGCCGCGCTTAAAGGATCTATAACAAAGATGGCCAACGCCCTATCTGGTGGTAATGAAAGTTATACCAAAGCCATGCTTTTAATAAAAGAAGAACGACTTCGGGAAGTATTTAGCAAATATGAAGAGATTGCATTGCAGCTTGTAGCAATGAATATTGACGACGAGGATCTTACAAATACTGAAGAGAAATATTTGACCACGCTATCGATCATTAAAGACTTAAGCTTAGATTATAAGAATAATTGTACTTACGAAAAAACATACCCAACTAAATTACCACAGATAAGTGTTCCGACTTTTACAGGTAAATATTCCGAAGATTCACTAATTCACAATAATAACAATCTCGAGGAGGTACAAAAGCTATTCTATTTACAAAGCTTTTTACAAGGTGAACCCCTAGACTTAATTAAAAATTTAAGTATGTGCTCTGCTAGTTACCTAGAAGCTAGAAATATTTTAATCTCTAGGTATAGCAATAAATATAAAATTACTAACGAGCATATTTGTACATTATTAGACTTAGTACCCATGACTCGATCCACCGCTGGTAATATTCGCAACTTCGTGTCAGTTGTAAAGCAACAATTAGCTGCATTAAGGAATTTGGGTCATTCGGTTGACCAATGGGACACACTTATTCTTTGCATTCTAACTAGAAAGCTCGACATACTGTGCAGTAGGGAATTTCAACTGTCTAGACATAAGGAACCTACTGTTACACATCTAATTGAATTTTTGGAAAACCGAGCCCTTGCGCTTGAAAATGCTGAGCGCCATACAGAAAAGTCGCCGTTACATAATATGCCTAAGTGCACACATGTTGCTACAGTCAAGACGGTCAGCAGTCCAGTGAACCCGCAAAAGATACCGAAGACCTGTGAGCTGTGTAAGTCTATTCATAAACTTTTCTCATGTTCACAATTTAAGTTAATGCCTGTGGTGGATAGAATTAAATTTGTTAAAGACCACAATCTATGCAAAATTTGCCTTAACAACCACAATCAAAAATGCAGGTATTCTTTCAAGTGTCAGGTTTGCAAACAAAATCATAACACTCTACTCCATGAAGATAAACTCACATCACCAGTAACCTTAATATCACAGGCTGCTGAACAACAAATCCTTTTACCAACAGTACAAATTAAGTTAATATCAAGTAATGGCACTATATACCATGTCAAGGCTCTACTTGATACTGGCTCACAAGCTTCCTTTGTGACCAAGGAACTGGCTGATTTATTAAACTTGCAAGTACAAAATGCTGACATGCCTGTCTCTGGTATAGGTAATAGTTATAGTCAGTTAAAGGAAAAGGTTGATTTACAGTTACACTCCCTTACTCAAACTTATTCTGTGGCTGTTACATGCTATATATTAAACAAAATTACATCAAAGCTTCCCCAGAAAAGATTTAATTCACAAAATTTAATTTTTCCCCCCAACGTTGAATTGGCCGACAACAGGTACAATGAACCTAGTACCATACATATACTTTTAGGTGCTGATGTTGTGTTTCAGGTGCTGCTACCAACCAAGCCGCTTGCTGTAGTGCAGTCCAGGGATGAACGAGATGGCCGTATGGGCAGCAGCGTTACAAGTCCTGCAGTGACACTACTTAATACAAAATTTGGTTATGTAGTTGCCGGCAACATCAACACACATAACACTAATCCACTTGTTACACTTTTTTGCAATACATGTGATTCAGATTTAAATCAAACATTAACACACTTTTGGAAGGCAGAAAGCATACCTGAAGCCTATCCAGAAGCACATTCAGAAAATGAATTGTGTGAAGAATTATTTCTGGATAATGTAAAAATTTACACACACAACAAACAAATACAGGTAGCCTTGCCCACCAAGCTTCCATTAGAGTCAATTAATCAGAGTTTAGGCAATTCATTTGACTTAGCTTTAAAAAGATTTTATAATCTGGAGGCTAGATTTGCAAAGAACAATACATTACATATTCTTTACAAAGAATTTATTCACGAATATTTGAAACAAGGTCATGGCACAGTCATTGATATCAGTCAATACAATTTACAAACTGATCCAGTGTACTTTCTGCCACACCATCCAGTGCTCAGATTAGACAAAAAGACAACTAAGTGCCGGGTGGTATTTGATGGGTCAATGAAAACCAATACAAAAACTTCTTTAAATAATATACTTTACAATGGACCTGTAGTGCAAAATGATTTATTTGATGTTCTGTTACTATTCAGAGTAGATCAATACATCTTCATAACAGACATTAAAAATATGTTCCGCAATATATTAGTGCAGCCAGAGTACAGGGCCTTACAAAACATTCTTTGACGTGATAACGCCAATGAAACTGTTAAATGCATTCAATTAAACACTGTTACATATGGGCTAAAATGCTCCTCTTATTTAGCTACAAGATGTTTAAAATTGTTAGCAGATCTATACAGAGATAAGTTTCCCATTGCAAGTTTTATAATTAATAATTGTACCTATGTTGATGATATTCTCTATTCTGATACATCTGCTGATAATTTAGTAAAAGCTAGCAAACAACTGAATAGTTTACTCAGTCTAGGTAGTTTTCAACTACACAAATGGGTATCAAATTCTACAGAGCTGTTAAAACTAATTCCACAAGAACAACAACACTTTGATGAGATTGATCTTGAGAAAAATAACTTATCTATGAAGACGTTAGGTGTAAACTTCAATACAGAATTAGATTCATTCATTATATCTAGCCCAAAAGCTGTTCTCACCATGCCTCAATCCAAGCGGGAAATACTAAGCTTTATCAGCAAATTTTATGACCCTTTAGGTTTTGCTGGTCCTATTGTGGTCAGTGCAAAGGTTATTATGCAAAAACTATGGCTTGCTAAATTACACTGGGATGCAACACCAGATAAAGACTTATTTTGCTTGTGGAATGAGTTTTATATTGGCTTGCTTGCGATGGAACCTATGTCTGTACCGAGATATCTGTCATTAAATAAGTTAAGTCTTACACAAATAATAGGATTTGCAGATGCATCAAGCACCACTGCTTATGGTTGTTGTATCTATCTAAGAACAGTTAATGCAAATGCTGAGATTAAAGTTGCTTTTCTTTGTTCTAAGTCTCGCATAAATCCAATTGCACAAAGCTTATCTGTTCCTAGACTTGAACTTAATGCTGCCTTGTTGCTTGCTAAACTTGCAAATAGAGTTCACAAAACACTTAGTGCTAAACAAAATATACACGATGTCATTCTTCATTCAGATTCACAAATTGTTCTTGCTTGGCTCAAAACTAATGTGAACACTCTTAAAGCATATGTTGCTAATCGTGTTAAGGTCATCACACAACTTACAAATACATATACCTGGTCATACGTCAACTCTACTCAGAACCCTGCTGATTGTCTCAGCAGAGGTATGATGCCCCAGGAGTTAGCGGACTATCAACTGTGGTGGCATGGGCCACCATTTCTAAATTCTTGTGAGTATAAACCTAATTTAAAATTCACTCTTCCAGAAGGTTTACCAGAGGTAAAAGATAGCTCAGCATGTTTAAACGCATTGGTTTGCACGGCAGTTGAGACACAAAACTTATGTCTTGACTTTCTTGAGAAGTTTTCCAATATTAACAAGATACTAAGAGTTTTAGCTTATGTATTACGCTTTTGTCAGAATGCAAGGAATAAGACTAATAAAAATAAGCTTGCCTATGTAACAAGTCATGAGCTTGACAATGCTATGTCATTAATTATAAGATATGAACAACATAAATATTTGTTAGAAGAAATTCATGTTTTAAAATGTGGTAAAACTACATCTAAAGGTAATTTAAAGCCCTTATGCCCTTTCATTGATAAAGTTGGTTTGGTTCGTGTCGGTGGTCGTTTACAGAATGCTTCTATTCCATATTCACAAATGCACCCTGTCATCCTCCCACGAGAATCAAAAATAACTAATTTAATAATATTAAGTGAGCATCTGAAAAACTTCCATGCAGGACCCAAACTTGTTATGTCAACCATTAGACAAAGGTTCTGGATTGTTAATGCTTTAAGACAAATAAAAAAGGTATTGCATAAATGTACAGTTTGTTTTAAGTTAAAAGCTGTAGCATCAAAACAGCTGATGGGTTCTTTGCCACACAGTAGGGTAAATGCTTGTCGTCCTTTTCAGAAGGTTGGTTTGGACTATGCTGGCCCAATCCCACTTAAAGTTGCTCGTATTAGAAGGCCATTAGTTACAAAGGGATATATCTGTTTATTTGTATGTTTTGTAACAAAGGCTATACATTTAGAGTTAGCGTCTGATCTTAAAACAGAAACCTTTATTGCATGTTTAAATAGATTTATATCACGAAGAGGTTTGCCTTCAGATATTTATAGTGATAATGCGTCAACTTTTAAATGTGCTAGAAGTCAAATAGATGAAATATATAAACTACATAATTCAATTGCACATCAAAATCTGGTTTGTCAGTTTGCTTCTCATAAGAAAATTAATTTTCATTTTTTGCCATGTTATTCGCCTGTCTTTGCTGGCTTAGCTGAAGCCGGAGTTAAAAGTGTAAAATATCACCTTAAAAGAGTACTGTTAAAATCAATTCTTACTTATGAGGAATTATGTACTGTTCTATGTCAAATAGAAGGTATCTTGAATAGTAGACCGCTTATGCCACAGACAAATGATATAAATGACTACTCTTGTATCACACCAGGTCATTTCTTAATAGGAACTGCTCTTAATACATATCCAGATTGTAATGTAAATATGACAAAAGGTTCACAACTATGGAAAATCTTTAATGACATGAAAGTAGCATTCTGGAAAATTTGGAGTAAACATTATTTAAGTTTATTGCAGTCAAGACCTAAATGGCAAGAGGCTCAACCAAATGTTAAAATAGGCTCACTAGTAATCCTGAGAGATGATAATTTGTCACCCTTGTATTGGCCTTTAGCTAGAATAACTAACATTTATCCTGGCAGAGATGGTAAGGTCCGTGTTGTTGAAGTTAAAACTGCAAATGGCCATACACATAGGAGAGCTGTAATGAAAATATGTGTATTACCATTGGAAGGTCACAATGATGCCTAATAGAAATTATATGTACAACTTGCTACAATTTACTTTTTTTGTTATTGTTCACTTGATTTATAAGATTGTCAGTTGTTTATATTTGTAATTACATGCTAAAGTTAGCAATTTTAGGTTTTGTTTGTTTGGTTTCAAGTGTTTGTTTATATAGATAATATTAACCGTTTTGAGTTGGTTCCAAGCTTGTATCCCGGATTATATGGGAAATTGATAAATAAAATTGTAGTAATTTAATTAATAAAAAATGTGTGTAATAAAAACCTTAGTTAAACTGTAGTCAGACTTATATATTGTATGTTTCTTGATTTGAGCTCTGTTGTACTTATAATAAGACTAAATTCAAATAATATTGTTGTGAAGGGGCCTTAATATTAAAGTTGTCTTCCCCGGCAATATGTTGGCAACACAACATTAAATTTGTATGTTGGTAACATGGAATAAACTCTCTTCTGGCATGGCCGCCATACAGTACGTACTAGCTCTGTCTTTTATTTATTCTTCCAGCGCCTAACCTACAGTTTTGCTATCCATTTACAAACCTTTTCAACATGTTCACGATGACTGCGTCTTACGTAGTATAATGACAAACGTCCTAATTTACGAAAACCCATTAGAGTGAAAGAGTCCGATGTTGTCGTGCGTCGATGGAACAGAGTACGTTTCAGTCTTTCAAATCTAGCTTGATTAGAATGACCGCTGTCAAAGTACCTCGAATAGTGTTCTATAAAAATAATCTACTTAATAAAAATCTACAATCACTGACACTGACTGACTTAATAAAAACACTGACTGACTGACAGACAACGCACAGCCTAAACCGGTGGGTCTAGAAGCATGACATTTTGCACAGAAGTTCCTCATATAACATAGGCGAGTAATAAGAAAGGATTTTTTGAAAATTCATCATCTAAGGGTGTAAAAGTTCCGATGCCAGATGAGATTTCTCAATGAGAGGCACACGGCTAGTTAATCTATAAACACATAAAAACCATAGGTTTTTGCCACAGGTACACAAACTTATTATTTTTTTTTATACTGCATAACACAGTCGATAAATAAACACATTACCTCGATTTGATCATTATTGTCCCAGCACTATTCGAGACACTTTGACAGCTGTCATTCTAATCAAGTTAGATTTAACAGGTTGTAGTTTTCGATTGTAGATTCATAGATGGCGTCATTAGAGGCCTCCGTGTGTAGGTAACTACTCAATTTCGACCGATTAGATCACTTTATTATTAAGCGTGTGAGATATATATATATACATAGGAAGTTATTTTAATAGTGTTTTATACATAAAAACATATGTCCATTTGCATCAAACGGGTTTTCAAATTTAATTTGTCTGTTTCAGAGAAAAATACACAGAATATCACAGTATAATAAGAATTTATATGTTGGTTTCACACGTTTTCATTGAACAAATTAGATTGACAACTCATTTTCTTTGATATAGAACAAAACGTGTTTCTTTTCTAATAAAAGTGTCATTGTGGAGGTTTAGCAATAGTATTGAATTCAATAGTTGTAATGTGACATTGTAATTTGTCGCCGCAGCCGGGCATGGAGTTCGTGTTGACATACTACGACGAGCCCGCGGTGGGCGGGCTGCCGGCGGGCGTGACCGCGTGGGCGACCGGTCGCGCGGCGCCCGCGTACCTGCGACGCATGCGCGCCGCCGCCCTCCGATACACGCAGTGGAGGGACCACGCCAAGAGGCAGGTCGGTGCTTACACTGCTTACATACACACACCCCTATCACTATCTACATAACTCCTAACTGCCTACAAGCAATAATCAATCAGTACCATTTGTTTTCATCGTTTCAATGCACCATCCTAACTATATACCTTCACCTATATATCACGGTATATACTTATACTTGCGCTCATCATTTCCTTTTATGTATACACAACAATGTATCAAATGTAAAATTCTCGCAGAACACGCTCTGCTACCAGATGTTTACGATGCGCACACTAGGCGCACCTGCCTCGCGTTACGCGAAAGCAGCCCGAGGAATGTGCACTCGGGCCCAAATGTAAACTTACTCAATATATCCACCGAAATGGTGGGTAAGCAAATAATCAACAATTTACACAATTTAAAGGTCTCACTTACCCCAGGTGGTTTTGCCCACGCACAAATCTGGAAAGTGTACCTACGCTAGTCCCTACTAGACGTGACCTATCTTAGTGTGATTGAATAAATACATACATTCACGATAGATATTTGTGTAGTAATCCAAGTCTCGTTCCGTGGTGAGCCGGTGGCCGTATAGCTCCGCAACTCACACACGGCAGCAAAATCACCTCGAGATATCACTCCAAATACCACAAGCACAATCACAATCACCAAGTCCAACCAACACTCTCGCGTGGCTCCAGGAGATCCGCGTGCAAGTCCAGTTAATAGGCGCGAATCCCAAAATCAACTGCCCGAGGCCGCGATGTGAACTTAACCCCCAAAACACTCGCGTGGCACAGGATATCAGCGAACAAGACCTATTACTAGGCGCGAATAACAAATAACAACTGCCCGAGGCCGCGATGTGAACTTAACCCCCAAAACACTCGCGTGGCACAGGATATCAGCGAACAAGACCTATTACTAGGCGCGAATAACAAATAACAACTGCCCGAGGCCGCGATGTGAACTTAACCCCCAAAACACTCGCGTGGCACAGGATATCAGCGAACAAGACCTATTACTAGGCGCGAATAACAAATAACAACTGCCCGAGGCCGCGATGTGAACTTAACCCCCAAAACACTCGCGTGGCACAGGATATCAGCGAACAAGACCTATTACTAGGCGCGAATAACAAATAACAACTGCCCGAGGCCGCGATGTGAACTTAACCCCCAAAACACTCGCGTGGCACAGGATATCAGCGAACAAGACCTATTACTAGGCGCGAATAACAAATAACAACTGTCCGAGGCCGCGGTGTGAATTTATCTCAATTTAACTCTGCTCGCCGCCGAGCGCGTGTTACTACTCCAAAATATCAAACCGCCTTCAATATGGCGGGGACAAAAAAATGTTGCTTCGAAATATTCAATGTATGCGGGTATGCAAAGACGCTCGCGCCAATTTCAAACATTCGCCATATAAATATATCTACTTGGTACACATTCATGGTGCAGGATCATTTTATACACCTACCTTCATCTCTAAAATTGGGCATAATTTAATTTACTTAATTAATTTAATTTTTTTTTATTTAATTTACTGGGCATAATTTTTAATTAGTAATTTAGGAAGTCACATCGTAAGTTCAGAGCGGTGAGTGTGAGTTTCCACATTGTCTGGGCGCAATCGACTGGCCATGTTATCCCGCATTCACAGAACTACCCTCACATGTATTTCATTCTCCACTTTATCTTACTTTCCCAATGTACGTACGTGTTTCCGTAGGGAGTGACATATGCCAGAGCCCATTCCCATCCCATCCGATCTTATCCTCCCCATTTTACCAGTCCCTCCGAAACCATTCCTAATCCCCAAAGGTATTTTTCAGGACGAACCAGACTTCACACCATTTGGTCCAGAGAAAGTGTCTTACAAAGACAAGGAATTGAGGGTGTCGCGTAGAAGAGAACAAGATATGGAGGTAAGGAAGTATATATATATATCAGGGGTGGCCAACAAGTCGATCGCCAAAGACAGAGCGGTCGATCGCTGTGGAAATGAAAATTGTTGACCGATATCAAAATTTTCGTTAATATTGTCAATATTATCGAATTATACTCCTGATTTTGTTATATTTGACAGAAGAAATGAAACACAAATGCACAACACTAACTTCTCATTATTTTTTGTTACCTATTGATATTAATTTTACCTATTAATAAATAATTTAAAAAACTATCTCATTATTGTTTTCTCATCATGCCACTAAAGCACAATTAAGTCGATCGCTAGACGTCAGAGTTTTTTAAAGTAGAACACTATTCTAAACAAGTATATATATGTATATATATTTATACATATTTATTTATATATATATATACATTCTAATGACACCTTTTAGGATATATTATGTTCGTGGGTTCAGAAACACATATAAAGACGCACATAAACCACTTGATCCGAATTAAAATTTTGTGAACTCCTAATAACAAAGTCGTATGTTGAAATTTAGTGTAATGTACTTTAAAAATCACACTTTAGTTAGATATTTTAGATAAAGCAGGCTTTATTGATACTTGTATTTACGAGAAATAATGTTAATATCAATTTTCTGATTCGTTGATAATTTAAATATGGACATTTGAAACAAAGTCAAGCGCAAAAAACGTAGAACGAACTCTTGAAATAAATAGTCAAACAAAAGTCAAAATGAACAATTGTCAATTTGAACAAATATTTATTCAAATACTAATTCAATCTTAACATATTTATTGGAATGAAATAATGTTTTAACGAATTAAATGTAAATGTGAAAAATGTCAATTTAGACAACAAATGTCAATTTGATAATGTTAATTATTAAACATCAGTCTAAACAGATATTTATTTGATTACCTACAAATTTTTGGAGAAAACATGCACGTGATGTATTTGAACGAATGAATTGAAAAGAAATAAACAAACATCAACAATTGTCAATTTCAAATAATGAGAATTGAAATACTTGAATTAATAATGAAATTGAATGATTGCATTGATTGAATAAAATTTCATTGAACAATAAAAGAAGTGACAATTTAAAGGTGTTTAAAAAATTAAAATTCACTTATTTGTGGTAGTTTCATTAGCATGCGATAGAAGCTATAAAAGCGATAAGAAAATAGAAGCTTTTGGCCAGAATTGGAATGGCCGTGTGCGTCGTGTTTCACAAAGCTGCCGCCGCAAGCGCAGAGGAATTACATTACCTCTAAAAGTGGACTTGCCAATCCGCTTGGGTATCGGGCCGTTGTTAGGCCCTACATTCTTCATGCACAATACTGCACGGAGGGCCCGGCTCCAGCCATGGATGGCGACGATATAAAAAAGTTAAATATTAAAAAAAGAAGTTAATATTTATTTGGTTTCTATTTAATTTACTTAGGGAAATATAATAAATTTTTAATTGTTTCTGTTTAGGCCTCAAAATATAAAGGTTTATAAGTAGTTCTGCAGTTTGTGAACAGATGGCGCTTTATCTTAGATTAAAACGCGCTATGGTTATGTTTTCATATTTATCTAGATAAATTGTAATTTTGAGCAATAAAGCTGTCTTCATCCTGAATACGATTGTTTTATTATTCACAGCTGGCCACAAAGACAATTTCTCTTAATATAACTTATGTCGATATATATAATGTATTCATTGATTATGTATACCTTGTATGTATTATATTTATTATTATGTATGTGTGTATATGCAATAATGTGTTATATATATATATATATATATATTACGACACCATCTAAATTGTGTATTTCATGCACCTCCTAATTGAACTTGATCAACTAAAAGGTTGGCTGCTAGAGAACGCCTTAAGGCACTAAGTTCGCCTTTTGTACGGCAATGAGCAATGCAGATTTTTTTTATGGACGAAGGCGGCATACGAGCATACAGTCCACCTGATGGTAAGTGGATACTGTCGCCCATAGACATCCGCGATATATGCCAACATTAGTCCAAAATGACAAACGTTGGCACGCCCCCGGATGCGCTGCCTACCTTTGGAGATATAGGAATGAATTTGGAGAAAGGGTTGGGAAAATAGGAAGGGATAGGATGGGATAGGATGGGAATGGGCTCTGGCACATCTCACTCACTACCGAAACACGTACGTACATTAGGGTAATAAGATAAAGTGGGGAATGCAGTACATTTCAAGGTAGTCTTCTGTGAGAGAGGGATAACGTGGCCAGTCGAGCGCGCCCGGCGGCTGTTGGATTGCAGCGTGCACTCTCCCCCTTATGTTTTCCGAATAACCAAAGTATAATAAAAGTATATAATAATGTTCGTCCTTAACATGTACAATATTTTTCATTTTTAAATATTGCAGTCATCAAAACAAGGTCCAGAACTGTCAGGAAGCGACACAAAAGATGAAAGCACACAGACCGAAGAGCCAAAAGCCGCTGGCGGCAAAGAGGTCAAAGTCAACAAGACGGACCACTCCCAGGGGACCGCACTTAAGAAGGTAGGCCTTATTCCTTATTCTTCTTATTCATAACTAAGGTCACAAGTGAAGGTTAATATTTCGAGGTCCGAGTTAAAGAGGTCACCACAACTAATGATAAGTTAGAGACAAAGTGACCATTACAGCTAATGATAATTGCGACATACAGGTAATACCAAAAAAAGGTATTACCTGTATGTCGCATACTATATATTTTGAGGTTAGGGTCAAAGAGGTCACTCTAGTTGAACGTTTTTAATTATTACTGAGATACACAAAAGGTTTCTCAAGAAGAAATATCCTGGATGTATTATTATTTATTTGGAGAGCTTATGTATATTTTTATTAAAATTGGTCCGATTTATTATTAAAATTGATCCGATTTATTATTAAAATTTGATGAATTTTGGGTTACAAGACAAAAATTAACATTTCACAAAGTCAACGTTAATGTTTAACGTTTCCCCGTGGCGAACATCGAATTATTTTAATAATCTTTTGTTGTAGACTATGCAAAATTGATATTTTCAGTGATAAAATTATTAATTAATTCGTAATACAACAGCGAATATGACGGTGGATGGTATACATTCATATTGTAGTATAACAATTTGAAGCCAGTAAAGAATTACACATGTAATTACATAATGGCCGTGCACATAGAGTGTGGTCAGTTTTGGTTACAGATCTATTTCTTATTGTGCCCTTGTTCACTGATTAATAAAAGGCTATCTATGTCCAGAGAAACTATTTGAATCAAATATTGTTGAATCTTATATCTGATGCACCGAAACGCGTCGATAGCATGTTCTCTTTTCTATTGGCGCCATCTAGTTGTGAACTGCGTAAACTAAATGTTGAAGTAGGCAAAGATTATAAATTTTCTGGAAGATAGCGCCAGCGTTAACCTCTCTGTGGCCGAGTGTCAAGCGCTATCAGAAATGGCGTGCCCTTTGTATGCCGGACGATTTCGCGCGTACCGTGGACTACTGTGGCGAGTTGTGCACTTCATATTAATTGTTTAGGAAATTGAATTGTATTTATACAAAGATCGAAATAGTAGATGTTACTTTTTTAAAAAAATAAATGTAATTATTACGTGAAAAGCGGTGCACTATAATTTTTACGCGACCGTTCAGAAATCGTAAAATAGGTTAATCAAACTAATCATCATCATCATCATCATCATCATCATCATCTCAGCCCTTGGACGTCCACTGCTGGACATAGGCCTCCCCCATTGTCCGCCATTTAGACCTATCGGCAGCGACCTGCATCCAGCGGGAGCCCGCAACCTTTATGTCGATCGTCTGTCGATCAAACTAATCGTGAAGTACCAAATGAGTGCACGATAACGTGCTCCGGCGTATCGGAGGTTAAGGGTGCTTTTATCTATTCTAACCAGCTACCGCTAGATATACAGGGCTAGATTTACGCTAGATATTCAATATATATAAATATTTTTGAAATTTTGAATAAGGGACTGATCTCCATACTGTCGTGCGCATTCTCCTTTAAATATAGATGTGAGAACAACAGTCCCGGCTCGATTAAGATATTTAATATATATATATATTTGAAATTTTGAATAAGGGACTGATCTCCATACTGTCGTGCGCATTCTCCTTTAAATATAGATGTGAGAACAACAGTCACGGCTCGGTTATTGTTTGCGTAGGGTGTTACAAACTTTTTAAATTCCCCAGCATCCGTCTACTGACAAATTAATATACGTATTAACCTTAGGAATCTTTCAATCTTTGGTTTGTTTATCTTTCTTTTTTTGAGTATTTTGTGTATATTGAATTTTGATTTTTTTTCTTTTCATTATAGAAGTTTTCAAGTAGGTACTTATTATTTGAATGCCTGTAATATCAAATTAATATATTAATTGTAAGTGAAATCTTGTGATTGATCTAGAATCCTACTTATATTTTACTAATTTATATAATAATCGTATATTACTATGTGATCCACCAATCCGCACTGGGCCTGCGGGGTGGATTACTGCTCGAAACCCCCTAGTGGTTTACTAGGGGTGGCCCTGCAGTGGGACGTAATAGGCTGATACACTTGTATCACTTACATACAACAATATATAATCTTACATACAACATACAATATATATTCGTACTTACTATCAATATATAATCGTAAGTTTTTCAAATAAGTAAATAAATGTCTATATATATATATATATATATATTCCATCTCTTTTCTTCTAGGAGTCGACGTCTTCATCAGAGGGAGATAGCGATAAGCCCGAGGAAGAAGAAAATGGCAGCTGGTGGAGATATTTATATCCATTCTACTATTTTGTGTAAATACCGCCATATTGAGAAAAAGCTTGTGCAATTTAGATTTTTAAATGTGTAAAAATATCCATTTCCAAAAACGATATAATAATAGTGACATTATCCGAGCAAGGGGACCTTATTGTCTGTATGGACTTACTTTTGGCTAACATTTTATAGCCTAAAATTTCATATTGTTTCAAGATTGTGTCTAAATAAAAACTTGCTCTAACATGTGACATTCACGATAGAGCAATTGTTTAAGATTATTTTGTACTCTGGAGTTTTTATTTGATTTATTGTAAAAATTGTCCATTGTCGGTTTTGTGGTTTGAAATACAGGTAGGTGCAGTGTATTATGTGGTGAACTTAAAAGTGCGTCATGTTTGTAATAATAATAATCAAATGAAAGGTAGAGAGATTTGTATGAAATGGTCGATCACCGACCACTTTATTATCTCTTTACCGTCCAGCCTCGGCTGACGCCATGTCAATGACCTAAATACTTCCTGCTGGTGGCGAAACCCTTTATCAGTTTCCCGAGCGGCTCCTGACTTACTTCAACGCGACTGGACATTGACGAGATGCTTTGTGAATATCTTTGGAAGTAGACCCGACAATAAGGTTTCTTTTGTACAAATAATGTCACATATTACTTTATCGATGCGACGTAGATTTTTAAATGTGTAAAAAATCGGTTTCCGAAAACAATCTAATATTTTGTAATGTAGTTCGTGTAATTTCAGAGCGTTATAAATTGACTACGTCTTGTCCTGACTTCGTTCGGATGTCATAATTATTTTCTAGGACGGAGACCTTAGACAGTTATACACGATGCCATTTTCAAAATATGCATTATCAACAATCATATCATAATATACACATACAGTGTTGGAACCTATCCCAAAGGCAAAAGCCACGTTTTGCTGCTCATAATTTACAGTTTATTGATGTACTACCTTTTGCATAGGTAGCCTGTGTTTATCCGTATTACAATCTACTTATTTGCCAAGTTTCAACGAAATCGGTGCATCGGTTGACGTAGTCATGTAATAAATATACAAACTTTCACAGTTGAAATAACAAATTTTTGAAAAAAAAAAAAATATTAATTTTTTGGTCTTCTTATCTAGCAAATATTATGCGTAAAAAAATCAATAAAAACTCCAAAAAAATATATTTTTATTTGCACAAGAATGGATTGTAAATTTTTTATGCTAATCGTGGATGAAATCTATGGTTTTGGCCTATGGCAATGATTCGGATCACAGACGTAGGGGGATGGATAACGCAAGCTGCGGCTTGCTGAGTGCCCGAAATTGACGCTAAGCTCTAACCTCTAGCGTGGCTTGTTCAGTTTCATCCGTGTCACTAGAAAGTGGTTACAAAAAAATTCGTAACAAATATTGAACAGAGTTACGGCAAATGTTTCGTTTCATGGGCGAGTGGTTCATCACTACGATTTACTCGTGACGTGACACGTGCGGTTTATATACAATTTACTCGTGACGTGACACGTGCGGTTTGTATACATTTTACTCGTGACGTGACACGTGCGGTTTATATACGATTTACTCGTGACGTGACACGTGCGGTTTATATACAATTTACTCGTGACGTGACACATGCGGTTTGTATACATTTTACTCGTGACGTGACACGTGCGGTTTATATACGATTTACTCGTGACGTGACACGTGCGGTTTGTATACATTTTACTCGTGACGTGACACGTGCGGTTTATATACGATTTACTCGTGACGTGACACGTGCGGTTTATATACAATTTACTCGTGACGTGACACGTGCGGTTTGTATACATTTTCACGAACTTACGTTGTCTATCTGTGATGTGGTTCGTACAAACCTTGTATGGGACTGAAATGGTTTTCGGAAATTATTTTTACGCATTTTGTAGCACAGTGACCAAAGAATGTTATTTGTTTTCTAGAAAACATATTAGTCATGAGTTTCATTATAATTTAGATGCAATTGTAATTATATTATGTATAATTTTAATTATTATGAAATAATGCGTCGTTAATATAACAGTGTCTGTCAAATAATTGATATATAGGCTGAAGTAAAAAATATCTAGCACCTTCTTAATACCGAATTTTTACCATTGAGTCTAACATGTTTTGTTCTACGACTTTTCTCTAAACGTCATTTTTTTTTTATAGTCTAGTGGGCGGACGAGCAAGCGTCATACCATTCCATCAGCGTATGCCTCTCCACTGCTGGATATAGGCCTCTCCCGCGGCTCGCCACCACACACGATCCGAGGCTCTTCTCATCCAACCAACACTGGCGAGTTTTTTTAAGTGGTCGTTTCCATCTGGTACTTTTTCCTAAAAATACATGAAAAGGTTTTTGACAATGAAAGTAATGAATATAAAATCGGTTTTAATCAAGGTTCGCGAACGGTTTTAACATTAACTGTCTTAACATTAAACCATCTATGAATTAGAAGTTTTCATTTCAGGTATATCTCGAGTGTGTTGGTTGGTACATGTTGATTTTTGAAGTATATTTCAAGTGTGTTGGTTGGTACATGTTGACTTTTGAAGTATATCTCAAGTGTGTTTGTTGGTACATGTTGATTTTGGAGGTATATCTTAAATGTGTTGGTATTGAATCGCTTGGTATTAGCCGAATGTTTGTGTACCGGCCTATTGGTAAATACATTTAAATGTCCTCAGTTTGTGACAGAAAAGAGTCTGGTCGTCCACGCACTATTCGTACTAAACAGACGATTAAAGCTGTGAAGGAGAGAATCCGAAGAAATCCCGTTGGGAACCAAAAGATTTTATCCAGACAGGTGAATATAGCACCCAGAACCATGTTTCGTATTTTAAAAGATGACCTCCTGCTTAAAAAACACGCGCTGGTCATTTGTTAATTGATAATTTAAAGAAAAATAGGGTTGACAAATCAAAACAACTTCATCGGCGGCACAGCTCACAGATTTTTACGCTGAACAGACAAAGAAAATGTTCGCCATCGAGGAACATTTTAACGAGCAGTACGAGCATTTTAACGAGTTACGAGTTTACGCTCGTAACTCTAGAAAAGCTGCTCAATTGGTCAATAGGGTGCAACGTAGCTATTATCCGACACCAGTGGTGGTTTGCTAGGGGTGCTCGTATATTTCTGAAAAAGGTATTAAAACGTCGGCTATCAATGTATCAAGATACGATACTCGAGAACGTCGTAAAGCCTCTTAATGACACCCTGTTCCATAACCAAGAATGGTATTTTCAGCAAGACAGCACCGGGTCATAAGGATCGCTCAACGCAAGCGTGGCTAGAAAGGAATATCTCCGAGTTCATTAAAGCTGAAGACTGGCTCTCAGTCCCTCATCTTTTCTCGCTCGATTATGATTTATGGTCACGCTACCTCCCTAATACTGATCTAATTGTAATTGTAATAATACCCGGCGATATACAGGTGAACTTAAAAATACTAATAACTTTTGTTTACGACTAACTTTTTAAAATTCACCACTTTTCTCACACTGTACACTCGCACCGAGTTACATACATGTAGTGATTCGATTAGCAGCTGTTTATTAATGTAGTGTGCGACGTTGTAACCACTAGCGGCGTTTAGTGAGTAGCACAGAGTGAGAAAGTCAGAGACTTCATTAAAAAACTTTATTTGTTTTTTATTGAAAATAACCTTTTTAGAAAAAAATTGTAGAACAAAAGCGCTTTTCGCGTTGTAGATGCATTTTAATTGAATTTAAATAACACGTAAACACACACACACACACATATATATATATATACATTTCAACCCGCTTAAGATATAAAAAATATCGTCTATTGTTAGGATTTATTAGTAATAATGTTAAAAACGCCATTAAAATTTATTAAAAAACGTTTATATTATTAAAGTAATATATTTAACCCAACCAAAGCGCAAAGGTCGGCTGGTCGAGAATGCCGGTATTAAGCTCGCCTTTGGTACGATATTGTGCAATGAAGTGTAAATAAATAAAAAAAAAATTAAATATATATATTTTCGGTAATTTAAGAGGCCTCGTGGCACAATACTATAGAGGGCGCCATGATGCCCCCTACCGCTGACAGGTGTCACAGTTGTCATGCAAGGCGGGAAGCAGATGGTCGACACGGTGGTTCGAGAGCCGACTTACTTTGTAAAAGTGATGTTATTTAAGCAAATATAGAGTCATTATTCACGTGCCGGCAGATTTAATGGTCCATCCTCTTCATTGTGTAAAGATATATCACGATATGCCATTTTCGTAGGGTACTGTAAGTGGGTGTTATATGAACTGTTCACATTTCACAATGTATTTAATTCTTATTTTCATATACCTTTTTACATATTTTTACAAGTTCCTAACACAATTATGTGTTGACAAAAAATTAATTTGTGATTCTTCAGACTGGTCGATAAGTCCCCGATCTTTGATCACAATTTACATATAAAGGTGACACAAACTGTCTGTTTGTGCGCTTTAATCTCGGGATCTATTGGACCGATGTTGTACATTACTGCATATTTATCCTAGATGTTTATAGGGTAGTTTTCATCAAAATCGGTCCAGTAGTTTTGTATATAGCCGGCAGAGGTCATCACTGTGATCTAACAAAATCATTGTATGATATCAGTAATATAACAGATTAAAAAGAAAATTTTATGAGCTTTTGTTTGAAATAACCTTTAATATTAATAAATTTCTGCCAATTACTAATGGATGAAAACGAGAGCAATATCAACACTATTAGCGCGTGTCTCCACTGTTGGATCCCGTGCCCATTGTCATGGGGGGGGGGGGGGAGGCTGATGAAGCTATTCAATCGGATAGCGGATAGCTGACACGCCCCCTCTAAGAATATTATATTGGAACGCTAACGGCCTGCGGAAGAAGGTGGTATCCCTGCGTGCTGTCATTTCCGAGCAGCGGGCCGACGTGGTTCTTGTGTCAGAAACGCACCTCGCCGCAGGAGAAAATTCAAAGTCGAGAAAATCCAGAGCTAACTGCAGGCAGGCACAGAGCGTGGACCTCAGCGAGGACCTGTCCCATGTGAAAGAGGATGCCGAGGCCCGCGGCTACGAGATCGACGGCCCGGAGGTGCCGACGCACTACCCATATTCTGCGTCAGGCGCCCCCGCCGTCACAGACTTCGTCATACACCGCGGCCTCCCTTGCCAGTTCACTCATGAGGTACTGCTGAACGATATGCTATCGGACCATCTGCCCGTTCTGCTCATTCTGACGTCACACCCTACGCGAGTAGCACCGCCAAGTCCTCGCCGACAAATCTGTTGGAGGAAATTTACGGAGAGGATGACGTGCATGACGCTGAGTCGCCCAGTAACCTCTTCGGAAGACGTCGAGCAGCTCACGTCCGAGCTCACCGCTGCCATACGAGAAGCGACGCTAGCCGCTTCTACGACCACTCCGCTACCCGCCCAAAAGAAAACACCACCCCTCCCGGTGCGCATCAGTAGAAAGATCGCGGAGAAGCGGAAACTGCTAAGGCAATGGCCCAAATGCCCGACTTGTAAAGGGTAATCTGAATCAACTCACCGAAGATTTCGAGTCCCACAGGGCCGAAAGCTGGGAGAGACTGATCGTCGTCGCAAGCGACGACTGGCACAGTATTCATCGACTGTACCGGCAACTCAGCAACTCCCCGGCCCCGGTCAGACCCCTTCTGGCCAGTGACGGAACGGTACAGAGCCGCAGACCGCGCGGAGATGTTTGCCGAAAGTTTCGAACGCCAGTGCAAGCCGAACCCGACCAATGATACATAACACGTCGTAGTAGACGAGCAACACCTTCGAGACTACTTCACCAGACCGATAGCCCCCCGGAATAGGATCCGATCGCCTTTACCCCGGGTCAAGTGAAATGGGCGATCCACCGCCATAAACCCAAAACAGCTCCGGGCGCGGACCAGATCTCGAACACAGTGCTGCATCACCTGCCGCCACGTACCATAGCGGCGACGACGCGCCTCTTCAATGGTATCCTGCGCTCGGGATACTTCCCCTCAGCGTGGGAGCTGGGCCGCGTTATTATGCTGCCTAAGCCCGGGAAGAACATCCTGAAACCGGAAAGCTATCGGCCCATCACGCTCCTGCCCACCATCTCGAAGGTGTTCGAGCTGTTCTTACTGCGCCACATCACTTCGCACATCACTCCACGTGCGGAGCAATTCGGGTTCCGCTCAGAACATAGCACCACTCTCCAGCTGTCGAGGGTACTGCTCGACATGACCACCGCCAGCAACAAGAAGGAGTACACTGTCGCGGTATTCCTCGACATGGAGAAGGCGTTCGACTGCGTATGACACAGCGGCCTACTCTATAAGCTCTCCACATCCCCGGCGCCCCTCGGAACCTACGACTACGATCCGCTGCTCTCCTCTCGCCTCCCTCTGCGCGTAATTCCGCCTCACGTACGCCGCACCGGCGTAGTACGCTCTGGTGCGCAATACAAACAGAAAGAACTTACACACAGCAATCCATAACCCCGCATACCATCGTCCACGCTCTTCGCTATGTGAGGAACGCCACGATCCAGAGGGACTTAAACATGGAGAGCCTAAACGAGTTTATCACCCGTTTTGCCTCCACAACGTTCACCCGCGCTGATGCGTCGCGTCTCCCCCGTATCAGGGGGCTGGCGCCACTACACGCGCGGCCCCCAGTAAGCAAGGCGCTTCCGCGCGACCTAATCAATTTGTAAAGCGTGGCACCACAAAGGGTCTCCCGAAGAAACTCTGAGGGGGTACTACGTAAGTTACAACCCAGTGACCTGTCCGTGTTAGCAGACGTAGCTGACACCACTAAAGGGGGCTCAGCTTTCACCCCCGTGAGGGGTGTGTGAGAAGGCTTACTTGAGACGCGATGCCAGTACGTACATACTACGCGCCACTGACTCTATTTACACACAATGGACACTACACTCTCACCCGCTTACGCACTAATTGTACTAATTGTTCTGTCATGCAAAATTGACGTTCTAAAAAATGTCCCTTTTACTTCAAGAAGCAAAAACACGTCCAACAAGTAGTTTTACTTTATAATAATAATCACTATTATTGTGATTATGAGATCGAACCTAAGTATGTCCAAGACGATGTTATTGATTTAGTTCACTAAAACTAGATGGCGCTGACTAGTCTCTGAATCGCGCAAGCATTTCATTTGCAGAATGTCGGTACATTTTATGAACGAAAAATTAGGAAAGATACATACTCGTAGTTGGTGTTGGTGTTATTTAGGGCCCTATAGTAACCCGCGTATAATCGCGTTAGTGCAAACCAGTGAAGGGCGAAACAATAACAAAGTATGAACGTTTCTCGAGTTATTTGAGCGAAGCGACCTAATTGTCGCTATGGACTTTTGCTGACTTTGGTTAAGATTTTCCAATTTAAAATTTCGTTTTCTCATGATTTTGTTTCAATAGAAACACGCTCTAACATCAGATTTTTAACAATAAATTTCGTTTTTAGATTTTGAGACTAGAGATCTAGTCTTAATATCTTGGAAATTACAACTTACAATAAGGTCCCATGATAATGATATAAATAAATTAGACATAAATAATAAGATGAATTGTATATGTAAGGTTTCTTTATATCTGTGTATGGAAGAAATTAAGTCGGAAATCATATTTGTGTGATTTAATTTCAACTTTTATTGTTTGTAATAATAATTGTATTATTATTATATTATTGTTACTATTAATGTTAACTGTGTAGATAGTATATTATGTAATTATGTATTGTAATTGTATATTATGTAATTATAGTTTTCGTTATTTGTTAAAAATGCATTTTTATATTTGTTTCCATTTTTCGCCTTCTTCCTCGATCCCTATAACCTTTAAGGTTTTAAACTTGTAGAAAAATAAATAAATAAATAGTCTTGGGAAATCAAATTATCCCATTATTTCACTATTGTACCTAATGCCGAGTAGCTTCTTTTATTGTTATCCTATCCCTCAATGTACGTACGTGTTTCGGTAATAAGTGAGATATGCCAGAGCCCATTCCCACACTATAGTTTCCCATTTTCCCAACCCTTTCTCCGCATCCATTCCTATATTATAAAAGTGGGTAGAGCATGCGGGGGTGTGCCAACTTTTGTCATTCTAGACTGATGTTCGCATGTACCACGGGTGACAATATGCACTTACCCCCAGACGAACTATGTTTGTCTGCCACCTTCTTTCTATAAAAAAAATCTGTAAAGGACTTATCACGAATGTTCTACCTTATTTATTTTACTCGACGTTTCGGTTGGGTTGCACCAGCCGCGGTCACGACTGAAGAAGCGGGTCGTCCACGTTGAGAGTTGCGAGCAGTTTCATCGACTGGTAGTGGCATTTGGTCTTCATATTCCGTAAAGTTGCGGCACACAAAACAATATCGGAAATAGTGTCAGACGATAAATCGCGAAGTTAATTTTATTACATTTACTAATCACTGGATTCCACGTCGAGGACAATTTGTATTCATATTCTCGATTGAAATTTCCATGTTTTTTATTTCAATTTCTTCACGCACAATCCTGGAGAAATTGTGGCTATCAGTGGAGAGGATTTTTGGACTATGGAGTTCTATAGTAATTGATCCCGGCGTTAAGGCTCGTTTAAATAGATAAATATGTGAGGAAGACGCAAAAATCTCAAATGTGAGTGTCCCAAAGAAATTAACATGTTAAATCACATTTAGGAGGAAAATGCACGCTGCAATCCAACAGCCACTACGCGCGCTCGACTGGCCACGTTACCCCTCTCTCACAGAAGACTACCTTGAAATGTACTGCATTTCCTACTTTATCTCATTTCCCTAATGTACGTACGTACGTGTTTCGATAGTAAGTGACATGTGCCAGAGCCCAGTCCCATTCTATCCCAACCCTTTCTCCCAATCCATTCCTATTTCTCCAAAAGGTAGGCAGCGCATCCCGGGGCGTGCTAACGTTTGTCATTTTGGACTAATATTGGCATGTTGGATGTCTATGGGCGACAGTGTCCACTTACCATCAAGTGGACCGTATACATGTCTGCCGCCTTCGTCCATAAAAAAAAATGTACCAACACGATCTACCTTAAATGAAAGCTTTTACTTCATAAATCTTATGTTAAGACAGTGTGTTAAACACTGTATTAATGTTATAATACATAGTTTAGTTAGTGTTAATGCGGACAGATGGCGCTGTATCGTTTCTGCATCGCGCTATGATTGTGTTCCTATGTAAATCTAAAATTGAGAATTTTGGTTTGTCTTTTGTGTGTGTTTACCAATATAGTGGAATTTATATCACCATACTTGTGGTTTTATTGGTCGCACCCTCGGATTGGATCCGAGTGAGTTTAACACAGTAATATAAAACCGTGTTAACCCTGGCCTAACCGTGATAAATTCGTGATCTCCGGAATAGATAAGTATACTTTCTAGCCATCTACAGAACAGATAGATACACTTTATTGTACACCAAAAACCTATAGAGAAATACAAAGCATTCACAAGTAATTAGATGTACAACCGGCGGCCTTATACTTAATCTATCTGAATGCTGAGCAGCTAGAAAGACCGCGTCACATCGTTTCACACGTCTAGAATCGAAAATCTGTTGGTAATAATAAAAACTAGAATTTATTAATTGGAAATTATTTAATTACTATCAATAGCAATACAACAGATGTAACAAGAGTGGTAGCTTCTTCAACTAGTACACATTGGACGTTTTGACGTGCCCGTTTTTAAAACGCCACTATCGCATTATCAAAGATTATTGATACTCAGTTGACATATTCAAAGCAGCCAATGTACCTACACGAAATATGATCAAAGACATTTAATAATGTAATGTAGTCAACAAGACTTAAAACTGCGACATATTTATATACAGTATATAACCGAATCTTTTCTGAAGCCCGAAGTCATGGATTCTTCTCATGATACTAAATTACATATTAAAAAAATATATACAATTTGAGCCTTGCATTTAAAAAACTTTAATATAAAAAAATTGTTACAAAAATAATAAAATAGCATTATTTGCAAAAGACTATTCCTAAAATTATTATGTCAATGAATTCGGAATCGTGATCAGTTTCAGGTTTAGGAAAGGTTCGCGACTCCATATCCGCAAATAACATAGCCACCAGAAGACATAACATACAAAATAAATTTATAAACAATTGACAGTGTGTGCTTAGCGAGGTCACCTTGAGCTTAAAATTACAACGTGGTGTAAACCGTCCAGTGTGTACGAAGTCTAAAGCTAGTTGACGAAGAACTCATTGCCCCGGCTGTTTTGATTGTGTCGCCACTTACACGCGTACGCCCAGCATGACATGCCCGCCCACGGCTCGTCCGTGTAGAACACCTGACCGTTTTGGTACATCTACACGAAATATACATTTGTTAAATAAATTCATAATGTATGTATAGTTTACGAATATATATGTAAAGAAAAATATAATTTTCTTTATTTTTAATTTACCGCGCTACAAAGCGCCTTCATGGTGGTATTTTTGTAAACTATGATTGACGTTGATAATACTTTGACGTTTAACGTGAACAAATTATTAAAACTAATAGCAATATTGTAATATTAGAAATAAGAATCGACATTGCGATTAATAACATTAAATGTCGTTTCTTTTATTCACAGAGAAACTCAATTGTGTTTTGATTAGCAGTGTCGATCCAAGTAATTAGAAAATATCATTACATTTATTTAAATAATTTACTGTACACACAATGACATTCCTGACATAATTTCTGTAGTAACCCACTCAGAGTTATGTTCCTTTGAGCCGGATCACATCCGTACAACGTGTGACCGAGCTGAGGGCTTCTGGGAACCATGTTGGATGAAAAACTATTATTTGACCACCATATTCAATTTGCCATCGGTAAAGCATTTAAGGTGCTAGGATTTATTTTACGTGTAGGAAAAGTCTGAAAAGCAGACTACTTTTACTTTACAACTCGTTCGTCAGGTCTCAGAATATGCAACAGTTGTTTGGAACCCTTTATACAATACATAGATAGGTACATAAACCAAATGGAGACGGGGCAGAAAAAGTTTCAGAAGCATCTTAATTATCGCTTAATTTAGATCATATCATTCCGAAAAACCGTATACATAATCTATATTTGCGTAGAAAATTCGTGACCAAATGTACATATTTATATAAAATATTAAATGACAACGTGGACAGTGCATATTTATTACAGAAAATTAATTTCCCTTGGCCCAATCATGGTATTCGAATTAAAAATCTCTTCATCACTTCTGTTTACAAAACAAATTATTCAGAAAATACTTTTGTTCCTCGAGCTTGTGAATCCTATAACTCTAAATATAAAAATATGTTGTACAAAATTAATGAAATTAATATGAAAATAATGAAAATAAAATTAAAATGAAGCAACAACGATTCTCAGTATCTCTTTGTATTGCATAGTTTAAGAGGGTTTCTCACTAATCATTTGCGAACACTATTCGGTCCTTGCGATATGTTTATTTTATAATGTCATATTATGTAATTTATTGTGAGTGCTTGTGTTCCATATATAATAAAATAAAAAAGAGTTTTTGTGTGTCTCCTACGCTCTTACTAAGCAGTTCAACGGACAAACACCATGTATCGCGTGTAACCAATACAAGTTTGAGGATATTCATTCTTTAATTAAGCAACCTTCTGATATAACAACCAACACAATATACAACCAATAACTTCTACACAACACACTCTACACCTGTATTGGTCGTGTGGCTTCAGAATAGCGCTACTCAGTCTCTTCCCGTATGTGTCGTGTCGTGTCGTGGCCTCTAAGGGATAACAAAGCACTACCCCTGTGGAACGACACCATCTTTACAAGAGTGTACTCGTCAATCCGCCGCCCGCACACAGTTTAAGGATACACAGCCCTCATGTACAAGGCCCATTCCCAGCAGTGGACAGCAAAAGGCCTTGTTCCGCTTATGGTACTGCATCGCTCACGACCGGTGACTATTGAAAGGCCACTAGGGCCACAAGAATTTAGCTACTCCGAAAAAAAAGGTACTGCATCGCTGTGTATGCATGCCCTTAAATCTGTAATTTTAAACTTTTGTCATCGTCGTTGAACATAATAATTGTTATGTAAACGGGTTACTCACGATTTATTATTTGCCATGTGGTCTTCTCACACACCCCTTACGGGGGGTGGAGGTAACTGGTCGAGGCTGGGCCCCCTTCAGTGGCTTCACCTCTGTCCGCGAATACGGACTGGTCCCTGGGTTGGCCTGTTTAGGCCGTGGTGGCGCTTCGGGGTTCTAGGATCCCTTTTCTGATGCCACGCCTTACGACGTGGTTAAGTCGCGCGGGAGTGCCTTGCTCTCTGGGGGTCGTGCGTAGAGTGGCGTCATACCCCTGATGTGGGGTAGACGCGAAGCATCAGCGCGGGCGAACATTGTGGAAGCAAGGCGGGTGATGAAGGCGTGCAGGCTCTCCATCTTTAGGTCCCTCTGGATTGTGGCGTTCCTCACGTAGCGAGGAGCGTGGACGATGGTACGCAGAGCGGTCGATTGCTCGGTATGTAGGGGTGTCTTGTTTGTGTTGCTCACCAGGGCGTACCACGCTGGTGCGGCGTACGTGAGGCGGGATCTAATGTATGTTTTATAGATTCCGAGCTTCACGCGCAGAGGGAGGCGAGAAGTGAGCAGCGGTCGTAGGAGATTCCGCGCGACTTTTGTCTTGGTGGCGGCATCCTTAACGTGGGGTTTCATGGTCAGGCGGCGGTCGATGGTTACCCCCAGGTATTTGACTGTGGGTGACCAGCCGATGTCCTGTCCGTGGAGGCTGAGCAGTGGTGGGAGACGAGTTTGGCCAGTGATGATGGCCTGGGTCTTCCCGACGTTCACCGATAAGCGCCATTTCTGGAGCCACGGCGGGAGGATGTCTAGTGCCTGCTGCATTCTTGCGGCGGCGGCTGTTGTCCGAATAGACGATGTATAGTATGCCGCATCGTCGGCGTATAAGGCGAGAGACACCCTCTCCACCGTGGGGATGTCGTCGGTGAACCGGGCGTAGCAGGCCGGGGAGAGGCAGCTGCCCTGAGGGACGCCGGCCTCTATAGGATGCTCGGCCGATAGGGCGTCTTCCACTGCCACTTGGAAACGGCGGTGCCTCAAGAATGAGGCCACCACTGATAATGCGACGGGGTGCCGAGGACGTGGAGAGTTTATAGAGCAGGCCGTTGTGCCATACGCGGTCGAACGCCTTCTCCATGTCGAGGAATACTGCCACAGTGTACTCCTTCTTGTTTCTGGCTGTGGTGATGTCGTGCAGTACCCTCGACAGCTAGAGAGTAGTGCTGTGCTTTGGCCGGAACCCGAATTGCTCCGCTCGTGGAGTGATGTGCGGGGTGAGGTGGCGCAGCAGGAGTTGCTCGAACACTTTCGAGACCGTGGGTAGGAGTGTGATGGGCCGATAGTTCTCTGGTTTGAGAGGGTTCTTCCCGGGCTTGGGCAGCATGATTACGCGGCCCAGCTTCCACGCTA
The DNA here is from genome assembly GCA_914767545.1 of Sesia apiformis. Taxonomy (NCBI): domain Eukaryota; kingdom Metazoa; phylum Arthropoda; class Insecta; order Lepidoptera; family Sesiidae; genus Sesia; species Sesia apiformis. Next base: position 3,731,488 of record OU611975.1, read on the forward strand.
AAGGGAAGTGTCCCGAGCGTAGGATGCCATTGAATAGGCGCGTCGCCGCCGCTATGGTACGCGGTGGCAGGTGGTGAAGGACTGCATTTGTGATTTGGTCTGCACCTGGTGCTTTCCGGGGTTTTTGGCGGTGGATCGCCCGCTTCACTTGGCCCGGGGTGAAGACGATAGGGTCCTCTTCCGGGACCATCGGCCTCTCGAAGTAGTCTCGCAGGTGTTGCTCGACTGCTGCGATGTGTTCCACGTCATTCGTCGGGTTCGGTTTGCACTGGCGCTCGAGACTTTCAGCGAATATCTCCGCGCGGTCTGTGGCTCTGTATCTCGGTGTTCCGTCGCTGGCCAGCAGGGGTCTGGTCGGGGCCGGGGAGTTGCTGAATCGTCGGCACAGTCGATGGATACTGAGCCAGTCATCACTTATGTTGACGATCAGCCTCTCCCAGCCTTCGGTTCTGTGGGTCTCTAAGTCGGCTTTCACCTCTTCGAAGAGTCGGTTCAGCTTGCCCTTTGTAGTTGGGCATCTGGTCTGCTGCCATTGCCTCCGCAGCTGCCGCTTCTCGGCGATTTTCCTGGTAATGCGCATCGGGAGAGGTGATATTCTCCCTCTGGCGGGCGTTGGCGTGTTGGTAGAAGCGCGTAGCGTTGCTTCGCGTATGGCAGCAGTGAGCTCGGATGTAAGTTGCTCGACGTCGTCCGGTGAGGCTACTGGGCGGCTCGGTGTTTTTTTCTCCATCCATTCCGCAAATTTTCTCCAACAGATTTGTCGGCGGGGAGTTGGCGGTGTCGCTTGTACTGGTTGTGACGCCAGGACGAGTAGAACGGGTAGGTGGTCCGACTGCATGTCATCCAACAGCACCTCTTGTGTCATCTGGCAAGGGAGGCCGCGGTGGATAACGAAGTCTATGACGTCGGGGGTGGCAGACGCAGCGTACGGGTAGTGCGTAGGCACCTCCGGGCCGTCGACCTCGTAGCCGCGGGCCACGGCGTCCTCGAAGAGCATCTTGCCCACCGAACAGATCTTCGCTGAGTTCCACGCCCTGTGCCTGCAGTTAAAGTCGCCGGCGAGGAGCGTGGGCATTGCTGGGTCCAGTATGCTCTAGAGATCGGGCGTATGTAGCGGGTAGAGAGGTGGTCGATACGCTGCATAGACACGCATCGACACGCCGCCTAGGCACAGTTCCACGCCCAGGGCGTAGAATGATTGTAGCGTTGCCGGTGGGCAGGGCTGGTGGACGACTCTTCTTTTGACAAGGACTGCTAGACCGCGATATGCGCGGCCCTCGTCACTTCGCTCGTCCTGGCGGTAGATGTAAAATCCGGGGATTTTTATGTTGTCTCCTGCGGCGAGGTGCGTTTCTGATATTAGCACCACGTCGATTTGTTGTTCGGAGATAAGGACGCGAAGGGGGGCGACCTTCTTCCGGAGGCCGTTGGCGTTCCAGTAGAGAACTCTTAGGGAGGGCGGACTAGCCATCGCGTTGTATTAGCTTCATCAGCCCCCCCATGAGTATGGGCAGGGGATCGGCGCCAGATTGGATCGCCGCGAAGACCTCCTGAAGAATCTCGACGGCCAGCTGGTTAGCGGCCTGTCGAGATTCCCGGACTTCACCCGTGCTGTCTCGTCTCGCCTTCTTCCCGCTAACCGAGGGTTTCGGTACTGCGGGGGCAGGCGCTTCAGCGAAGGTCACTGTGGCCCTTTTTTGTGGGGCTGGCTTCTTTTTATTCTTGTTTTTCTTCCCCTTGGGGGTGTCCCCTCTTGGGACTGGGTCGTTTGCTGGGGCCATCAGCGTAGTTTGGCCGCTGCAGGCCTGCGCAGGGGCAGGTGTCGTGGGTTTTGGTACTGCAACAGTGGAGGCCCGTGTGCCGGCTCTCTTGTTGCGGATCTCCCTTTGGAATACCGGGCACTTGGGGTTATTTGCCGTGTGCCCGGCTCCGCAGTTGGCACAGGTTGGGGGATCCTCCCTGGGCCGAGGGCAGTCGCCGGCTCGGTGCTCTCCTCCGCATCTCACGCATGCTTGCGTGCGGTGGTAGCAGTGAGATGAGTGCCGGAATTTTTGGCACCGGTGACACTGTGCGGGGCCTTTCTTTCCTCGCCACGCCTCGATTTTTACCCCAGGCATGTACAGCAACTCCTCTATTTGGTAGATGCCTGGGATGGTGGTCGCTGTACGGCGCAACTGCACAAAGAAGATGCAGCAGGGCGCCCTTGCCGCGCGCGGATGGGTCGGATGAACTCCGGTTCATGGCCGTGGTTGCGCAGTTCGGCCTCTATTTCCTCTGGAGCTGTGTCGGCGGGAAGGCCCCTGATGGCCACCTTCAGGCTTTTTTCCGCCGGGAGTGAGTAGGAGAACCATGAGATGTTGGTCTCCTTTTCTAGCTCCGTTAGGTATCGCTGTACTATGCGGTACTCGGATTCCTCCTTTGGGGTGAAGCGGACCCCTTTGCCGAAGGGGCGCGCACAGGGGGCGCGGCCCAGCTTCTTTTGGAGCTGCCGGAAGTGGTAAGTCCAGTGCGGCAGGTTCTCCACCACCAGTGGAGGGTACCGTGGTGTGGGGGCCGGTTGGGGCGGGCGTGCCGGGGCGGTGGCTGCGGGGGTAGCCGCCGCGGGGGCGGCTGCCGCGGTGGCCGGTGCCGCTTGGGTGCGCGCCGCATCGGCGAACGTGCGGGGCGTTGTTGGGCGCGGCTTGGGTGCTGGGGCCGGAGTCGGTGCGACTATCGGTGCTGCGGTGGCGCTGCGGGGCGGTCCCTGCTGGAGTTCGGCGTTCTGCCGTTTTTGCAGCCGTGGGTCCCGCTGAGCCAGAGGTGCGGCTTCGGGGGTGATCGCCTCGGGGTGGACACTCTCTGGGCAGTGCCGCTTGGTGTCATCGTCGCTGTCCTCCTCCTGTGGTGATCTGCGGCGCCTGGCAGCCTTCTTCACCATGCCTTCGCATTTCCTGTTGTTCAGGTGGGTGGCCATGGCTGCCAGTAGTTCTGACGAGAGCAGGCCGCGCTCGTACAACTGCGCCGTTATCATGAGGTCATGCTCGTGAGTAGACCTCGGTGATGTTGGCGGCTGGTAGGGCGACAGCTCTCGCGCACTGGACGTGGCGCTGTCCGTGCGGGTGCGTGCTGGGTGCGGGCTGATGTGCGTGATCAAGTCACGCAGTGGCCCGGTTGACTCCTTGCGTAGAGCGCACGGGGTGCGATCGCGTACGGGCATGCGCGCGGGGCGCGTGGACGGGTCGCGGTCGAGTCGCAGCGGTGGATTGCAGGCGGGCTGCTGGAGCGACTCGCGGGCGGGCCGTGGAGCAGCGTCGCGTGCTGGGCGCTGAGGTGAGTCGCGCAGGAGCGATCTGCGCGGAGAGACGCGCGGGGAGCCTTCTGGAGAGCGCGTTCCGGAGCCCTGAGAAGGGCGCTTGGAGGAGCCCTGAGAAGGACGCTTGCAGGAGCCCTGAGAAGGGCTGGTCGTGGTCGTGTAGCCCTGAGAAGGGCTGGTTGCGGAGCCCTGAGAAGGGCTGGTGCATGAGCCCTGGGAAGGGCTCGATGAGCGCGAGCTTTCGCTCGAGCTCATGGCTTGCTCGGTGGGGGGGGCGTATGCCACTGCGACCGTAAGGGGGAGAGGCAAAATGCCAGTCACCGCATACCTTGCACCCGGGGGATCCCGCTGGTGGGAAGCCGGGGCTCAGTATACGGCGAGGGCTACCTCCCTCCTCCGGTAGCTAGAGCTGAGGTTGTCCCCGCCGCAGCCGATGGCTGTGGGTGAACTCCGTTCCTGGTTCCTTGTAGAAGTAGGCAGAGTCCTGTGTTGTTGTTGCGGTCCGAGCAGCGGTTGACGAGTGTAGTGTACTTGTCGGCACACGTAGCGTTCCATTTATTATTTGTTTATTATAGCCGATATTTGGGTGCAGTTACACGAGCCGTGGTCGCGGCGAGACTGCGGCGGCGGCGGGGGGCGGGGGGGGGGGGGGGGGAAGGTGTTATTGCTATCGTGTTGTTCAGACAAATCTGTGTACCCTCCGTCGTGTACGTTTTTGTTTCACCTGCCCCACACTGAACTCGTTTTTGTTGATTAAGTTGCCTGCACACTATACTAACAATATCACGACATACACGCGAGTTTGAAAACTTTTCTGGATTTGCAAAGTTCATTTACTGGGTCCAAATTAAGTATGTGTCAACTTAAATCCATCCTTGTGATTGTAATTTCGGCATTTTTAAATTCCTATTGCAGTCTCGCCGCGACCGCCGCGCGCCGGTTCGTGTAATTGGACATAATAATTATTAAATCTATGAATTTTGATAATAATACTCACAAACGTCAAATCGGAGTTCTTGTAAGTGACGCCGTCGTATCCAAACCGCAGGACGAAGTTCATAGCGAATATGTTGAATATGCACCGTATGTCGGTGGTGGCCGGTATGAAGTACCGGTACGGGCCACACCAGTACGACACCTTCGGCTCGTATTCCACAGACTCGGGGAACTCCTCGCGGGGATTTATTCTAAAAGTATTGTTCATTTATATATTCCTTACTGCACAAAGTGAAAAAAGGCGGATTTGATGCTTTGAGAAGCATTATCTGCCAGTCAAACTTTGGGCTATACACAGATGGCGCGCTAGTTGCAATGGCGGCTAAGATTAACTAAAACTATATTTAATAGTGACGCATATTAATTAAATACCATGATATAAATAGACATTATATTATGTATTAGTGTACCTACGTATTACATGTGTATTGTATTATATGTATGTACCTACTGTTAAAACGTACCTAATTAAAATTAATGGTTGCACTATGCACCGCCCTTTATATTTCTGTTTAATCAAAGGTTGACTGGCAGGGGATGCCACTAGGCATTATGTCCGCCGCGTTGTACAATGTTTCTTTGTGCATTCAAGTTTAAATAAATAAAATAAAGAACAACAACATATAGTACCGTCCTCTTTATAATAAAAGGCGCATTTCTCGAATGTCATCAAAATGCACTTACGCCTTTTATTACAAAAATAGTAGTATACATATATGTTTGAATAAAACAATAAAGAATAATCATTGTTTAACCTGTTTGTTTATTTTTAACTAGCGACCCGCCCTCGCTTCGCTTGGGTTTTCTAAGAGGTTTTTACAATTTTTTTTTTTTAAATTTCAAAATAAAATATATCCTATATTAGACACGGATAATGTAGCTTCTTATTTGTGAAAGAATTGTTGAAATCGGTTCAGCAGTTCCAGAGATTACCACCAACATACCTACAAACACACAATTTTACCTCTTCATTATATTAGTATAGATGTTACTTATTCTTTCGTTAAAGTTGTTAGTAATGCTTTTTCTTCTTACAGCCTACAACATTATAATCCATAGGTAACCTATTACCTAAATATGGGCGTCCAAGTAAAAAGGCTTCAGATAGGCGGTTTTGTAGTTATGGGCAATGTAAACAAAAACGACGTGTTAGAGAAGGATTATACAGAAAAAAACAATCAGTAAAATATGATCTATAAGAGACAGTTCCACTAGGCTGTTGACATAGGGGATGATTTATTATGAAAATTTAACTAATTTTAAACTTTACTCGTGACTTTATAGTAGATATACTGACGCGTCAATGTACAATATATATCAAAACATAATTTTATTAATGATAAACTAGGTTTACTGACCACTGGTACTGACTGGTACTTGTTCACTAAACATTTCTGTGAGTTAGACACGTCATAAATAATGTCGACTCAATCCATTATTCTTAATTTTGCAGCACTACACAAAAATCGACAATAATGATCACATTATATAATTCAATGATATAAGAGTCGTAGGTATCATACGCACTTGTATTATTGTGTGCAGTAAGCAGCAGTAAGCATCCACCATCTCCTTTTCTTCCAAGGTTTACTTATCTTTTTTGTACAATAAGTACGTACATAATTATGATCAGCGACCGCACACAAAGCTGTTGCAGCAGCGATTTCTTGCAAATCAACCTCCATCTACGAAGTTTCGGCAGCAAGTGTACTTAGCTATTATCAAATTGAAAATAAATTGCCCACTGTATTTGCGTACATTTTAACCTTCACGAAATTTCCTAATTGGGTGCATGCTCGTTGCCAGTGAACTTATTTACACGTCAATTGCAATAATAACACTCGGTTATAAATATTAATCCCGTTTATATATAATATCTACCACTCATCTTTTTTTTGTGAAACTGCAAGATATTCAGAGGCATATAATTAGTATGAGTCCCATAATACATTTGCACTGAGTGTCCACCCACAACCCTACGTGGGTAATGTCGAAGACTATCTTCAAAATGAGTTAAAATTAGTAGAGCGTGTGGAGGGATCCCGCTCTCCATCGCTCACCGAGCGCCTTGCCCGAGCGCCTCGTACGAGCGAAGTGCGACCATGACAGTATTCACGGCAAAATCATGAATTTAAAATAGTGGCTCAACAATTATATCTTGAAAACGTATGACCGTAGAATAATATACAAGTCAAATAAAAATAAAATAATATAAAAAGACGTTTTATAAATACAAGCTTTTATGAAGTTTATATTGAATTATTTGTTGTCAACAAGATGGTCGCGCGAATTGTAAATGACACCTACTTTTATGAACATTTCGCGACAAGCTTCTTGAGAACAAATACCTAATTGAATATAAACTTATTTTATTCGTTTTAGTACATGGCTTGCATAAAAGTTTGTTTTTAAAAAAAACGTTTTTTTTATATTATTTTATTTACACCTTTTTAGCTAGAAATATTTCTCAATCTATCCATTTCGAGTAACGCATCGTTACGGTAGAAAGTCACGTTTTGTTTTGCAAAGTTTCATGTGCATGCTACTAACCGTTGAGGAGTGCCCTCATGAGGAGACAATCCTGGCTGCAGCATCAGTTCATGGTGTTAATCATGTTTAGCTATAAAAATTAAACCTACATGCAAAGTTTTGTGTCCGTGCTACACAAAACGTGCTAATCCGTGCAGCATCAGGTTATTTCTATCATTTTAGTGTATTGTCATCGGAACTGAACAAGCATGCAAAAGTTCAATGTTGTAAGTTTAGAGCAAGTGGTTCAAATTTGGCTTGCAAGATTTGTCCCAAACATACTAACAGGTGAAGTTAAATAAAAGCTTGTAAAATAAGATTTTTTTCACCCAATTTCAGAAAAATGTGAATATCGCGAAATCTAGAAACTGAGATCTGGATCCTTTTGGCTTGGATGCCCATATAATAATATAATATACATATAAAGTCCTACAAAATAGTTTAAAATATTTTAATATGTTAATCCAGTACTCTAAAACGGTCGTATCTAATTAAAACTTAACATGTATTACATTATTAAATCAAACGTTAATAATTAAATACTCGTATGTTCATACATAACACTATCACACACTCGCTCGCTTAGGCCGTTGACCTTTGAACACGCCCGTTTCTAAAGGATGTCCCAGATTGAGCGCCGGATTTAATTTAGAAAATAAAATAAACTCATCGTTTCTCCGGCTGTGTGACATGAGACACCGTCCTGTTGGAACCACAGTTGATCGAGGTCCATATCTTCCAATTGATGCCAAAAAAACTCCTGTAGCATGTTCCGATACCTCTCTATGCCTACCTAAATACCGATACCTAAAAATGCCTACGATGCCCCTATGATCCCGCCGAACCAAAAGTATGCATCAATTTTTCATGAATCTCATCATGAAGTATCTCCAAGCCCCAGATATGACAATTTTGCTTATTGACGTATGCGTCAAGGTAGGAATGGGCCCCGTCACCAAAGATGTTTTTGTTTTGGGTGAAATGATGGTCTACGAGTACTTCATACTGCTCTAAAATTCACACTAATCACACTGCGTTGCTCTTTCGTGTAGCATACCATGATGACTAAGGGGTCATCCATAAATTACGTCACATGTTAAGGGGGAGGGAGGGGGTCAATAAAGTGTGACAAGGGGGGGGAACGGGGGGACGAGTCATAAGCTTTGTGACGTCACATGTATAAATCTAAAATATTAAAACTAAACTTCAACTCTAACGAAAAACTTTAAAATATTACCAACTTTATCAATATTATTATAAGGTTGTTTTAATTTAATAATTTCTAAATTTAAAATTGCAAAATATGTGACGTCACACCAGGGGGGGGGTCACACAAATGTGATCACCTGTGACAAGGACGGGGGGAGGGACTCCAAATTCATGAAATTCGTGTGACGTAATTTATGGATGGCCCCTAATTGCAATTGTCATATGTGACGTCTATAAACAAACCAGAGTTGCCAACCGCCAAACAAAACAATGGCGCAAATTGAAAACAAAACAATGAAATTTAAATCCGGCGCTCATCTGGGACACTCTGTATTAGTAAGTAAGCATAAGTATAACAGCTATCAACTACTCAACGTGTCATGCACATACAGTAAATTAATCACCAAATATTTATTTTTAACGTAATAAAAACTATCATGAATATTGAATACGATAATTTTTAATTAGATACCTATAAGTAATAGCTTAATTTTCCGATTAACATGTTAAAATATTTCACGCTATTTTTGTACTCTATTTTGTTTATATTCGTAATCCTACATACAAATTATGTCTTACTTACGAACGTTATTAATAAATAAAAGCTTACTTATAAACACACTGCGTATCCCCCCACACATTATTCTCGTCCGATTTGCAGTAGAGCCCCTGCAACGCGTAGTTGGCCTGGAACGTCTCTGCGTGTGGCCCCACGTAGGACGTCTCCGAGTGACGATGGTAGAAGCCCGTGAACGCGAACGCGCCTGCAATGCTCGCCACGTTAACTCAGTGCATAGATTAATTATTAAATGCAACGTGTCACTCAAATAACGGAAAAGCTGATAATAGGTTATGTTAACGACGACGCCTCAAGTTAGCAATGTAAGATGTATTTGTAAATATAGTTTTAATGCCCTGTTATTGTCAAGAATTTGTGATATATATTTGTGTGTAGTTATGTGTAATTGTATTTGTGTAATATGTGTTTTATTATTAAAGATAACGACGAAATTAAAAGATACTCCAAAGAAAGACGCGAGTTGTAAAACTCAAGATTGTAAGCGTCAATATTATTGTTGCTATCCTTATCTAGAATAGTCTGTCCTTGTCATATGATATCTCGCTCCCACACATATTGTTGAATAAAGATAGCCTGAGGCGCCCCCAGTCGGTCGATACACGAATCCTCTTGCTTCCGTAAAAGCTAGTTGAGACAGTTAGATCAGGAATATAAGTAGGCCCGGCTTGAGCGCAAACAATGGTTACCTATGCTAGCGTTGTGTTCGCACACGCAGCTCCCTCCATCATTGCAATCCTCCAAAGACTGCAAAATAGATTCATGCGCAGGGCCGTGGCTGCACCATGGTACTTGCGCAACGTTGACCTCCACAAGGACTTGGAACTTCCCTCCATCGTCAAATACATAAAAGACACCGCCCGACGCTACTATGACGCTATCCCACACCATCCCAACCCCCTGATTGTCTCTTCCCTCACCTACATACCGGACAGGAGTACCCCTCCGCGCTATCGTCGCCCGCGGCACATACTGGACGATCCCGACGACCCGATCACCGCTGCCAATGCGGTTCTCACTCTGCACCCAAACACAGCACACAGACACCGTCCCCGCCGGCCGAGACGTGGACGTCCCCCTCGTTACACCGTTAACACACACCGGCCCTCAGCCAACACTTTCACTAGGCATCGACACGTGCCTGGGCGCTTCTCGCCGACACGCGATCCCGCGGTATCCCCCCAATGCAACGCCCTAAGCCGAGGTCCGTTCCTTCCTCCGGTTTACCGGCGGGGGAGCCCTTAGGCTCGTTGCAACTCACACTTTTTTCCTGGCTGAGCGCCTTCTGCGCTCGCCCACATCAATTACGACCGGTGACTCTTGAAAGGCCACCAGGGCCACAAGAACTTAGACATACACGATGTTGAGGCAGTCAAGGTTTTTTAGCCGGTAGGAGTCCGGCACTACCTGGTACCACCTAGACTAGCCTAGCTAGACTAGATGGTACCAGGTGACCATGCAGGGTTTTTCTTGATTGTCTTTCCTAACATAAAAAAATAAAAAAACGCAAACAATGGCAACTGGAAATTCAACTTGGCAACTTAGCAACTGAACTGAACTGAAAATCATTGCAGCTCTCACTAGCAACACCGCGCTCTCAAGAATACTGTCTCAACGCCTGCTTCCACACATCTTGATCGGCACCTCAGTGGCATCCGACTTTGTGTATGTTCGTGTACCATCAGTATGGGCAAGCTCCTCGGGCGTAATTTTCATTGCGACCCGACTAGAGTTTCATTTCGTCACCCGCCGCCCGTACACCCACCATCCTCGGTACGCAACAGGTTATCCAGTATCGAGGGCCAATTAGCGTCTTATCCACTTTTTATATTTCTAATAAAAGCATTCTCAACTTATCGCTTTTTCTTAGTTTACACACAATCATTCGCATTTTATTGAATATCGTACAATATTGACTTTTTACCTCATACCAATGTTGTTTCGCCTTTTCATGTTCTTCTCAAACACAATTTTAAATAATTCACATCTTATGGAACTTTTGTTGAAAGACAAGTAAATTGATAAATGTTTTTACAAAATGTCAAAAGAAAAACTTAAGGCAAAAACCGACCTTTTTCTACGTCAATTGCATAAAAATGGTTTCTACGTCAATTTAAAAAGAACTAATTGTTTGCAATCACATACCTAAGTACAATAAACGTACAATATCTATAAAATTTAATCTAATGTATCTAAAAAAAAACTATTAAAATGGGACGTAACAATTTTGTAAAGCAGAGCGAGAAATGCAATGCGAGGAGCGAGTTTATGAGAGTTTTAATCGGGCTACGAGCCCGTAAAAACGTACGTAAAAAAATAATAAAAAAGATTTCGGGAACAAATCATTGTTTTTGAATATAAAAATCTCTAAATATTGAGAATAATACAATGATTAAAACAAAAAGTCGATAAAATGCGAATAGAACGTGAGTAAATATGTTGATAATGTGTCCTTGAGTATTTCAAATAACCGACTGTTCATTCTGTATTAATAGAAATCGTGTCGGCCTTTAATTTAAGTTGATACTGTGGGCACTAACAATAATAATATTAAGTTAAGTTGAGTGAAAACTGATAAGTAGCCATTGGTTGGTAGCCATTGATAAATAGCTAAGTAATATTTTAGCCATTGTATCACTCTTGTTGGTTGACCTAATAAATGCTAAGGATCCGCTGTATGGATCTGAGATTGCAATGGATTCCATCGCTTGGTTTGAGGGGGGTGATCTGGCGAAAAGAAGAATTTCAGAGGGGAAATAAGTTCATCTCCTTACTATTCTGAAGTCCTTAACATATATAAACATTTTATGAAGCGTGGAAAGAGTATTTTAATGAAGGATCTCGAGATAATGGTATATGGTATAGAAGTATACAGTCCGACTCGCCTTATATACCGTGGTTTTTGGAGACTAAATTGAATAGGAACCTGGCTATTATAGCTTTCAGGTTGCGGTCTGGGCACTGAACTTTGGTTTTCTTATGGTAAAAATAATTCCCCTAAATGTCAAAGTTGTGGTACAATAGAGGATGTTCAACGCTTGTTGGTGGAGTGTTCTTGGAAAGAGCCTAAAAGGAAGCTTCTCATAAATTTGAACAGGTGTGATGTAGGGCATGTTTCATAAAATTTTGTCTGAACCATCATCGAAAGTTACAAACATTCTGTGGGTATTGGTAATCACAAGCTAATCAGCTATCAGAGTCATAGATAAGTTAGAATTAAGTAGGGATTTATGAAAATTCCAACGTTTAGGGTATGATGGGGCTGACATACACAAAAATGTAAAATCCCCCAATTAAAATAAAAAAGAAAAATAAATATATTTGCTGGTTTAGTTGCAAGCATCGTCGTTGATATAAGCAAATAAGTACACTTTTTTATTGGACACCAAAGAATACAGTGAGCGACATAAAAGTTTAAATAAAGAGGTCCAATACCTATACAAAAGGTAGGCCTTATCGCAAAAGCGATCTCTTCCAGGCTTCTTTGGACGGTAGCAGATACGAGTATATGCGAACACAAGAATTATAATTTGATGGTGCACATATGGTGCTAGAAACAGATATGTTTTTTTTATAGAAAAAAGTCGGCAGACGAGCATACAGTCCACCTGATTGTAAGTGGATACTGTTGTCCATAGACATCCGCGATGCACGCCAACATCAGTTCAGAATGACAAACGTTGGCAGGCCTGCGGATGCGCTGCCTACCTTTGCAAATTAAGGAATGGATTGGGAAAATGGGGAGGGATAGGATGGAATGAAAATGGGCTCTGGCATATCTCACTCACTACCGAAAAACGTACGTACATTGTTGAAATACGATAAAATAGGAATTACAGTACATTTCGAGGTTCTTTGAGAGAGGAGTAACGTGGCCAGTCGAGTGCGCCCAGCGGCATGCACTCTCCGCCTACAATGTACCTAATATACTTGTTGAGGTTTGAAATTGTATAACGCTAGATGGCACCACTTGTCCCCTTCTGTTTTACTGTGCTCTCTCCGTGTGTAACTGCAAGACGTTTAGACCTTACGAATAAATAAGAACATCTCACTGTTGATCTTTTATTTATATAGAAGCTATAATCTCAATAATACTCGTATACATACTAGTTGCTAGTTACATATAGTTGTCGGTAGAGTCACTTACCCCTGAAGGTGTAGCAGTGCGGGCGACGCTCGCTAGAGAGAATCATCTGAGCGTCTTCCTGGTTGTGCGACGACAGGAAGTAATACGACGTGCCTAGGCACTTGAATTCTGAAAGAAATATATTTAGACAATGTTGAAGTCCAAATTATCTAAATTGGAGCGATCTTTGTAAAGCGTTCGAACTGTCAGCTTGTCATTGAGAATCATTCCACCCTGACTAGTGAGTTTACGTGGTTGAAGGTTGAATTTGATTCCACAAAATCCTTTCTTTTCTTTATTGTGGAATTTTTTTACCGCGAACCCGTAGGCTGTGGAACGAACTGCCTCAAGGGGTCTTTCCATTATGCTACGATATAGGGTTCTTCAAGAGAGCTGTGAATAGGATTTTGCAAGGTCGGCGGCGCGCCCGCATACCCCCTGCTGTTGAAGGTGTCCATGGGCGGCGGTAACACTTACCATCACGTGGGACCGCTTGCTAGTCCGCCCACTAGTATATAAAAAAAAACCAGCGCCGTTCAATTGCACCCAAAGACATTTTTTTTCTTTTTATATAGTAAAGGGCTAGAAACGGAGGAGACCGCCTTTTGGGGTCTTCTGAGCTGTCACCCGCTGTTTTCGCTGTCTGTTCATGTTAAAATTCCATCCTATCCTGTCTTGCATAGTTCATCATCTACCTATGGATGTTGAACTACTATAGATTCCATCCCATCCAAACCCCTTAATTCATTATACTTTCTACTTCCCGACCCATCAGCACTCCCTCTCTCCTCTGAGGATGAGAAAAAATCCTCACTCCATTATTCCTAATTCTTTTCCCAAGTCCAAATGCTCCAAAATTAGACAGCGCAGAACTTAGGTACCTACATTCAACATTCTTGACTGATGTTAGTACGTGGGTGACACTGAAAGTTTTTAGAATCTCAAAATGACGCATCTCAAATCTCAAACCGCAACGAAACTCATAAAAATTCACAGAACGGAAATGTTCTCATTTTTCCGCAAACACTTAATTTTCAAATTACCGTCAAAATAAAAAATAAATGACATCTTTGAAAATTTAATGGCGTTTAACAAGCAAAGAGTTTAATTTTCAAAATTCGATTTTTTTTTATGTATCGCACTGTACAGTAGCTAATTGTAAGAAATTTTAGTTTGACCTATCACTTTTATCGCACAGGTCAATCAATATTCATTACCATCACGAGGATAGTTTGTTCGTCTGTTTTCTTTTTATAAAAAAGTTGTACATTTGGAGTAACACCGCGTCATAATGTGATCAGTTCAGTCGTTAGAGAGTGGCAGCTGAAACTTCGCAGACTAGTGCCAGCAGTGGCTACCCACCTGGAACTAAAACGATTAAGAACCGAACGACACGTTGTTCCTAGTCATACTTAGACTTAACAGAACAGATAGCGAATAAGGCTTACAGGAGTTACAGGATAAAAAAAACACGTTAAAATGCGTCAAACCCGTTACCTCGAAGGTGGCGCGTGAAAGAGAATGCTTTTTTTGAAAAATATGAAAATTACAATTTTTGTTATCAATTTATTTGTTAAAAAAGCATTAAGAACTGTTTGTGGGAAATTTCATGAACTATTTTATTTGATAATAAATATTTTTAACATAAGACTAACACATTTAAGAGATGTTTGCAAAAAACCTGACGACACCTTTTGATCTTTGACACCATACATAATTTTTAGCAGCATATCGATGGGACTTTTGACATTTCATTTAGAAGAACAGTATGGAAGACCACACAAAAAAAATTTGCTCCATTGGAATTATTCCGAACTTTATACTTTTTGTATCTATTTTGACCGGACTACTTGAAGTACGTTTGTTGTAACCCGTATAAAATAAAAAAGAAGGGCTTGTGTCAGGCACATTGCACTACAAACTGATTTTGATTGATTATAAAAACACCACAAAAATACTAAATGAGCAGCAAATCATTATCAGCAAAACGTACGTACATGTTTCGGTATGTCGGAGCCCATACTATTGTATCACTAATTTCACAAACCTTTCTCCAAATCTATTCCTACATGTCCAAAGGTAGGCAGCACATCTGGGGCCGTGCCGACCTCTGTCACTCTGGACTGAAGTTGAAGACCGCGGATGTCAACGGGCGACAGTATCCGCATATCACTAGGCGGACTGTATTTTCGCCTGCCGCCTTCTTCCCATAAAAAAGTATTTTTGAATAACTATAGTAAATAATTAATTGAATCTTCCGGGCTACTTGGCCGAGGTCTTCTGGAATCTCTTCTCGACTGCGAGAAGAGTCGAGTGCGAGTCGAGTGGCGACTGCGGCGACTGAACGCAGTCGCCACTGAAGATGTCAACCGCAGTTGTTGACGAAACGTTTGGAAGAAAGAGAAGAGATTCCAGAAGACCTCGGCCAAGTAGCCGGGAAGATTCAATTAATATGGACACCGGCCCAGAAAGCCTACACTCCACTATAAAGTAAATAATTTTAGATTACTAAAAATGACAACACCAAGTCTGCGAAGGTGTACACGAGACTCCTGCTACGAGTCTGTCACTAGAGAACCTAACCCGAACCCACTTTTAAATTTGCTGCTATCGATTTCCTGTCACTTTCAGTATTCTCTCCTGATAATTAATTATTTCTCAAAAACAAGTCGTGTGAGTTGATGCAGCCAAACAGATAGATAGACATACAGACAAACAAAGACAATGCTTCTCTTCCAAAAGAGCTAACCTGGGCTGGTGTAGAGCCCAAACGGTATCTTCGCCTGTGTAGCCCGTATCTTCGCTTCGGACGTGTCCATTTTTTTATTAAGTTTAAGCATCACCATTGACATGAGCGCCGTGTCTATTGCGTACAGCAGACGCTTCATATCCTTAATGTGGGCTTCAATAAACAAGTCCAACTTCTTTTTACCCTGCTCCAGGAAATCTCGACGGTCCGTCTGAAATAATAGTCACAGAAGTTCAAGTTCAGACAAGGTTCGGTGTGAAAATGGCACGATCTCCTCCGTGGTCACAGGGCCGTGGTTTAATTGAAGCTGTGAATAGGATTTTGCAAGGTCGGCGGCGCGCCCGCATACCCCCTGGTGTTGCAGGTGTCCATGGGCGGCGGTAACACTTACCATCACGTGGGACCGCATGCTCGTCCGCCCCTATCTTTATAAAAAAAAAAATAGGCGTCGCAGTTCACGCTGCGACATATGTCGAGTTGATGCCGACAATATTCTTTTTGTGTTTTTAGTTTTAATTTTTTATGTGGGTGTCAATAAAATAATTTTCGGTCTTTCTTTGTTACTGCTACTGCTGTTACGAGTACGTGTCTGAGCGCTCATTCCAACCGCGTTGGTACACTTGAACCGATTTACACAAATTTGAAATGAACTGCCAGGTGAGGTTTTTTTGTTATGGGACTAGCTGTGTTATGTTCAAGAGAGCTGTAAATAGAATAATGCAAGGTCGGCAGCACATCCGAGTGCCCCCTGGTGTTGCAGATGTCTGTGAGCGGTTGTAATCGCTTAACCATAACCTTGTAACCGTTGTAACCATGCGGTCGTATGCCAACTCTTCAATGCAAAAAAAAGTAATTCTAATAGTAGCGGTTCGATTAGCAGCTGTTTACGAACGGAGTATGCGGCACTGTCATTCGTAGTAGTGTATAGTAAGTAGTACAGAGTAACAAAGTCAGATACACCATTTTAAAAAAAGAGTTGGTAAAGTATCAAGTTACTTTACCAACACTGATTAGACTACCAACAAAGACTAGTCGACAGCACTGGTGACCCTAGAGCTGGTCATTAATTGGCGCAATGCATCAGCCTTGCCATCCAGCAAGGTAATGCCTCCAGCATACTGGGTACCCTGCCTCAGGGATCAAATTTGTACAACATGATCAATATATAATCCGATATTTTGAACAATTTGTACAATAAACATCATTGTAGGGCGCACTCAACTGGCCACGTTACCCCTCTCTCACAGAAGACTACCTTGAAATGTACCACATTTCCTACTTTATCGTATTTCCCTAATGTACGTACGTTTTTCGGTAGTGAGTGAGGTTCCCATCCCATCCTATCCCTCCCCACTTTCCCAATATATTCCTTAATCCGTAAAGGTAGGCAGCGCATCCGGGGGCGAGCCAACATTTGTCATTCTGGACTGATGTTGACATGTATCGCGGATGTCTATGGACGACAGTATCCACTAACCATCAGGTGGACTGTATGCTCGTCTGCCGTCTTTTTCTATAAAAAATCAATAAATCTATATTATTATTATTAATTTTAAGTTCATTTTGTAATAGTATTTAAAATAGCCATTAGTGATTGTATTCGTGAAATAAATGAAATAGTAGTTCAGAAAAAGGTCGTAGAACAACAATTGTTAGTATAATGATAGAGATTCTGTGTTACGAGGATGTTGCTATATTTTACTTAAACCTGTAACGCAAGTTCTTTCGAAAACATTGTTGCTGTTCGGGGCAGAGTGTGCGTGAAAATCCAAGACAGACAATTTATTGTCGTGCGTAAGAACTTGGTCTTTCTGTGACTTCAACTGGGCGAACTAGAAGGGACTAGAAGCTTCATCCGCATAGAATTCAATTGACTCAAGAAATGATGCCGAAGGACCATAGATAGCGCCGTACATTCGCGAATGCATTATTTTGCGAGGCGGCGACATCAACTGGCCACTGAGATTTTGCGTACTGACACGTGAGAGGGCCATTTCTTCTTGTGAGGTCACATTTTAAATCTCAGGTTCAACTGCAAACAATTGATCCCTCATAGGCCAACATCATCCGCGTCATTAAGAAATCGAGCCCGATTTATGCGTTAGAGTCCAAATAGTCGTCGAAAATAGAACCTCCAGAATGCGCGCCACTCAACGTAGCCGCGGCGGCTATTTGCCCGATATCACATTCCATAATTAATGCTATCATTTGACCTTCCAAATAAAAGAAATATATAGCGCTATCGATTATACAAAAGGTTTTATTTATTTTTAAAACTAGAGCGCCCTTATTGTAAGACCCTTTACATGTTTCATCTCTCTCCCTCCAGATATAGAATTAAACTTATTGAGTTAGTCTCCCAAGTATAATTCTGTTATTTATTTTAGATTCAATTATTTTTTCTCACACGTCAAATTTATCATGTTTTTTATCTTTGAAATTTTATCTTTAACTTGTTATAGTCTATACTATTAGGTTTTGCCCACTTATTGTAATTATTTAACCATGGAAACTTCATGGAAATAACTGTTAGTCACTATTTTTTTATGTATAATAAAATAATTATAGTAGAAATAGAGATATGTACCGGGTTATGAGGCTCCTTTAATCTGGTGTACAGAAACTTGTAATAGTCTTGAAGTTTTTGGAATTTCTCGTCCGCGTAGCTGTGTTTTGTATTAATGTCCAATGGCATATTGTAGGGTTTCTGAAACAGAGGCGATATTTAGCGAATATCTGTATAGTAACAAAATTTCAATTAATGTGGTAACCAAACGCAGTTTGGGGCGCCCTCTGGGCTCTCGACCTCTTTCGTACGCTCTCAGCCGACCGCGACACGACCGGACTGACTACATTGTTGAATAATTATAGAAATACCTCAGATTTAATACAGACTGTAATTAATTAATTTATATGCCGTAGGCCACAAGTGAGTGTATATATTCAATAAATATACAGGTCACCCGTTACAACAATCTGTATAGTACTTTCATCTCACGAAGGCGGGTTACCTGAGAAGGGCTGGTCGTGGAGCCCTGAGAAGGGCTGGTTGCGGAGCCCTGAGAAGGCCCGGTGAATGAGCCCTGAGAAGGGCTCGATGAGCGCGAGCTTTCACTCGAGCTCATGGCTTGCACGGTGGGGGCGTATGCCACTGCGACCGGAAGGAGGAGAGGCGAAATGCCAGTCACCGCATACCTTGCACCCGGGGGATCCCGCTGGTGGGAAGCCGGGGCTCAGTACACGGCGAGGACTACCTCCCTCCCCTGGTAGCTAGAGCTGAGGTTGTTCCCGCCGCAGCCGGTGGCTGTGGGTGAACTCCGTTCCTGGTTCCCTTATGGAAGTAGGCAGAGTCCTTTGTTGTTGTGTTTGTTGCGGTCCGATCAGCGGTAGACAAGTGATGTGTACTTGTCGGTACACGTAGCGCTCCGGAATAGAGCGTGGATGCTAGAACGGAGCCCTGTGGGACTCCAGTTCTGATTGGGCGGGGGCTGGACAGAGTGCCTTCGACTCTGTAGCGAAAAGTGCGGTCGGTAAGGAAATCCCTGATGATGAGAATGAGACTTTCTGGCACCTCCAATTGGTACAGTTTATAGATTAATCCGTTGTGCCACACCTTATCAAAGGCCTTGGCTACATCGAAGAAGACAGCTAGGGTTCTCTTTTGGTTGAGACCCGGCTCTAAAGCCGAACTGCTCGTCGATGAGAAGCTTTTTTGAGTTAATGTGCCTCAGCAGACGAGAATGGAGGACTTTTTCATAGATTTTAGCCATTGCATTCAATAGGCTAATGGGTCTGTAACTAGAGGGGTCCGAGCGATGTTTGCGCGGTTTGGGGATGCCGATGACGACGGCTTCTTTCCAGCCGACTGGAAAGAGATGATTTCGCATGGCAGCATTGAAAATGGCCACGAGAAGGGCGATCAGATGGATCGGGAGGCTTTTGAACACCTTGTTGGGTATTCCGTCGATTCCAGGAGATTGCGCTGGCCAAGTGAGCTGGCGAGTCCACTCTTTTAGAGCTGGTGTAGTTCCTCAGTAGTTCCTTTTTTTATTAATAGCTCATTACACAAGGAGGGTTTCATGAACGATTCGGGCGAAAATATGTGTTAACGATGACGCCTCGAGTTAGTAACATAAGATGTACTTGTATATTTACATTTGTGATTTACGTTTATATTTTGTGATATTTGATTGTACATTTACAGAGTATTTTAATGCCCCATTATTGTTAAGAATTTATGGTATACATTTGTGTGTAGTTATGTGTACCTAATTGTATTTGTGATATATGTGTTTTATTAAAGATAACGACGTAATTAAAAGATACTCCGAAAAAAGATGCGAGTTGTAAAATTCAAGATTGTAAGCGTCAATATTGTTATTGTTGTCCTTATCTAAAAATTGTCTGTCCTTATCATGTGCTATCTCACTCCCACACTTATTGTTAAATAAAGATGGCCTGAGGCGCCCCCAGTCGGACGATACACGAATCCTCTTGCTTCCGTAGAAGCTAGTTGAGACAGCTAGATCGGGAATATGAATAGGCCCGGTTTGAGTGCAAACAATTGCATTCCGCTCCGGATCGCGCTAGCGATCGGACGGCCCCCGCTCCGCTGCGCTTGCCGTAGCCGCCGCCGTCGTAGCTGCCGTCGTAGCGCCGTAGCGCTGAAGCCCGCGATTGTAATCAACAGTTGCCTTTCTCAAGGCGGCGGCTGATTCCGCCAAAAACCACTGCAGTTCCGCAACTGCAGTTTTGCCCCTTCTGGGAAAATCCACAGTTTCGTGGTCCTCGGTGGATACCTAACGGAGCCGACGAACCGAGTGGGGTGTTGACCCAATCACACCCGCCGAGCCCCTTCAGGGCGAGGCAGTCAATTGGACGGGAGCTAGCAAACCGGCCTTGGGGGGTCTCCTAGTCGGCCTAGTCTCTGTTTTCCTTCCACAGCTTGCACCTAGTGTCGGTCGGGTGTGTCTACACCCTTCGCACTAGACCCCATAGGGCTCCGTCGCACAATAAGATTGGCGACGGATTACAAGCTTAGGGCTCACCAGTAGGCACTCACCTCCCTGCTTCACCCGCAGGGAGGGTTACACAACCCCGGGCGCACCTACCCGGGAAGACAGAGATAGCGACAAGCACGCTATCTCTTTCTCTCTCTCTCCCCCACCCCCAGCCAGCTATGGCGTCGCTACTGAGCGACGTAACGATAGTTGCGCTCCTAAAGGCTTCCCGTCCGGAAGTCTTTAACTCTCTATGCGTGGAATTAGCCCTCGCGTCCGCTAAACCCGCACCCGCGGCTCCATCCGAGAGCCCCGCGTCCCCCGACCCTGTCCGCGAGCAGGAAATCGACTCCCGAAACACCTCCCAGGAGGACATGGACATAGTCCAGCCCTCCTACGACTCCGCATCTGAGGCGGAGCTCTCCCCCGCCGAATCTTCCGACGACGGCTTCACCGTCGTCGGCAAGAAACGGAAAAGGTCTGTAAAGACCTCCTCCCCTACCCCCGCTGCACCCCCGAAGTCCGCTAAGTCGGACTTCGTAGCCCAGCCTGGCGCGGCTTCCCGCTCTCGCCAGAGCACCCCCCAGCCCCCGCCCAAACCCGCGGTCCCCCGCACCGAAAAGCCCCCTCCCCCTGTCTTTGTCCAAGACAAGGCCCGTTGGGAGCACGTCCGCGCCGCCATGGAGATGCTAAAAATCTCCTTCACAAAGGCGACCAACACAGCTGTGGCCATTAAGGTCCAGGTCCCCTCCTCCAAGGACTTCAGGTCCTTAACTGCCTATCTTCGGAAGGAGAAAATCTCCTTCCACACCTACGCCACCGAAGAGGAGCGTCGTCTCCGCGTCGTGGTTCGTGGCCTCCCTCCCCAATTGGGAGAAGATGAGATCCTCGAGGATCTCAAATCCCAAAACCTCCCAGTGCTGGAAGTGCACCGACTCTACAAGGGGCGAGACAGAACCCCTTTCAACCTAGTATTGGTTGTCCTTCCCCTCACCACCGAGGGGAAGCAAATCTTCGACGCCCGCACTATCTGCGGGCTCTCCAGCCTCTCTTTCGAGGCCCCCCACAGACGTGGCGGTATTAGGCAATACCACAATTGCCAATACTATGGCCACGCAGCGCGCAACTGCTACGCGTGATCCCGTTGCGTTAAGTGCCTGGGTGACCACGGCACTAGCGACTGCACCCGTCCCAAGGGCGCCGAGGACCCCCCTGGCTGTATCCTCTGCGGACAGCTGGGGCATCCCGCGAGTTATCGCGGATGCCCTAAAGCGCCGCGGTGGCCTTCCAGGAGGGTCCCCGCTAGACCGCTAGACCACCCCCCCGCCAAGCGCTTTCCTACGCAGGCGCCCCTGGCCCCCCTTATGTCGGTGCAAACTAATGCACCAATACCCGCGCCTTCTGCGCAACCCACCCCAGCCGCAGTGCTCACACCCGCGAGCTTCCCCTCGCTCCCACCCAAACCTGCGCCGCAATCCTGGCGCAGGACCACTTCAGCCGCCCCTGCGCAGCAATCTTGGAGGATCACTCCAGCCGCCCCTGCGCCGGCCCCCAAACCCGTCCCTAACGCCACCTCCTTCCAAAGCCAGGCTAGTCCTGGTCTAATGGAGGACCTGGCTCTAGTCCGCCGCTTCCTAGGGGCCATAAATCCCCAGGAAATAAAAAACTTAGCCCAAGCGCTCAGGTCCACTGACGGAGACGCTCTAGCCCGTCTGGACCTTGTCTTCAAGTACGAGCACGTACTTAGCGCCCTCGGCCTCTTCAAGGCAAACCCCTAAAAAAAATTTCCCCTTCGTCCTCACTTTACGCAATATAAAATTCACTTGCAAAAGAGTAAAGCCCTCCTCCCTGTCCGTCGCGTTTTACAACGCTGACGGCTACGGCTCCCAACGCACCCAGATCCAAGATTTCCTCAGAAATCACCAAATCGACATAATGCTAGTGCAAGAGACCTTCTTGAAACCTAGCAAACGCGATCCCAAAATCGCCCAGTACAACATTGTGCGTAATGACAGATTGGCCAGCCGAGGAGGCGGCACCCTCATTTACTACAGAAGGTCTCTGCACTGCATTCCGATTCCTACCCCTCCACTGACTAACATGGAGGCCTCGGTCTGTCGTATAGCTATGACAGGTCATCAACCTGTCACACTGGCATCTGTTTATCTCCCCCCCGACAGAGAACTGCTCAGGACTGATCTCGAGTCGCTTCTCGACTTAGGTAACTCAGTCATCCTGGCAGGAGATCTCAATTGTAAGCACCCCAGCTTCAATAGTCATACCTCCACCCCTAACGGTAATCGCCTTAACAGACTCATTGACCTACTCGACTTTGACGTGATAGCTCCAATGACGCCAACTCATTACCCTGGTACTGTTACCCACAGACCCGACGTCCTTGACATTGCCCTATTTAAAAACGTTACCCTACGTCTAAACTCGCTAGAACCCCTCTCAGAGTTAGACTCCGATCATCGCCCCGTAGTCATGAAACTAGGACGACAGACCGATCCACCTCTCCAAGACAAGACGATTATTGACTGGACTATGCTGAAAGAAGCCCTTAAGGCTTCCAGCTCTCCCCACCTCGACTCTATCCCCGACTACCTGACCAGTGCGGATGACACAAACACGGCGGTCTCTGGCCTCGGCAGCCACCTTAAGGATTTAATCCAAAGCTCCTCCAGGCGAGTCCCAGCGGCGAACGATCGCCGCTGGGAGTTGCCTGAGGACATAAGGGAGCTGATAAGAGACAGGAACGCAGCCATCCGTGCTTATGACTCTTTCCCCTGTGACGAGAATAGGCGTAGAATGCGAGCCTTACAAAGGAAAGTAAAGCATCGCATCGCTGAATTCAAAAATCACAGTTGGGAATCCCTGTTGTCAGAGATTTCGCCATCACACACTGCCTACTGGCGGATGGCGAAGTCTATGAAAACAGACAATACAGCCTCGTTTCCCCCACTGACAAGACCAAACGGACCTCCCGCATTTGACGATGCAGAGAAGGCCGAATGCCTAGCCGACAGTTTGGAGGCCCAGTGCTCCCTTAGCCGTCAGCCGGTGGACGAATCCCACGTCGACACGGTTGACGGAGAGGTGGGGCGTCGAGCCTCCATCCCCCCCTCTGACTCCCTTCTACCGGTTACGGTAACAGAAATCCAGGAGATTATCCAAAATCTCAAAATCAAAAAATCTCCTGGAATCGACGGAATACCCAACAAGGTGTTCAAAAGCCTCCCGATCCATCTGATCGCTCTCCTCGTGGCCATCCTCAATGCCGCCATGAGAAATCATCTCTTTCCAGTCGCCTGGAAAGAAGCCGTCGTCATCGGCATCCCCAAACCGCGCAAACATCGCTCGGATCCCTCTAGTTACAGACCCATTAGCATATTGAATACAATGGCTAAAATCTACGAAAAAGTCCTCCATTCTCGCCTGCTGAGTTACATTAACTCAAAAAGGCTTCTCATTGACGAGCAGTTCGGCTTTAGAGCCAAGCACTCGTGTGTCCAACAGGTGCACCGAATAACGGAGCACATACTCCCGCGTCTCAATCAAAAGAGGCCCTTCCGAACCCTAGCTGTCTTCTTCGACGTAGCGAAGGCCTTCGACAAGGTCTGGCACAACGGTTTAATTTATAAACTGTACCAACTGGAGGTGCCAGAAAGTCTCATTCTCATGATCAGAGACTTCCTTACCGATCGCACTTTTCGCTACAGAGTCGAAGGCACTCTGTCTAGCCCCCGCCCAATCAGAGCTGGAGTCCCACAAGGCTCCGTTCTAGCACCCACGCTCTATTCCCTCTACACTAACGACATCCCCCACACCCCAGGAATAGAGCTCGCCCTTTTCGCGGATGACACCGCCCTCTACGCCTCAGATAGGAACCTACGTATGGTATCTCTACGCCTCCAGCGCGCAGTCACCGCCCTAGGTGAGTGGTTTGCGAGGTGGAGGATAGAGATAAACCCGACGAAAAGTGCAGCCATGTGCTTCCCTTTTCCCACGGCTAACGCTCGTAGGCCTAAGCTGTCCCCTCTCCCGATAACCCTTTTCGGTCAAACAATTCCTCTCGTCAGGAAGACCAAGTATCTCGGAGTCACTCTAGACCATAGACTGACCTTCCGAGAACACGTCAAAACCGTCCGCAAACGAGCCGCCTTTGTGCTCGGTCGCCTCAACCCCCTCGTAGGCGGGAGAAGTAAAATGTCGCTTAGAAATAAGTTGACATTGTACAAAACTCTCGTCCGTCCCATTATGACATATGCTAGCGTTGTGTTCGCACACGCAGCTCCCTCCATCATTGCAATCCTCCAAAAATTGCAAAATAGATTCATGCGCAAGGCCGTGGCCGCACCATGGTACTTGCGCAACGTTGACCTCCACAAGGACTTGGAGCTTCCCTCCATCGTCAAATACATAACAGACACTGCCCTACTATGACGCTATCCCAAACCATCCCAACCCCCTGATTGTCTCTTCCCTCACCTACATACCGGACAGGAGTGCCCCTCCGCGCTATCGTCGCCCGCGGCACATCCTGGACGATTCCGACGACCCGATCACCGCTGCCAATGCGGTTCTCACTCTGCACCCAAACACAGCACACAGACACCGTCCCCGCCGGCCGAGACGTGGACGTCCCCCTCGATACACCGTTAACACACACCGGCCTTCAGCCAACACTTTCACTAGGCATCGACACGTGCCTGGGCGCTTCTCGCCGACACGCGATCCCGCGGTATCCCCCCAATGCAACGCCCTAAGCCGAGGTCCGTTCCTTCCGCCGGTTTACCGGCGGGGGAGCCCTTAGGCTGTTGCAACACACACTTTTCTCCTGGCTGAGCGCCTTCTGCGCTCGCCCTACATCAACGCGACCGGTGACTCTTGAAAGGCCACTAGGGCCACAAGAACTTAGACATACACGATGTTGAGGCAATCAGGTTTTTAGTCGGTAAGAGTCCGACACTACCTGGCACCACTTAGGCTGGCCTTCAGCTAGATTAGATGGTGCCAGGTGTCCAATGCAGGATTTTCCTGATTGTCTCTCCTAACAAAAAAAAAAAAAAAAAATTCAAACAATTGCAACTGGGAATTCAACTTGGAAACGTAGCAACTCAACTCAACTGAACAATAAATCACTGCAGCTCTCACTAACAACAGCGCGCACTCAAGAACACTGTCTCAACGCCTGCTTCCACGCATCTTGATCGGCTCCTCAGAGACATCCGACTTTGTGTATGTTCGTGTACCGTCAGTACGGGCAAGCTCCTCGGGCGTAATTTTCATTGCGACCCGACTAGTTTCATTTCGTCACCCGCCGCCCGTACACCCACCATCCTCGGTACGCAACAATATGATTTACAATTCTCTTATGCGACCAAATTTCATACGATACGATTCTCGACTCGACTCGATAAAAACTCGATGATAACAGTGATCACACGATGATAACTGTAACAGTTATTTAAAAGTACAAACATATATTTTTGTCCGATTTTCTCTCCAGCACGTGTTCGAGAAACTGTCCTTATGTAAATGAGTCTATTCTTTCTTATTATTTGTGTAAGCCAAGGATACCCACGTACAAATATAAAAAAAAAATAGATTTCTTTTTGTTTTTTAATCGCAATGTGTTCTATAACTGATTCTGTGTCAAATCACGCTATTAGTAAAATATTTATACTAGTCACTAGTGAAAAATTTTGACAGTAGGGACCGAAGTTTTGTATGTGTCATCGATTTGAGAATACGTACTAGATATTTTATATAAGCACTCTAGAGCAGCCACGTTAGTCTAACACTGTTCCATGTTCACTAGCTCTCCAATCGTTGTTTAAATCATATGTGTTTTGAAAATGGAACATTGTTATTGCGTAGTACTTAAGTTTCAAATTTGACTTCTTAATGAACCCCTTCTCATCTGCTTCACCCAAATCAGAAGTTGCTAACCAGGTTTCTTTGATAAGTACGTATGATGTGTTATCTAGTCTATTCCCATATCGATTATGAGCAAAATGAAGCTATATGTTGCAACATTCATTCAATTCGTGAAAGCGCCCTTTTAAATTTATACCATACCATCAGCCTTTGTCTCTCCACTGTTGGATACAGGCCTCTCCCGCGGCTCGCCACCGCACACGATCGTCGGCTCTTCTCATTCAACCATCACCGGTGAACTTCTTCAATTTGTCGGTCCACCAGGCCGGCGAGTGTCCCACGCTTTGTATCCCGGTAAGTGATCTTCATTCGAGGACTCACAAATAAATACTAATTAAAGTCACATTAAGGTAGTAGTAGGTCGGAATTAGGACTTTGCCTTACGCTCTAGTTTATTTGTAAGATTACAGTCAATCTATGAACAGGTCAGTGAAACAACGCAAAAGTTGATAGATTGCGCGTAGTGCGTACAGTATCGAGTGAAATAGATTCCACCTGCTTTTACAATAATTTTGTTTTATTAATTTATTGTTCACTTAATGTGTAACTTAATCTTATTCTTGTAACTTGTTATTCTTATTCTTTGTGCAACTTAATTGTGCAGTTGTAACTTAACCTTATTCTATTTATTTATTGTTTGTTGTCGGCACATCAAAGTTACAATATCTAATGACGTACAACACCCTGGAATCCCTGGAAGGGCACAGCAATACTGATATTAAAAACATACATTACATATTAAATACATTATTAAATTGCAATTAAACAACTTTGAACGTGGACGTGGTCACGTGGTCACGGGGTGTCACCCCGTGACCCCGTGACCACGTCCACTGCAAAGTGTTCGAAACGTCGGGATATAAATAATGTTAAATATAAGCGATTTAAACCGTTCAAAGTTGTTTAATTGCTATGTATAGTAATCGCGAAAACCTAAGAAAATATTACATTATTAAATTGATTAATAATTGGATACACCAACTGCAAATACCCGGCGTGGCGTGACGCGCCGACTAGGCCCTAGCTACGAAAGTTTAGAACAACGAAACTCAACAAGTATTCATATGTAGCTTTTGATTTCTTCCCTAATATAATTTTACTTTTTGCTAGAGCGATTTCGTATAATTTAAATCAGTGTTTTGTGCTATTTCAGTTATATTGAAAATTTTAATAAACACTAATTAGATAAGGGTAACAATATACGAACCAAATCAATCGATTGGTATGACGTACGAGCCAGCTGTAAAATAAAAACACATAGTTTAATAATGTTTGGATTTTGTCCAGGGAGGGGCAGGGATTGACAAATCAAACAATTTTCGTATAATTTTAAATGGAGATGGTGTAATGCCAAATGTTTGTTACAGGAAGATTAATCGCTTGGACAAGCGCCCCATCCCGCCAGTTCTGGAACTGGCTCCGAGGAACAGTTTCTGAACTATAATACCGTGGGAATAAATAATTTAGTTATTGTTTATCCTTATGATAATACCACCAGCCTGTGTCTCGGTACTGCTGACTGTAAGTGGTACTAATGACCCAGTGTATTTATTTATTCGTTGTTGAGGCGCTCGCGAACCTCGTGGTGTTGCAGGTGTCCGCGGGCGACGGTGACCATCACGTGGCCCGCCCGCTCGTCAGCGTACTACGAGTTCACCGCATACAAATCTTTTTGTGCCGCAAACCCGCCTCAACGAACAGCCCCAAAAGGTTACCTACACTACGACACGTGGTTCTTCAATATAGTGAAGATTCTGCAAGGCCGGCGCGCAACCGCATTCCCCCTGGTGTTGTAGGTGTCCGTGTTGCCACTTACCATCATGTGGGCCGCTTGCTTCCTTTACTATAACAGAAAAAAAATTAGAAAATGTGTTATAACCCCTCTGTATTACAGCTCCTTTTCAACATCCATGTATTTCATAAATTGTGCAAGGTTTCCAGGTGACGGTGCTCAAATATAGGATCATAAGGATACCTCCCAAAAAAGAGTTTGCTCTGTTTACCAATCATCGTTTCCATGACCCTGACGATATTGATGATGATAATATCCTATAGACCACTTACTAATTGAAACGGAATGTCCCCATCCATCTTTCTCCCTGCTGCTAACTGTGCCATAGTAACTAACTGTAAATAAAATGAATTTTATTAAATATCTTCTTCTTCTTCTTGTGGTGCCTCTCCAACTAGTGGAGGTTGGCAATCAGCACCGAATATTTTACCGTGTCTCGGCACTCTCGACGCCACTCCACTCCCGTATGTTACGCAGCCATGACTTTTTCCCGCGACCAACACGCCTCTTTCCGGCAATCTTGTCCATTATGATTAGTTGCAAAAGCTCTCATCTTTCAAACCTTGGCACGTGACTCAGATACGCACCTTTTCTGCACTTGACGGTCTACAAGAGTTTGCAGGACTTCCTCACTGGTGACCTTCTGTCTATCGTAAAAATCGTAACCAGCTCTTTCAGTATCCACTGATGGACACAGGCCTTCTCATGTAGATTGTCTAGTGAACGAGGGATGTATGGCCTTAAAACGCGACGCTGGTCCAGCGGCTTGGTGAGCCCACTCTTTTAGAATTGGCTTAGTTCTTCAGTGCTTGTGGTGGGCGCTTTGTTCAAATCCACTTTGTTCAGTTCAAATTTAGTCGCCTTTACAATAATCACGGAAAGAGATGAGGTGTGTTATTCTAAAGCCGGTCAACACCGGACGGCAAATCTGTCCACCATGGATTACAATAAGCTTGTCATTCCACCAGTAGAAGTATATTCAGGGATCATAACTGACAATTTATTTGTATTTATAGATAAAATCTATTTCGTACGTTTTAGAAAAGAAATGCTTAAACAAAAATTGCAGAGCTTCCTAAGTTCCATCCAATTGCATATTGTTTGTTTTTTTTTGTTTAAGAAAAAAGGTGGCATCGAGCATACTGTCCACCTGATGGTAATACTGCCGTCCAATGGACATCCGCAGTACATGCCAACATGGGTCCAGAATGACAAATGTTGGCATGTCCCCGGATGCGCTGCCTACCTTTGGAGCTATGGGAATGCATTTGGAGAATGGGTGGAGTAAATTGGGAGAGATCGCTTAGGATGCGATGGGAATGAACTCTGGCATATCTCACTCACTACCGAAAAACGTACATTAGGAAAATAGGATAAATTGGGTTAAATACAATAAATTTCAAGTCTTCTATGAGAGAGGGGTAACGTAGTCCGAGTGCGCTCAGCGGCTGTGGGAATGCAGAGTGCATACGCCATCGCTTTGTATAATAAAGGCGGTATTTCATAACCAATTGACATGGATTTTGGAATCATGGATCATGGAAAGTCTGGATTTTTTAATCATAACATTCCCTATGCACGCAGTATTCACTCACGGTGTCCAGAGGTCTTGCAGTATTGCGTTGGCCTTGGGATTAAATCCCAAGGCCAACCGTGAGTGAATACTGCGTGCATAGGGAATGTTATGATTAAAAAATCCAGACGGTAGTTCAAAAAATTTCAGACGGTAGTCCAAATAATTTCTTAATAACTCAAGTGACAAATAAAATCAATTAGTCACCCCGTGACCACGTCCACTGCAAAGTGTTCGAAACATCGGGATATAAATAATGTCAAATATACGCGATTTAAACCGTTCAAAGTTGTTTAATTGCTATAATTTTGGTCTATCTTATCTCGGTTAAATTCGTAGATGATTTAAATCGGTTTCTAGTCCCAAAGTAACGATGGTGTAAAAAGGTAAACTTTAAAAAGAATCCCAAATATTTAATTCAACATCTATACATATATTTCAAGTAAGTTCGGTGAAATTCTAGGTTAATTGACTGCTGGGTTACGTTGCGTGTTCGTATATTAATTGAGACACTTAAACATAACCTCCAAATGATTTATTTTAGATAAATTACTTTTGACACTACTAATAACGGTTACACAGATCGATGTGTAGGGACGATTGAAGGTTTCTTTCTTTCTTTCTCTACAATTTTTTTCTAAACATTTTTCCTATAATGTACCGAAATGGTGCCAGCCGTTGTTTTTTTTACTTTTCTGGACTTTTTTAATTAATAGCATATTTAGATTAATTATTAATAGCATATTAGTATTCTTTGAAGATGTAAGAATGGGCTTAGAGGAAGGGTTGGGAAAATGAGGAGGGATGGGATAGGATGGGAATGGGCTCAGGCATATCTCACTCACTACTTCCTGAAACACGTACGTACATTGGAGGAATAGGATAAAGTGGGAAATGCATTATATTGTAAAACTCGATAGGTACCCTTTCTATGAAAACCATTCTTATATCTCTAAAGGTAGGTATATACGGAGGCATGCCAACTGATGTTGGCATGTATCGCGATGCCCATGGGCAACAATATCCACTTACCACTAGCTGGACTGTATGCTTATCTGCCACCTTTTTACCATAATAAAGGTACTTACTATGCATGTCCCAAATATTAATTTCCTATTTTCCATTTGAATGTTCAATCCACAAATTCCGCGAGCAGATTGGTAGGTAATTATTTCACTCGTAGGTGAAATAATTACCTACAGTTAGGACGATTGTTAAAAATAATTTGATAAAAATAATTGGTAGCTTACCTATTCGTACAAGAACATTTTTAATGATATTACTGGTAGAAAGGCGGGCGGTTCTTGTGTTGTGTTCTTGTAATAGGGCTTAACGCCCCATGTCACTGATAACAATTAATATAAGACGTCCCATATTTGTCGGGAAGTCCAGCATTTTTATCCACAGTTCAAATATCCCGTCGGAATTTTTATAGACAGAGGTGACAGATTAGAAGACCTCTGTGAACTTATTATACATGCAGATTTAGCTTATTGCCGAAAAGAGATTTTACTATGTATACAATTTGAAATAGCTAATTTATTGTAGGATTTGTAGGCGATGGGCTTATTTATACAACGAACTATGGCGTAAGACTCAAGTGAGTGTATGTAAACAAAACTTACGATGCGTCAAAAGACCTATCAATTCCTGTCCTTGACTATCGAAAATAGTTAGACTGTCTGTGCAAAATGATTATTGATCCCTTTGTATATAATTTATACTTTATTATAACCTATGTAAAATGTGTATGAGCGAATAGTATTTTCTTAGGTTTTCGCGATTACTATACATAGCAATTAAACATAGCAGCTATACAAACATAGCCAAAGTGTTCGAAACGTCGGGATAAAAATAATGTCAAATATACGCGATTTAAACCGTTAAAGTTGTTTAATTGCTATGAGCGAATAGTACATAAATTCCTCAGAAACGGGGGATCGCAAGCCAACAAGCTGGCCAATATAGAGGAAGCTCTAGCTTCCTGTTACCAGTTCGATTTCTGCAATGGCCCGATTACCATGCAATAGTTTAGTAAGGCAAATCTTTGCCCAGAGCGGTGAGCTCGTTGCCGACTAACGTTTTATTCCCGAATTATCTCCCCTACAACGCCCGTTGACCCCCACCGTCAACAGTTATTATTTTTATTCGATCTAAAATTATTAGTTTTTAGTCGGACTTTTAGATAGGTAGGTATATGAAATTAATATTTTTTGCATGTTTCTCGAATCTTATTAAAATTCACATGTGCCCTTTTTTAAGATTTGGTAGATTTGGGCCCAAGTAAACAATTCCCTTTATGTAGTTTTTTTTTATATTAAGATTATCGTAGATACTGTCACCAGTGGTAAGTGGATACTGTCACCCTGCGCGATAGGTGCCAACATCAGTCCAGAATGAAAAACGTTAGCACGTTAAGGGAAATGTAGCAGGTAGGTACATTTCACGTGAAGACTGCGAGAGAGGGGTGTCATGGCCAGTGGAGTGCGCCCAGCGGCTGTCCGATTACAGCGTGCACCCTCTCCTTCCATCCCCTTATATTAATCTCATTCCTCATTCATTGGGATATGATGAGAAATAAAACGGAAATATGTATTTATTTTTTATATGTATTATACTCATGTGGTTTTAATGTTGCATAAGCGACGGCATATGTTTGAAATTGGCGATCCGCGCGTATTTCTTCAAATTGGGACGCAGTGCACGCAGAAGTGTTCTGGCTATTGTGAATGATCTTCTGCCTGCTAATTGTATAGTATTAGTAGCAGCTGGAGCAGCTTGAGTCGGCATAATGGCAGCTGTATCTGCTGGATGCGTTAGAAATACTGAAAAAAAATTTCTTTTTGTATTAAAATTGCAGGACACGGATCTGTTTATGCACATTGTCTTGCGCATGTGGGACGTATGGCCTTAAAATGCCACGCTTGCAAAGCGAGTTAGTCCACTCTTTCGGAAGTGATGTAGTTCATCAGCGCTTATGGCAGAGTTTGTTTCTCTTAGTCGCTTTTTACGACATCGACAGGAAAAGTTGGAATGGTGTTATTTTAAAGCAGCATGAAACTACATGACTAAACGATATGGTTCCATCGAGTAATCGACGTCTGTAATCTAGAAAGATTAGTTACAGACGCGCTGCCAACCTTACAAATATTATTAATTTATATGTAAGTTGTTGTTGTTGCCATTTATTGTAATTATAATGACCTGTTACAATAAGACATTACAGTATTGCCATAAGTACAAAGACGGGACTTATTCCTACAAGGAATCTCTTCCAGTCAACCTTAGAATAAGCGAGAGGAGTTATGTCATTAAGCAAGCCATAACAAAACATAAATATAAACGTATATAAGGTAGGTGAGGGTAATGACGCCCGTAGTGTAGTAACGCCCACCTTTGAATTTGGCGGTATGGGATGCAACGACGAAATATATGAATGCTTTCTTGAACGCGCCCGAGCGAGGTTAGAAAAGAAACAGAAAGCAAATCTTGCCAGCGTCACTCATTCGTTTTGTGTAGCCGAGCAAAGTTTGGAGAGTTACTGCGCACTTGATTTTATAATATTTTACTTACGGAAAAGGTAATTATTTCTGTTGTTTATTGATTTATTTTGTTAATATTTCTGTATTTGTACTTTATAATGATTAAGTAATACATATTTAAAAACATTTTTGAGAAATATTTAGTGAGTTATTTATAACCTCGCAATTTTGTTTTTCTTATCAGTACGACTAATTGCGCCCGAAGAAATGGGCCGTGGGCGTTATTAAACATATAATAAAAAAATTCTTTGATTTTTTTTTTAGATTCAGTATGGGGAAGCCTACAATTATAAAACGAAATTTTTGGGAAGAAAGGGATATGGACGCAGCCCTCAATGCGGTGTCTAGAGGCTTTCTCACTCAGATAGCTGCTGCAGATAGGTTTAATATACCTCGAAGAACACTTCGCGAACATATCAAGACGAGAATGTGTACAAAGAGAATTGATAGGAAATCTGTGTTAAGCCCAGAACAAGAGCAAGACCTCGTCAACAAAATTTTACGTGTGGCTGAAGTAGGGTTACCACTAACTATGAAAATGTTACGATTTAACGTAGGTATACAAGTTCTGTAAACAACATATCGTACCAAATAGCTTCAACAAAGACAAACAAACGGCTGGAAGAGATTGGGTGGGAGCATTTTTGAAGAGGAACCCTGAAATGGCTAGAAGGAAGGCTCAATTCATGAACCAGGCCAGGGCACAAAAATTAAACAAGTTTATCGTAGAAGATCACTTTAAGAAACTTGGAGAAATCTTAGAACATTTGGATATAAAAAACAAACCCGAAAAAAATTTCAATATGGATGGCAAAGGATGCAGATTGAGTCTTCAGCCCACAGTTGTTGCAAAAAAAGGTGCTAAGAGAGTGCACTTTATCTTCAACAAACATGCAAAAAATGTTACAATAGTTGGTTGTGTATCTGCGATTGGTAATCCTATACCACCAATGATAATTTTCAAAGGAAAGAGGCTTAAACCGGAATTTAAAGACGATTTGCCCCCTGGTAGCATAGTCCGAATGGCTCCTAACGGTTACATGACTACAGAGCTGTTTATTGATTTTATTAAACACTTAACTACCTTCAAACCACCTGGTAAAATAATTTTGGTATGTGATGGTGCGAAATGCCATCTTGATATTACAATCCTGGATGCTGCTGATGGGCATAAAATGGGCATACAACATAAAATGGGCATATTCTATACTGTCTGCCCTCTAACAGCACTCACGAGTTACAACCATTAGACAAATCAGTACCTATACATAACCTTTGAACACCATTGGGACACGGATCTACTTCAATACCAAGCTGAACATCCAGATCGCAAGATCAATAAGATCAGCTTTAACAAGATCCTGACAAGAGTTTGGTCAAAGTGCATGACCAATGCAAACATAACTAATGGCTTCAAGGCTAAAGTTCAAAGTAAATGTTGCACTCAAGGCTTCGTTTCAAAAACTTATACCCACACCAGTGAAACAATCCCCTAATATTGGGCAGTAAAGAAGGAAGGCTTTACACTATCAAGCACAAAAATTAATCAGACTTATTTCAAAAAAACAAAGATGCCTCAACTTCTATATTCTTACCATCACTAAACCAGGGAAGTTCTACTTCTAAAGAGGAGAACTGGTCATATCTAGCTTGTAATCAGAACAGGATGGTAGATATGAGGCAATGCAAATGTAAAATCAGAAAGACATTGAATTCGAGTGCCCATACTGTTAAGATTGTGTTTTGCATTTTGTATTTGATGTTTTAAGTAAGAAATTGATATTCGTAAAAGTCTTTTCGTTGTGTTGTAAAATTGTTGAACAAAACCGTATCTTAAATGCTTAAGGTTAGTTAGGGCGTTATTATACACACGTGTGTGTTATAACGCCCAAAACCACATTTTTTTTTAAAAGAGTTTTTTAATTTTTTGCGAGATTTTAGACACAAATGTGTATTATTTTATTGATACTTATTATATAGAGATTATTCTTATAATTAACATTGAATTGAATATAAGATAAAATATATTAGGTGGGCGTTATTACCCTCACCTACCTTATATACGAGTATACACTAATACATACACGCATTCATAAATACATATAGATAGTTAATTTAGAGTAGTGGGATTGGAGCATAAAGCTACAGATTATACTTGAGAGAAGCCACATATGGGGATTTTCTAATTTGTATAGGGAGCTTGTTCCACAGTTTCCATAGATGTTGAGTAGGTGAGGTATAGCTGGCGATAAATTGTCAGCAGAGTGCAAGCGAACGAGGAGAGGAGGGATTAAAATGGATATTGAAGATAAGTGAGAAGACGTGGGATTCCCTACGGAGCTGGTTGGAAGCCAATTTAAGCGATTACGATATTGGGAAGTATTGTAAATAGCTATTTATAATAATAGATTGTTAATAACAATTCCACGTTGCAACATTATTTTATACTAGCTGTGCCAACAACTTCGTTTGCGTGAACTCCGTTCCCGAGGGAACTCTATAATGGATATGAATAAAAAGTAGCGTAAATTTTTACACGGCACTTAAGCTATAACTATGTCAAGTTTTATTCAAATCCATTGAGTAGTTTTTGCGTGATGTTGAGACAGACAGAAAGACAAAATTGTTGTTTTGGACTCTGTATCTATAGTATTGTACACGACAATGATTAATATTTAATAATTTTAATTTAGATAACAAAACATTACATAATAATATTATTATCTACAATTTAACTATTTAAAATTAACTTATACAAGGCTAAGTATATAAAATATCTATAACTACCAGTTATTACTATTAATATTACTAAATATGTAATAAAAATAAAAATAATAACTTGAGTCCATGATTATAATATGTATAAGGTGTTCCA
Source organism: Sesia apiformis (assembly GCA_914767545.1). NCBI lineage: Eukaryota > Metazoa > Arthropoda > Insecta > Lepidoptera > Sesiidae > Sesia > Sesia apiformis. The sequence goes on from OU611975.1 coordinate 3,767,691, forward strand.
TATATATCTATACTCGTATATTGAAAACGTTATATAAATTTGGTCCCCTTGGAAAACATACTGGTGGCATTACCTCGCTGAATTGCCAGGCTGACCCCATGTACCCAGAGTCTAGACATCGAATGCGATGAAAATGTATTCGAGGGCGACGTCCATGTATTTGAAAGTTTTGCGTTTCTCCGACTCTTCAGCCGCTGCGCCTGCCTTCGTACAGACAGTGATCGTGGAGGTGGGATGGGGCCAGCGTGTCGACGCAAGTCGCATCCCATACTACAAGCGGACCCATTATCCACGGCACCAGTAACATCCCGTCAGGTCTTTTGCCACTGTCAGGCACGATATCGTTCGGCTCCAGTAAAGCCGGTACGTTAACCGTGGCAAGGAACTGACTGAAGGGCAAGGGATAGTGCCGTTAACGGTGGCATGACGTGAGAAACGGCCCGCGCTCCACAGACAGGACAGACCGTGGTGTTGGACACATCTCGACTCCCAGACAGAGGCTTATCGTCAGGCGGAGGGTACTAAGATCTAAGTATGATCCAAGTTTGCCAAGGAAATAGCCTGAAGCCAATAGCCGGATGGATTCCTTTGTTTTGGATACCGATACTGCAGATCTTGAATTTTAGATAAACCTTTATGGATTATTAGATACAATTACGAGTATGATAATTTTATGCTTTTTGTTTGTAAATTTGGTAATAAATAAAAAATAAAATAAAAAAATAAAAACGTGTGCGGATAGGGGACCCCCGTCAGGAACGAAGATCCTCACGCATTTTTTTAAAAACTCCGAATGTAATTCGAAATAAAATCTGTATAGTTCAGTGAAACGTTGGATTCGTGATTGCACTATTGTCTCTCTATAATGTATATAAATATAGTACATAGCAAACACTCGAATCACATGTGCGATAAACGTATGTAAACAGTAAGCAATTGCTTCAAGTTATACAATTTTATTAACTTACTTTTCTAAATCTGTATTTTGCATACTTTCTTGAGTTTCCATTTCTCAAAACCTTATTACAATAATGAGATAATATTATAACTCACGTATGATTTAAAACAAACAAAAACAACAAATACATTTTAACGAATTTCTTCGTGTTTGGTATCTATTTAGGTTATACAACGCATTAGTCTGCACGTCTGTTATTCTGCTCGAGCCTCGCTCTCGATACTAGCACGCACACACCCACAGAGAAAGAGAAAGGCGTATGGAGGGGGTAAAAATCTTACGCGACGTTACATTTTCTCTCGAATCACACCTACCGCAAGCCGCGTAAAGGAACTTCGTTCCAATAACTGGAGTTAATCGAAACTTACCTTGAATAAAAACGATGTCAAATAAAATTGTAAACAACAACACGCGTGAATGCATGGTAGTAATTGAAATGAAAAAAGTAATAATAATTTTATGATCATTCCTTGGGTTTAATGATGTAAAACTGTATGTTAGTTTGCTTGGAAGGGCGCGGAGTGTGAGCCGGCTTTGGAATAGCAGCACCCCATCACCCATCCCTTCCTGCGTGGGTGTCCTAATAACATAATAAGTGTTGACATTTAAACACTTTGACCATACGATCCAGAGAGACATGTTCTCTCTCTTGAAAAAGAATAGACATAATTCTGATGCACACTTTGATCGAGAACTAAAGAAAATAACGTTGAAAGTAGAAAATAGGGAGATGTCAGCGTTACAATTTCTTAAAAAGTAATTTATATTATTAAGCTTCGACTTTAAAGAAAATATGAGAACATATATTTAAGAATAAGACTTATTTATCCAAGAGGAAACTTTTTTAAATGTTGCCTTGTAGTCAGGGACGTAACTAGGCTAAATATCACCCGGGGCAATACCTCACTTTGCCCCCCCCCCCCCCCCCTCTTTCACCCACTTAAACGAAGAATGGCCAACCATGACCAATGAAACGAAAACTCTCCTAAACAACACTCCTGAGATTGTTACCAAACATTTACTATACTTTTCATAATTAACTTGGGTAGATAGTAAGTAAATGCTCGATTTCAAAGGTAAAAAGTTTATTTTAGAGGTATTGAAATCACGCAATCAATAGTTACATAGTGTATTAGGCCTATACAGTTACACGTATATTTATGTATATCTAAAAGATTCTGAAAAATAGTGAAAAACTTTGGTGAAACTTAAAACCTGAATATGAACTAAAATTTTACTTTACGACTTTTTGTAGCTGCAACAGTCCTTACAATTTCGTCAAAAGATAGTTTAGTTAGAAGCTATTTGGTGCTCTATGGAAATGATGCCAAGGTTGGTAAGTCGTTGCTGTCCTGTCAAGTTTCTGATATATTTTTTTATTATTTTTTATTATCTTTAATAAATGATAATAAATGCAGTTAAATGCCGGTGATTTACGTCGAAATTGACGCCAATTATTATATTTTTTCTCGTGATTTGTGTTAATTTACGGAAATATTTGTACACTATGTGTCAATAGAATTATATACTACGTATAATTGTACTTTTTCGTTGTTGAATTAATGAATTTTAGTGCCGTTCCGGCTCTGAAGGCGCATTTTTGCTAAAACATGATATGGGAGATTGAGTACTACAGGATAAATAAAGAAATATTTCGAAATGTATTACATTAAATGTCAATACAAAAAATGAGCTATTTAAAATATTTACTCAGAAATGTAAAGCAACTTTCATTTCACCTATAGAAGACCTCAAAAACTTGTATTATTCGCTTAAAACATGAAATGGCTCTTAAGACACACAACAACAGTATCACCTACACACATGGATAGCACTACATCGACAATTTTGCTCTAATTGCCGCTGGTGGGTCTGTGCCCCGCTTAACAGGGATCGCACAGGAACTATCTAGTGTAACACTAGATGGTTCCTGTGCGTTTAAATAAGTTAAAACACTAGCTAGTAGTGTTTAAATAATGAAATCGTGTGATGAAGCCAGTGCAATATATAATAGATAATGTTTAAACTAAGCATCCATAGATTACTTACATGCTAATATAAGAAATAAATCACATTTAAATTATCGCCAACTTGCACGATATCTATAGACTATAGACCAATCAAAATCGAGTACCTTCCCGCGCGCCGGCGCGCACCGCGCTCTAAATCTTTCTTCACATTTCCAGACTTTTCTGGACTCTGGAGATATCCTTATGACGCAATAACTCAAATCTTTGGAGCGCCAGTTTAAAATTTTATTAATATTATTTATTTATTTTATTATTTTTATCTTCCACTTGTATTTTTTGGAAAACAACAATTGCTATTTTGGCGCCCCTGAAAAGCCGGCGCCCGGGGCACAAGCCCCGTCAGCCCCCCCCTAGTTACGTCCCTGCTTGTAGTAAACATAATAATAAAGATTTTAGCTGATTTTTATTATAATCCAAGAGCAATGAAGTTGTGCTAACGGTACAACCAGTGGGTATTTTGAGAAGTGGTCATGATGCGACTAAACGCTTGAAATACACTGCATTTCCCCAATTTACGTACATGTTTAGGTAGTGAGTGAGATGTGCTAGAGCCCATTCCTATCCTATCCCTCCCCATTTTCCCAACCCTTTCTCCAAATCCATGCCTATATCTCCAAAGGTAGGCAGCGCATCCGGGGGCGTGCCAATGTTGTCATTTTGGACTAATCTTGGCATGTCTCACGGATGTCTATGGGTGACAGTATCCACTTACCATCAGGTGGACTGTATGCTCGTCTGCCGCCTTCGTATATAAATAAAAAAATAGGTATAACAATTTTCAAAAGCCAAATGGATACAATACATAAATAATATTTTAAGATTGAAAATGGTTTTCATTAAGTATAATTTAAATAAGTATTTAGCAATAATTAAAATTAGATACATGTATTGGGTAATTATTATAATTCTGTGTAAACTACAAGACCCCTCATATTAAAAGGTCTTCATTACAATTTGTTTAATAAAAAATAGGAATAGGTATTTAACTATAAATTAAAACTTAAAATTATTTAAAACTATTAAAATTTCCTATATATAGCTTCAGCGGGTTCGGTTCAGGACGATGAGTCAGTCAGGATAGAAACAGCATGACTAATAACAATTGAAGGGTACAAGGGTAGAATGATGAATGTCCACTCTCGAGGTTTTTAAGATAAAGTGAAATGAAAATGTAACAACTAATAAAAGAATAACTGTAGGGTTTTGGTTGAAAATTGTGGTTAAATATTATTACTATGTGTATTAGGATGAAGAAAAAAATGCAAAATTTTAACCATATTTTTTATTTGGATGAAAAAAAATAAAACTTAATTCTAAGTGTATTTGGACAATGCTAAAATGATGATTGTCCATGGACATTCATCGTTTTTGCAGTGTCCCATACATGGTCCTTGTTATCTCGTATATTTCTAGAATACGGCAGTGAATCAAAGAAAGGTCTTGCTTCTTCAGAACAAAACTTTTTTAATGACTGAATATTATTAAATTTGACTTCCGATATCGGCAGCTTACTTGTATAAAGCGGATTTGGTAGCTTAAATTCATTGTAGTTGCTTCCTCTCAACAACCTGAGTTGCTGAGGACTGTTTATTGCTGCTGACTGCCATGGTCCACTGTAGTTTTGCTTGTAAAAGACCAGCCGTTCATGATCTATTGAAACCCTAAATCTCCGTATGGGCCGGGCCTACTGGGGAATGGGCATTTGTTTTTATAGTAAGATTTCAAAAGAACTGTCCATGATTCAAGTCATCACTTGTGCATAGTTTAACATTAAAACGACTCGGTTTATTCCTTGACTCTCTTATGTGTGATGCCCACTCATCAGGCAGAACGAAGAGTTTCGTTTTTTAGTTGGCTTATTGTCCATTTTCAGTTAATTATTAGATAAAAACACCGCATGACCACAGACCAAATTACTATTATTGTAACCTGCAAATTTGATAGTTGATGGATGTCAAACTCAGTGACTGTCAGCGACTAAGCGCTGTGTCACTGTGACTCAGCATTTTACCAGTGTACACGTCTGTTTCCCTTAGATAACTCGTGACTCTCGTCGTTTAATACGCCAAGCAATGGAGCATTGAGCATGAATTATTCATTGCGACATAAATCCTAGTACGAAACCGACCGACTGTGCCATCATATAAAGAACAGTCCGTAGATGAATGCCGTTATGTTTTACACTCGGAAATGTTGTCTATTAATTAATATTGGCCTTTTTTTGACTTATGTGCTTTAGTCCGCCGACCCTAGAATTTGTTATAAACACATAAACAAAAATCGTTTATTTTTTTTAGTTATTTGCTTATAAAATGGAAACTAATGAAGCAATCTTTTAATGATGTAAATAGGCGATTTATAGAGAATAAAAATATAAACAAAATGAGAGGTCGAACGGCTCTATAGAATAATTAGCAACGGATAAAATCCGGAAAAACCGAAAAATTCAGCGTTTTTTAGAAAAATCACAAATCGGCCATTTTTACACTTGCAGGGCTGAAACTTCGCTAAAATGTAGTAATTTATAAGTACTTTGTGTATGCAAAATCCCGACGCTGTCTGAATATTAGTTTTGGCATAATCGTAATTTTAATTTTTCAATGCGCTATTTTGTAGCAGGTCTGGATGTGTTATACCTAGATCATCCGATTTTAATTTTGCAAACGGATTTGAAAAGTAGAAGTGTAGTGTAATAAAACGTATATTTACATTTTTTTCTAAAATGCTGCGAAATAAGTCGGAAATGCACGTAAAGATGACTAAAAAAACTAATCACTTGGGACTATCCAAAAAAGCTTCAGAGCTGTTAGTACTAAGACTGCACGAGAACAACTTGCTTGAAAAGGGGGCTAAGGTATCCTACTTTCGATCAAGAGAAAGTGCGTTTCTGCAATACTTTCGAAGTGGTGATGGATTTGTGTATTGCCATAACGTACATGGTTTCATGGAAGAGTTGGCAATTTCAGCCTATAACACAACTCAATGGCGATTGTTCATCGATAGCTCAAAGCGGAACTTGAAGTGTGTCCCAATAAGCCATTCAGTTTGTTTATGTGAAGAATATGAAAACTTATAGAGAGTCATTGATTTGTTGCAATATCACATGCACCAATGGATCATCTGTGTTGACCATAAAATGGTTTGCTTCCTCCTTGGCCAGCAATGCGGATATACTAAGTATCCCTGTTTTTTGTGTATGTGGGACAGCAGAGCTCATGAGAAGCGTTGGGCACAGTCGAATTGGCCGCCAAGATCTGACCTGAAACCTGGTGATCCAAACATTCTATATCAGCCATTTGTCGACAGAAAGAACATTATATTTCCACCTCTGCATATAAAACTGGGTCTCATGAAGCAATTTGTTAAAACTTTTCCAATTGAAGGAGATCGTTTCAAGTATCTCATTTCGGCATTTCCTAGCCTGTCATTTGAAAAGATAAAGGCCGTTGTGTTTGATGGTCCACAGATTCGGCAGCTCCTTAAAGATGAACATTTCATCGGAACAATGACAAAACTTCAAAAGAATGCTTGGTGGGCATTGAAAAAAATTGTCAGACTTTCTTGGAAATACACGAGCACAGAATTACAGTGAAATTGTCCAGCAACTTTTGGAGAGCTTCAAAATACTTGCTTGCAACATGAGCATCAAATTGCATTTTTTACATAGCCATCTTGATAACTTCCCGAAAAATCTTGGTGCAGTCAGTGATGAGCAGGGTGAATGATTCCACCAAGATTCTATGGTCATTGAGGTACGGTACCAAGGTAGATGGGATGTACATATGTTGGCTAACTATTGTTGGAGCATCAAACGAGAATGTCCACAGATTAAACACTCCAGAAAAAGCCTTAAGCGACTATTTGTATGAACAAAATTTAACTTGCAGTAACTATATATAGCCTTTGTACGAATAAAACTATTCCTTGTGAACAGTATATTTAGTAAGTTTTCCCTTATAAGTTATATGCATATTTTGTATGACTTGAGACTATTTATTGAGACAAAGAGAGGGTATTCTGTAGCTTAAAAAGTTGACGTGATGGACAAATACTGAGGTTATTTTTGGATTCAGAGGGCAAAAGTTAGTCAAAACAAGTGACAGATCTAAGACAACGAAATTGCTGTTCCTCAGTGTTAAAATAAAATGGAACGCTTCCACAAAATATAATGGCAAATGAAAAAAAAGACGGTAAATCCCGTTCAAAAATCTCTTAATGTACAGGTGAAGACTGACATTCATAATTTATAAAATGTAATCTGATTAAACATCAAAAACAGGAATTGATACGCTCGAACACATCCTTTCTGCGTTGAAATTTAACATTTTCCTCAAATAAAAAGTGGCAACACTGATAGATAGCACAGTTTATTGTGAAAAAAAAACGTTGCCTATTTAAATTGAAATCGATACGGTTACTAAAATTATTTATTTACAAATCGATGATCGATTATTATAAAACTCGAAATATTGTTAGCTCGTGTATTAGGTACTTTCGATTCACATATTCGACGGCAATCATTACGATTCCCTTGGCCAGTGGCGTAACTATAGGGTGGCAGGGCTGGCAAAATGCCACGGGCCCCCGACCCGACGGGGGCCCCCGGTCCGATAGGCCGCGAGCTTAGAAGTAACCTAATATTTTTAACAAAATTTAGTAAATATTTAAAAATTAAATTTCAGTGTTTTGCAACCTGCCACTTTGCAAAATTTAAATGATACTGAACTATTAAAAAAATCTCTAGAATTTGTTGATCTTATATATAAAAGACATATCTGAATCATTTGCCAGGGAAATTCTCAGTTTTCGGTCCACCTTCAGAGACGAAATAGAAAAGTCTTCGTGTATTAGAGAATTTGCTGATTTATTAATATTGAAGAATCATTTTATGTCGTGCAGTTTTCCTGACGTATGTACTGCATTAATGTTGTTTGTTACAATTCCTGTGACTACAGCTAGTGCTGAAAGATCATTTTTGAAACTAAAATTAATAAAAACCTATTTAAGAAACTCTATGGGACAAGACAAGCTACGTAACTTGGCTATTCTGTCTATTGAAAATTCTATGGCCCGATCTTTAAACTTTGATAATGTTATTGATACTTTTGCGGAACAGAAAGCTCGGAGAAAAGAATTTTATTAATAAATATCTTGTTAATATTAAATTGTTATTTCATTAAAATTATGTAATACCTATGCTTTTGAAAATAAAATTTATTAGATATTTAACTAAAATGCACACAATATTAGTAATACTGTTGGGTAACTACTTAAGTGATTTATTAAAATTAAATTACGTGACGATTTTTACTGGGAGGGCCCCATCCAATAAATTTGCCACGGGCCTCAGATGGTATATGGTAGTTACGCCACTGCCCTTGGCCCTTAATCCCCACGCCAACAATATAAAATAAATCTGATTTTCCTCTGATTTGATGAAAAACGATTTAGTGCCTCTATACTTATCTTGGAACTTTGTTGGGTATACCTTATAACTCGTAATAATAATAAGAGATAAGGTCAACCAACTTCTTTCATCAAAGCCGGCCTAACTTTGTTCAGACTTTATTTTCGATAGATTACCTGATTGTCCTTGGACAAAACATATCTCGGTCATTGTTATAGATGTTTGTAGTTTGGTTTTTTGTAAATACATACATATTATTTTCGATGGAAATCTTGAAACAAAAATGAGGAATTATAGTATCACAAACACAAATTATATTAATACAACGACCAATACCAACATCTATGTATATTCTATAAAATGATACTCTTGATATCATCTTACGTCACGACAAGGCCTTGACCACTATAATCGCTTACCTTCGTTATTTTGAAATTTTAAATTAAAATAATCCGTTATTTCATAGCAAAAAGAAATCATATAAAAATGATACCATCCATTTTCCCTTTATTTACATAAATCAAAAAATAATTCAGATTTTTTAAAAATTATGTGCATAATCCTTATTGCGTTTAAAAATAATGAGGCACTTTGAAGCGCACCCGGGCTAATTCTCTCAACGCGCCGTCAAGCAATTGAAAATATATCTTGAAACCTTGATAGCATTAGATAAATAATTTAAAAGAAAAAAAAATGTATCGTTACGTTTCGATTAACTTAATAGCAATGTGTATCGGTCGTTTATCGATTCGATATATCGATACATCATATCATGCTGTATCGATATATCAAATTATAATGCCATGTTGCCATCTTTTAGAGAGAAACAAAATGGCTTCAAGAAAGAACGTGATATAATTCTATCCTTGCGAATTGCTTAAAAGTTTGGCCAATTTTACCGTTGTTTGCAATTTGTGATTGTTGTGACACCCAGGAGTTGTTGTCGTGATGTATTTTGTTGTTTTTTGCTATATTTTCAGCATTTTTGCGGTTTCTTAAATAAACAGGTACCTACCTATTTTTGATTTCTTGTTACATTTTGTAATTGTATTTGTTCATGTTTTGTGGTTTTTAGCACGTTTTGATTATTCAGTCCCCGCGATAAATGGGCTATTGCAAATTCATTCCTTTTTGTTTGTCAAGTGTCACATGTCAGGTATTTGTGGAAATTTGGAAAACGATTTCGTTATTTTATTTCCTAAAGACATAGTGCAAGATTATAGATCTCTCTAATCTAAATAATTACATTTCTAGAGATTTAGAGATTGTAAAAATGCTCAAAAGTCCTCACTCGAGTTGAGTTCCTAAGGCAGTAACTTTGTAAATAAAAAAAATTGTTTCTGTTTGTTGATTATATATAGTTGGGCGTTTAATTTTTTTTCTAAAACCCGAAGATGATGTGGGTCAAGTGGCGGCCGCCAAGTTGATGTACATTCTGCCTCGTTTCACAGCATTCTCCATGGCTTTTTTCAAAACTTCCGGTGATAAATCTCCACTTCTTGTTGGATGTTCTCCTTTAGGCACACCAAGTTCTGTGACTTGTTCGCATGGATCCGTGACTTCAAAAAACCGCAAAGAAAGAAGTGTGTAATGTTACACACAAATGTGCATAGTTTGGAACCTACTGGTCTGTGTGAGAGGTACCAAAAATACGTGAATGATCACGAATAAACTACACCTACATATAGTTACTACAGCCTCTTATTTACCACTGATTTCTGCTCCTAAAACAACAGAACGGGTGATGAAGATGAGATCAGTCTACAGTGAAAATAAAATGAATAACAGTGAACCTAAAAGATAATCGCAGTCAATATCTACCTACTTCTACCTACCTACCTACTTCTACCTACCTACTAAATTCCTATGGTCCAGGGGCCTCTGTAATCCTGTGATGATAGCCCGCTTCACTAATTCCTGTTTCCTACCTAACTCCATACAATGGAAGAACAGTTAGGACAATTGATGTCACATCTTGTCAAAACACTGCGTGGAATACAATTATAACGAGCTAGTATTCAACAAGCTGTTGCTTAAAGTCAGAATGTGACACATGGAACAATCAGTGGTATAAACTTATAGCCATATGACGAAATAAATGAATCATTTGATTGTTACATATAAAGAGTGCAAAATTATATTAACCTAAAGGGTGTCACCAACCCCACAACAAAATTGCAAATATTTCTAAATTGTGTTGGCCCTCTAAATATTGCCAAATACTGAAGAATCTTACATGGGGGGGGGGGGGGTCATTACACCAGAACAGAAGACTTATGATTGTGATTTGTGGCAGCAAGAAGTTGATTGTGGTTCTGTAGTGTTCACCAGTTACAGTATCAGTGTTGCCGATGCCGTCCTCGAAACAATATGGGTCAACAATCACTTTTCCTCTGTAAACAACGCTTCAAAGTGACTTTGAGAGCATGTAATGGCTCTTCATGCATTACATGTGGGTTTTCATGCCCGAGAAGCAATAGTTTTGTTTGTTCCCAGGTTTGTTTTATTTGTTTGTGAGAAGGGATGTTACGGAGGTAGGTTTATTGGAACCAGAGTTGGAGCTGGAGATTTTAAATTTGATTTATCAGAGTCGGAAGCGGAGTTGGAGTAGAAGAGAGATGTGTTAAGTCACTGTTAAGGGCAGGTCTAATGAAATAATAGAAACATAATTCAGTAATCAGTCAAATATAAATAATAATACACATATGTAGGTAACATGCAACAATAGAAAAATATTTAAACAATTTAAAATTTTAAATCAATTTGAGTGACTCTAAAAGAAGCAAATTGTACTTAATAAACAAAGGCTTAGCAGCTTTATCACCATCCAGCCTATTTCTCAGCAGATCATATATTAGACCAGCGCCACTAAAAAGTTGCTCACTTGCCACCGAGCCTGGTGGACACGATAAATATGTGCGAACAATAGAGTACAATGTTTGAAATTTTGTATTTACTCTCCACCATAGTAAGGGATCATCACTGATAGGAATACGTTTTTCTTTCTTGTACTCCTTAAGTAAACTCTTCCATGCAATGAATTTATTAACAGGATGGCTGTTGGTTGTGGTGTCAGCATCCTCATCATCACTACTCATTAATATATTTGATAAAATGGACTGGACATTATTGTCGGGTTCATCTGCTGATGGCGATGTGAAACCTTGCCTGTTTTTCTGCGGAAGTGTCAGTATCCATTACCTTCTGCTTGATTTGCAGAGTTATCTATGCTGTCAAGCAAACTCACCAATTCAGATTCAACATTTTCTTTATTCACTTTGTTAAAAAAAATCGTTTTGTAACGAGGATCCAAATATGTAGCTATTGCCAAGAAGTTGTTAAAAGGAAGGTCCCCAAATCTTGAATTTAATTGTTCAATGGTACAGTTTATTGTGGTTTTAAATGTTTCATTTGTGTCTGGTTTACTATCTTCCAATTGAGTTGAATGAGTGTTTGAGAATGTGTATTAGTGGAATTACCGATGAAATGCAATGTTACTGTCACTCATATTTCTGGTAACCTCTTCGAAAGTTTAAACACTAATTTTTTGAAAATAAACACTAAATACTAAAAACTATAAACAATAAAAGAATAAACACTAATTTATTGAGATGCAGCTATTCTTCAGTCCTCGAGGAGATATTTGTGGGATGTTGTGTTTACTAGCATACAGGCACAGCGAATCTTTTATTTGTCTCATTCGTTCCAGCATGTAGAAAGTGCTATTCCACCTGTAAATAAAAATAAAAGAATATTCGAAATTGCAATTTTTTTAAAGTACACGCGTTCTATTTAGTAACGTACCGTCACGCGTGGGGACCAGAAGTATCCCCATAAATGTTTTATAATATTGTCAACAATTTATGAAAATTACTTAAATATTAATGCACAATGCAAAAAAAGACTATAATATTTATGAAAAGTACTATTATCACTAAAACAATCAGTGTTTAGGTAATATTAGTCTTTTACAATAAAAAAAAAAAAACTTTCACAGTGATATTTTTAAGGCACTTACCTAATGGCTTAAAATTTAACAAAACAACCAACTTTTAACTAACTTATTATTATTTTCTAATAGGATAGTAACCAAAAATTTGTAATTGGAATCAACATAAACCAGTGTTTTTCAATCTGGGTCGTGACCCCTGGGGGGTCGCGAAGCCTCACTCGGGGGGTCGCCGGCAAAAGGAAAAAGGCAAGGTTCTACACTAGGTACAGTAAAAACACAATTTCAGTGAGAAGAATGGGCTTGTTTATTTTTCAAAAATTTGTCAAATTGTGGTGCTATTTTTGAAATGTTAATAATCAAATCATTTTCCAATTGAAGATTTTATGTTTTATGTTTTTGAAGTTTGTTTTTAGTTTTAATGTCCACCATTGAAGAGAACGTCAGTTCACATAGGTATGAAGTGGCGAATGGCACTAATAATTTTAGAGCTTCCCTTGCCAGCTCTCGATATTCTTGTTTTCTTTTCATCCAAAACACGTCAACAATTTGGGAATGAAATTCCATTTTAAACATGCCGTCAGTAGCTAAATCCATAAGATTTTCTTTCATATTTGTGGTGAGATCAGCCAGTTCTATTGACTTATCCAAGAAAGGGTTTAGGATCCAACAGCAACGTGGGTCAGAGGCCGGGCGTTGACTGAGTGCTCGGCCTCCGTCAGCAGTGTCTGTAGCGCCTCCTCTTTAGGCGCCTTCTCGTTTAGTGTAGCGTGGAGTGCGACCTTCACGCTGCGTACCAGGCGCTCCCAAGCGCCACCCATGTGCGGCGCGCCCGGTGGGATGAAGATCCACCGCACTCCCCGCTCGGTTGCGTAGTCTTGTAGGTGCGGCTCCCACTCGCTGTAAGCCGCACGTAGCTCGCTGTCGGCGCCGCGGAAATTAGTGCCATTGTCCGAGTACATGGTACCCGGCCAGCCGCGGCGCGCTGCCATCCGTCGTATCGCCATGATCGCCGAGTCTAAGGTCAGACTCGCGACCAACTCCAGGTGCACGGCGCGCGTCGCCATGCAGGTGAATAGCGCGCCCCATCTCTTCTCGCGGCGCCTCCCGATCGCCACGGTCATCGGGCCGAAGTAGTCCACGCCGCAGTGCGTGAACGGACGTTGATGCACGGTGACCCGCGCGGGCGGCAAGTCGCCCGGCGCTGGGATGTGCGGCGTCGCTCTTCTGACGCGACACCACTGACAGCTGCGTGCGGCGGCCCTCACTGTAGGCCGCAGCCCCAATATGCAGTACGGTTGCCGTAGCTCGTTGACCACGCGCTCGTTGTTCGCGTGGCCCGCCTGACGATGCGCGTCGGCGACTAGTAGACGGGTGAATGGGTGTCGCCCGTCCAAGATGATTGGCGACTTCGTGTCCGTCGGGACGTCGGCCGCCTCGATCCGCCCTCTGACGCGCAGTACGTCCCCTACCAGATAGGGGTCTATAGTGAATAGGCGACTCGTCCTCTTGATGGAGTCGCCTCGCTGTAGGGCTTCCACCTCTGCCCCGAAGCTGTCCGCCTGTGCCCTGTTGACCCACAGCGCCGTGGCTCGCTCGATGTGTCTGGCCTCTAGCTGCGTTCCCCTCTTCCTCAGCTTATCTGTAAAAAATAGTACATATGCGGTGCTTCGCATTAACCGCCGGAAGTTGGAGAACCTGGTCACGTCGGGTAAGTGGTCGTGGCTTCTCTTGATGTCTTCCACGTGGAACACGGCTTCGGGTGGTGGTGGGTAGGCCTCTTCGTCTTCTTGCGGCCACTCGCTCTCTTCCAATTGCAGGAAGGCCGGCCCGGTGAACCAACGTTCCGTTGCGACGGGAATGTGGTTATACGACGCCCTGGTTGCGTCGTCCGCTACATTCTCTGCCGTCGGAACCCACCGCCATTGTTGTGGGTTTGATTCTTCCTCAATTTCGCCGAGACGGTGTGCGACGTACGGCGTATACTTCCTCGCGTTTGTTCGTATCCATTGCAGCACCGTAGTCGCGTCGGTCCAGTATGTGACCGAGTCGATGGCACGGAACCTATGCTCGTCGCGCACGGTTTTGGCGAGCCGGACTGCGATCGTCGCCGCCTGTAGTTCCAGTCGCGGCACCGTCAGCGACTTCAGCGGCGCCACCTTTGCTTTGGCGGCGGCTAGCGCGACTCGCACGCCGTCCCTTGTTGTGGCGGGCCAGTATGCCGCCGCTGCGTACGCCTCTCGGCTGGCGTCGCAAAACACGTGTAGCTCGAGTCGGTCCGGCGTCGAGGTGAAGTAGGCGCGTGGGATGCGCAGGCTCGCCGTCTCTGTCAGCGCCTCCAGCCACGTGCTGAAGCTCCTGGCGTCTTCCGCGGGTATGGCCTCGTCCCAGCCGAGTTTCAGGCGCCATAGTTGCTGCAGCAGTATCTTCGCCTTTATTGTGAAGTGGCTCAGCAACCCCAGCGGGTCGTATAACGACATGACCGCGCTGAGCATCTCTCTCTTCGTGGGCGCTCTGAGGCCCTCTCGCACGTCGGCTGGCACTCGGTGTATGGCCGTGTTGAAGCCCAGCGTGTCCTCCTGCGCGTCCCACAGGAGGCCCAGTGTGCGGTCCACCATTGTTGGACCGAGTGGCCTTGTTCTCGCGCCGCGGTGAGCTTCCGGGATATGCGCCAGTACGTGCGCGCTGTTGGAGTTCCACCCTCTGATGTGGAACCCTGCTTTGGCGTGGACCGTGATGACGTCGTTGGCCGTTTTGACGGCCTCTTGTTCTGTTTCGAAGCTGTCTACGTAGTCATCCATGTAATGACTGTCCGTAATAGCGCCCGCCGCTTCCGGGAACTCTGCCTCGTGTTCGCGCGCGTTGATGTTGCGCACGCTGTGTGCCAGGAACGGTGAACTCGATGCCCCGAATATCAACGACGTCATCTTGTATTTAATCGGCGCGCTCTTGTTGTCTCGCCACAGGAACATTTGGGCCGGCTGATCATCTCTCCGTACATTTATTCGGAGGAACATTTCCTCGATGTCGACGGTGACCGCTACGCGTCACTCTCGGAAACGCCACAGTATGCCCGGGAGTGATTTGAGTAGATCCGGGCCCTCTAGTAGTCGGTCGTTGAGGCTTGTTCCGCACGATGTGGCCGCCGCGTCGAATACGAGCCTTATCTTCTCCGGCTTGTTCACGTTCCTCGTGGCGAAGTGCGGCAGGTACCACTGCAACGGGTTGTCGGATTCGGACCCGTCGCACCTCTTGGCGTAACCTTTTGCTAGTAGGTTGTGGATCTCCGCCGTGTACCTGCACCCGAAGTCTGGATCTCGCCGCATCTTCCTCTCGATGGCGTTTAGTCTTTTCAGCGCGTCGCCGTAGTTCGGGGGCATAGCGACGCTGTCTTCCCGCCACGGTAGGCCCACCTCGTATTGGCCGTTTACTCGCCGTACTGTTTCCGCGAAGATGCGTTCTGCGCGCTCGTCTTCGGCGCTCACCTTCTCAGCTCGCGACACGCCCAGCGCGTCTATGCGGAAGTGCTCACGTACAAGATCCTCCACACGGTCCCTACTTTGTGTGGCTGTCACGTGCAGCACTGTGTCCTCGTTTTCGCGTATTACACGGCGTGGCATCGTGCCGTGTAATACCCACCCCAGGCGCGTCCTCGATGCTGCGGGCTCGCTGTGCCCGCCGACCCGCAACTCCCGTGTCACGATCGCTGCCCAGTTGTCCGCGCCCAGCAATATGCGCGGCGTAGCTTCTCGACGTGAAGACAACGGCAGGTCTTTCAGGTGGTCGTATCGGCGCACGCTGGGTATCCGTTGGCCTCTCAGCTTGAGGCCGCTAAGTGTCCGGGCGGTTATTTGTACACTCCTCTCGCCGGGACCGCGTATTGTGCATGTGACGCGCTTGCTTGTTGCCTGTTCTAGGCTAGTGCCCACTCCTCTTATTTTCAGGACATGTGTCGGTCCGTCCAATCCGACTTCCTGGGCAAGGGCTTCGTCCATCAGTGTTACCGTGGAGCCCTCGTCTAGTAGCGCGTACGTGTGCGCCTTGCCCCGCGGTCCGCTCACTGTCACCGGACACACCTTTAGTAGGACGTCGCTCGCTGTGTCGCTGTGCGTTGACAGCACTGCTTCCGCCGGCTCGGTTTCCTCTCCCCGCTCTGGGGCCGGTGGGGCTGGGCCTGCTCGCTCGCTGTGAAGTAGTGGGTGGTGGGGGCGGCGACACCCGTTGACGCCGCATGCTCTAGCGCGGCACGATGATCGTCGGTGCCGCTCGCCGATGCACTTGAAGCAGATGTTGCTCTTCTTCGCCCACTCCCATCGCGAGTCCATCGCCATCTCCTTCAGCTTCTTGCAGCTGGTGGTGTGGTGCCCCTCTCCGCAGCAAAGACATGTGACGGCTGCGTCGGCTGTCTGGTACGCCGCTTTGTATGTCATACGGCGTGGTGCGGCGCTTGCGGGAGCTGCGCGCGCCTCGTTTCTTCTGGGCGCGCTCGTCGCGATGGGTAGCTGGGCCGGGCGGGTGTATAGGGCCGCCCGATCCGCTTCACGCGATAGGAACCGTGATAAGGTGACGATCTCTGCTTCGCCGCCTTCCCCGTGTTCGTAGGCGTAGTCGCACCACCTGCTCATTAGGTGCGGGCTGAGCTTCTCTACCACTTCTTGGGCGAGCATGGGGTTTTGTAGGTAGCCCCTTTTGTCCACTGTGGCCAACACGCTGACGATGTTTTGGACCCGAACCGCGAATTTGTTCAGGTCCGCTGCTGAGTTCAGCCGCGGCAGCTTCTTTAAGTCTTCCAGAGCTTTGTAGACTATTGTTTCCGGCCGGGCGAAGCATCGTTCCAGAGCTTGGACGATGAGCTCTGGATCTGAGGCCGTGTATAGTAGCGCCGCTACTGCTTCGCGCGCTTCCCCCCTCAGGCTTGCGCGCAGGCGCGCTAAGTTTTCCGCTGGCGTGAGTCGACATAGCTGCGACGAATCCCTCAACGCCGCTTTGAATGGCAGCCACTCTGTTGCTGCTCCGGAGAATGGTGGCAACTCCATGGCTTGGCGTGGCGGTGGACGCATCCTCGTGATTCTGTCCAGCGCCTCTGCGAGCTGCCTCGTGCCCCGCTCTCGTTTCGGCGTAGGCGATCTGGCGCGACGAATGTTGTTTCGTTCATTCGCCCATCGTGGCCCCTCTGTCCCCGCTGGGTTCTCGTCGACAGTCGTCTCCGCGGCGTCGGTGTGGCTCCCTGTCGATCCGCTTCTCCCGATCTTCCCATAGTGCTGGAGTTGCAGGCCAGTTCTCCCTCAGACACACGTTGTCGAGGTCCCCGCGCTCCCCCCGTGGATTGACCGGGTCCGTCGCATTCTGGATCCAGCTGCTGACGCGTGAGTGTGCATCAACAGCGCTGCCTCGGTCCGATTCCTCCGCGTCTATATTAGCCAAGTCCAGCTCTAATTGATTCCGCACCAGCCTAGCTTCTACTTCTAACTCCTTCTTCTGTATTGCGGCTAGGCGGGCTACTTCGGCGGCTTTCCTTTGCGCCGCTAGGCTAGCTGTGGAGCGCCGTGATCGTACAGTGCGCCTTGATGCACTGTATGTAGGCGATGAGGCGCGACGACTCGTTGACGCGTCCTCCCCCCGGTACGCTAGCTGTAGCGGCATGTCCGTCCCCCCCTGATGTGTCTGTACCCCTCCGGGGATGGTACTCGCGACGACGCGTATGGCTCTCGCTCGCGGGCGGGCAACGCGGGCTGCACAGTGCTGCCCTTGACCTTTCGCAAGTAATCAAAAACCTTCATCAGAAAAGCCCAGACTGCAGATTTCGTGTGTGATGTATCATTGCTGACAATGATGAAGGGTTTTATTTCTTGGGTAGATATCCATATGCAGCATGTGAATATTGTGACTTGATCGTGACTCCAGTGAGCACTCTGAATTTCATCTTGGCTAATGAGTGCGTAATTTTCTGCAAAATCGATTTGCACAAACATTCAACTTTTTTTTACGAAGCAATGCAGTTTGAACTTTTCCATTTTACCTTTAAGTTCTTTGAGGGCTGCTTCGCATGACATGGTCTTTGTTACCACTTTTGGTCGGTTTCCTAAATTACTCCATTCTTTCCAAGATACTGTTTTATCCAAGTTCTCGTGATCTTCAAATTTGTCCCAGTATTCTATTGGGCAGCTTGTGCAAGAGCTAGCCATGCATGGTTCTACACCAGAGTTACAAGTTGTTACAAGCGTTTATCAATTCTTTGTGTGTTTTGGGAAACTCCAATAAACATTTTCCAACACCTTCAACCGCGCTAATGAAGTTTGAATGTTGTGCACAAACACAAACAACATGTTCTGTGAATGCAACTGGAATGATTTCACTGGGTCGCAAACTACAAAAAACAGATTTTCTTACATTCTCGTGGGATGATTATTCTTAAACAATTCATAGGCTTAAAAATTCTTATCGTCAAAACCATCGTCCGCTTTTGCTTTTTTGTTTTATTACCAGTGTTTTGCGTGATGATTTTCTATTGAAATTTCAAGATTACAGCCTAATATATCTTCAGCCACTTTTTTAACTACAGCATACTTCTTCAGTGGAGAACGCGGTAAAATATTCTTTAATTTTTGAACTGCTTTTCCAAATGTCTGCGGGCCTATAAGTTCCTATAGGAGACGCAATGTTATCTAACTTTTTAGCAGCTTTTAACTTTGCTCTATAGGCGCGGACTCGATCTTTGGTCTTCTTACGCAATATTCCCTTTAGTTTAGGATTTTCATCACTTTTCTTTTTCATATCTTCTCGCCTCTTCATATCTCTCTCTCTCTTTTTGCAGGTGTTTGGCATACTTTTCAGAGTCATTTTTTATATTTTGTCTGTATTTCTTCATCCTTTCACGTGCCGACGCGGCATTTTGAACCTAAAAAGGGCAACCACAATTAAGCATGACTATATAGCATACAAAACATGCAAAGCTACAAGACAAATTTGGAAAATATCCTTTTTTTTTGAAAAAATACAGCATTAATATGAAACTCCTCGAAAAATTACAAAGCATAACCAACACCTTACAAAAAATCTTAATAAATTTTCCCCAAAAATCGTTACGAAAATACGTAACACCCGTTACGTAACCAAAATATCTCCCCAAAAATATCGTTATAGACTAAGCTTAGCATTAAAAATGAGACAAAAGTAAATTACAGTGGATTTCGGTTATAACGACGGCGGAGGGACCACTTTAATGTCGTCGCTATATCCGGAGGTCTCTATATCCGAAATAATAAAAAATCACGTATGTACATCCATATATATACATATTTATTTATTTATCATTTATTTATATTATACACGGCTGTTACTAAAAAAACGAGTTATAGTGCACTGCTTAAGTTTAGACTTTTGTGCACGCTGTAAGGTATATTCCATTTTCATAATTCCCTCTACATCTAAATTATTATTGCCTTCTCCAAATAAACAGTACTTTTTGAGCGTTGTAATAGCACATAATGCATCTCTAATTGTTGGAATCTCGTTTATATTGCAATCCTCTTCCTCTTCTTCATGCTCCTTTTCTTGTGTTTGAAGTACAGACTCAATAATTTCATTATCCGTCAAGTCATCAGTAGTGATAACTTGATCATCAATATTCACATAAGTTTCCCAATCCGTAACTGTTGCTTCCGCTGATGATAATCTCGCCAATGGCAAGTTATCCATTTCATCATCAGAATCTTCATCAGTTGTATTAATGGTAGAAAATTTACCAAACCCAGCATGTGAAAAACATTTTTTTATTGTATCTGGAGTAACTCGTGCCCATGCTGTTGTTAACATTTCAATGCCATCCAGAAGATTGACGGCGAAAGGAGTCGAGCTGTTTTCATTGTCGTTTACCATTTTCTCGACAAGAAGCTTTCGATAATGGCTTTTCAGAGTCTTAATAATACCTTGATCGATAGGCTGAATAACTGACGTGGTGTTTGGTGGTAAAAATGCCAGTTTTATGTTAGTCAATTTTTGAATGTGTGGGTGAGCTGGACAATTGTCAATAAATAAGATGATTTTTTTATTGTTTCTTCTTAGCTCAGAGTCCCATTTCCGTAAAACTTTTTCAAAAATTTCTGATGTCATCCACGCCTTTTTGTTGGCTTCGTAATCAACTGGCAAAGTTTTAACATTCTTGAAACACCTTGGTTTTTTCGCCTTACCTATAACCAGCAATTTACGTTTTTCACCTTCCATACTTGAAGCAACAAGCACCGTTATTCTATCTTTTGATAGTTTCCCTCCTGTACATTTTTCTCCTTTGAATTTTAGCGTTCTATCCGGAGTCAATTTAAAAAATAATCCGGTCTCATCAGCGTTCCATATTTGACTGTCGGTATATCCCTCAGTTAATTTTGGTAAAACTGTTCGCAACCAATTATCACAGTCGTTTTGCGATACACTAGCGGCTTCTCCACAAACTTTACCGACCACTATATCATGACGTTGTGTAAATCTGTAAATCCAGCTTTCTGAACATTTAAAGTCTGTTTTCCCAAGCTGTCTGGCAAAATGATTAGCTTTCTCTTGCAAAAGAGGACCGCTTATAGGTACCTTTTGGCTTCTCTGTGCTTTAAACCACACTAGAAGTACATTTTCAATATCTTGATGAGTTGGATTACGATTTTTCTTTATTTTCAGGGATTTTGATTCAAAACACTGCATAATTTTAGCGCGGTTTTTCCACATCGTTGATATTGTAGAATGTGAAACTACAAATTGTTTACACAGATCAACATTGTTTTCACCATTTTCCAGTCTCGAAATGATGTCCACTTTTTCTTTAACAGTAAATGTACGTCTAGGAGCCATGTTCACAAGTTTAAGAAACGATGTTTACTCACTGGAAATTGCTACGTAACTGATTCATAATTTTAACTTTTAACTTCGTGCACATGCTAAGTAACCCTACACACAAACAAAGCATTTGACCATCTGCGAATGTAAACAAAAGATTCTTATCCTTTGTTTACGTTACATTAAAGCTTATGAATGAGTCTTTGTGCCTTTGCCGACTCAGTCTCTATATCCGCAAGGAATTTCTAGGAATCTGTCCCAAATAGTTCATAAAAACAAGTCGTTATACCCGAATTAGGCGTTATATCCGGAGTCGCTATTGCCGAATGAATTTCCTACGAAAGTATGCTTTAAATTCTAGGGACGTAAGTTCGACGTCGCTATAACCGAAAAGTCGTCACAACCGAGGTCGTTATTAATGAAATCCACTGTATTTGTAAATATAACCTTACTTTCCCAAATCCGTTAAACCGTCAATACAATACATCAGCTACAATACAAACTTTTTCGTTATTCCTGTAACGGGTGTTACCGGTGAGATCCCTTCAAGAAGGCCAATAAATCAATGTAAAAACAGAGAAACTTACCAGAAAATTTCGCGCTCGGAACCAGTACCTTATGTGGGCTTTGTAATGGCGTGAAGTTAGCTGTCAAATTCAAACATTTTTTTACGTTTATAGTGTTGCCAATTTAGCATCAAAAAATCTATCACTGAGCAAGTGATTTGATCACACTTCATTTTAGCAAAAATCTTAAATAAATGTATTTTAAGTGGTTTTAACCCTTAATTGGGCCTGGGTTATTAGAGTTGTTTAGAGTTTTATAAAGATTACTGAAAATTCTTAAAAGAGTATTAGATAAAAACGCAGTATTTAGTTTTCAAATATATATTTATTAAATATAAAAAAAAACATGTGGGAAATATCCACCTTCAGATCAGATGGGCATTTTTAATTTCCCAATGTGTGGGAAATAATTTTCATTTATTTGGAAAGTCTAGTGCAAATGATAATTTTCAAAACATGGAGCAGCGCATAGAGGAACTAGACACGTTGAGCAAAAATATTTGGAGCGCTGCTCTTTTGCACGTGTGCTACAAAGCCTACATCTCCTATATTTACCAGATTTTGGCATATGAATTCCAACATTTGATAGGCGAGTTTCATCTGGTACTCCATACAGACCTCCCTTTTTTGTTTTGAAAATGGGTGCACGTCTTTCCCTGCTGCAATAATTATCAACAAGCCCACGCCCTAAACGTAAACGAAACTCGCGATGGGTGTTCCTACGGCTGGAGTGGCTAGTCATATATATTATGTATGAGTTTATAACTGCAGCTTCAAATAGAAACCAGAACAGCCTGTGCCAATTTTTCCTAGACTTCTTTCCTATGGGATATGAAGATCTAAAATGATCAAAGAGATCAACTCCTCCCATGTACTCTGTATATTTTTTTATAGCTAATGGACAAAATATCTCTTTTTTTGTGCCGTCCCTTTGAGTCCTTTTTATTACTGTGACTTCAGTTGGTTTGAATGCAGTAGTACAAATTAGTACGTCCTTTGTGTCTTTCCATTTCAAGACAGAGAGAGGCTTATAATATTGATAAATAAATTCACCAGTAATTAATGCAGTGTCCTTTGATTTTTTGGTAATTATATCTGGCAAACCTTTTCTGTTGAAACGGAGAGTGCCAACTGCAAATATTTTTTTCTCATAAAGAGCTGTCATCAACCCTAAACTTGTAAAAAAATTATCAAATACTAACAGAGTATTTTCTGGGACATCTTCTGATAAATCCAGCACCACTCTATATCCCAAATTTTCTTCTGCTGAGGGACCAATTTTACCAGTATAAAACTGAAATTGATATAAAAAACCAGTTTTCGAGTCGCATCTAGCCCAGCATTTATATCCTCTCTTTATTGGTTTTTTAGGCATATATTGCTTCATAGAACTCTTGCCTTTGAATTTTATCATCGACTCATCTATAGATTGGGTTTGTGATGCTGTACAGATTTGACCAAAGGTCTCATTCAATATTTGGACAAGTGGTTTTATTTTACATAATTTGTCATAATTTGGCGATGATTTTGGTAATTCCATCCTTACATCAGATATATGTAGGTTTTCAGTGATTTTTTTAAACCTTTTTAGAGTCATAACTTCGCTTATGACAGGATTTTTGTAAAATATGTCAGTGGACCAATAAAGCTGGCTATCAGTAATGGGATTTATGGACATCAGTATCATTAAACCCAAGTAAGCTTTTAATTCCTCTTGTGTGATGTCTTTCCACCCGTGAGACTTTTTTTCATGTGCATAAATGTTTGTGTTTGATACTATCATGTCTATTATGGAACTCGGGAACAAGTCTGCAAAGTAGTCCTTTGGAGTGCTTCTATTGCTATAAATCTTTTTTACTTGTAAGCACTTATCAAATGTAGGAAAATTTGAATCTTGTATCATTGTTGTCCATAACCGCTGTTTATTTTGCATATCCAAATAACTTGGTCTAGGCGTCAAATTTGGTCTGCCTGCATTAGAAGTAGATGGAAGGTTTCTATCTTCAGGACCAAGTACATCCAAAGAGGGCTGTAGCATATGGGTGTTACTACTGCTAGCTATCGGTTCGTCTGTAGCACAAGGGGTCATTTCTTCACCTGCAAAATATTGTCAATATAAAATTTGTAACTGTCTTTCATTTTTGAAAAAACAATGTAACCATTCATTATTACTTACAGCTCAATATATCAAGTAAGTTTTCATTAGTAACACTTGGATTTTGTATTTGGTCTAAGATTGTATTTGTCTTAGATTCGTCATCAAATTTCGGATGCTCAGTACTGTCATCTGATTCATCATCATCTGAAGAAAACAGCATTGCTAATGCCATCTCTACGTCTTCTTGTTTTGACAAGTTAAACAGCTTTTTCTGCAAGCATTAACAAAATTAATCATTAGTAACAATACATTAAAATATGTAATGAAAACTATTTCCCACATTAGATAATATTATGATCTCCTTGCAGTCTGAAGTAATATATTTCCCACATACTTTAAACTATAAAATTACTCATATATATTACTGCAAACTCGAAAATAACACACAAAGTCATTAAAACAACTCTTAAATTATGGATAATACAACTTAAAATTAACTTACCGTATTTTTCTGCGACATAATGATTTTTTAATTAAAACCAACAATGAAAACCGTTACAAATTCAATGAACGAAATGAGCTTGACACTTTGATAGCCCACAGAATAAATAAAACTAAAAGTTCCGTTTGACGTTTAACTCCAAAACGTAGACTATATTAGTATAATTTTATATTTGACATATTGTGGGAACTAGGCTACTTGTGATTAGTTACAGCACACAAAATAAAAGGTGGGAAATATGCTCCTTTAGTCCAATTAAGGGTTAAGTTGCATGATTTAATATTTATAGATTTATTTACACCAATAATTGCGCTAAAATATATAACTTTAAAATATCGGTTGTTGTAGCGTACGAAATGGAATGACCCATAAGTTGATTTGCAGTTCAGTTTTGGTGGACAAAAGTGACATGTTTTTCTTATTTTCTCACTGTCACTTTGAAGTTGGGGCAGATCGATCATGTGTGTCCCTAAGACTCTCGTCAAACTCATTCTTACTCGTAGTTCACGCGTCAATCGCATATTACAAGTAGCGGCACGTAAGTCTAGCGCTGAACGAAACGAAACGGGATAGTTGCGCATGGGTACTGTCGCGCACGCAATACAATTATTACTTTAACTATTTAATAGCTAAATAATCCTAATGACATTATTTTAATGTAATGACAAAAAGCAAGTCTGCCGCTGAGCGAAATGTGAAGAATAGCTGCGCATGTGTACTGTCGCGCACGCAAATATTATACTTTAATAAATAGTTAATGTTAAAGTGTTAATTACTTCTGTACAAAGTTGATCACGTGCCAGTCGTCAAATTTAAATCTTTATTTTCTCAACAATAGGTATATGTGTGTGTATGTGTTATAGTTCCAATTTACAAAGATTTCATGTTACCCAAGACATAATTTTTAACGAGTTTATGGGGAAAATAAAAATAAAAACAATTGAATTTGACAATTTTTATTTAAGATATAAGTCTAGTCTAGTCTGAATCAGGCAATGGTATCACGCCTTCAAGGTATCTCGACAGGGCCTTTTGCTTGTTGAGGGCCCGAGCTCGGGGCTGCTTCGGTCGTCAGCACTAGCAGCGTCATCGTCATCAGACTCACCAAGGCTATCCTCTGAACTATCCCCATCAACGCGAATAATGAATTCTTCTGTTACCAAATCCACGACATGGTCACTCTTTGCATATTGCTCTTCTATATCCTTCACCTTTTTACATAACTTTTGCCAATCCCATGCACCCATCAGTAAAACTTTTTCTTGAATTAGCTCTGTACATTTAGTAACACTCCATTTCACATTTTTGCTGCCTACGTATTGTTTTATATCGGACCATGCCATTTCGATAGGGTTTAGATTTGGGTGGTATGGTGGTAGTCTCAGCACTTGATGGCCTTGTTCGGCTAGGATTCGGTCAATCGAAAATGTTTTAAAATTAAATTGTATAACTCAGGTTTCATTAGTGTTTCCTCGTACTGTATGCCCTTTTCAGTGAGCCAAGCTTGCATGTCAGCTTTCTTGGAATTAGAGGTTGGTGCGAGATCCCACTGTTTATTATGATAGGACGCGTTGTCGACTACCACGACGGAATTGGGTGGTAGGTTGGGCATTAACTGAGTTCTAAGCCATTTTTCATAGTTCTCGAAATTCATATTGTCGTGGTAGTCACCTGATTTGGTACCAGCTTTAAAAGTCAGCAACGCATGGGGTATACCAACGCAAACCCAGTTTCAGTCCCTGCATGGACAATGACAACTCGCTGTCCTTTCGAAATAGGTTTCTTGAGGCCCTTAGTAGTACCATCGGTCCAGGCTTTTGAAGAAGAGTGCTATGAATCTACGTAAGATTCGTCCGTATAAACGATAGGCCTTCCCTCTTGACGATATTGCTTTATTTTACGTAAATATTCGTTACGTTGCAACCGTATATTTGCACTTAAATATTTTATTTCTCAATCAGCACTTTCCGGTTGTTTTCAGTATTTTTCCACCGAAATCCCAAACTCTTAATTATTCGCCGAAGACTTCGTTCCGAGCCTTTGAAATTTATGTCTTCCTCTAGCTTCCTTTTCAGCTTTCCGACGGTGGGAAGTTCATTATTTGTCTTGTGAAAATTATGAATGCACCTTTTTATTACTCCTTGGTCAAAGTTATCGATATTTGTGACCGGTTTTGTTCTGGAACGTTTTTTGCCAGGTGTTCTGAACACTGTGATCAAATCGGAACTATTGGCTTGAGTGGAGATGTTCCTTACCGTTGCAATTGACGTATTTGTAGACTCTGCTGTCCTTTTTTGAATTTTCCCTAAATCACTAATTATACCATTTAATTTCATATTTCCCGCCTTAATAACGTCTGCAGTTTGTTTTATCTGGCTTAAATTTAAAGTGCTGCTGTCCGAATGATTGAGTAAAATACTCGTAGCTTCGCCAATCTCACTTTTTATTTGTTTTAAAGAATCGATTTATTCATTAGATTCCCTTTTCAAAAAACAATGCACGTCATACACCATTTTCCGTGCCTGTCTTCTCAAAACAGTATTTTTTTTAGGCATATTCACTTTAAAGTTTTTGAAATGTCGTGCGGATTTATTGAGATTAGAATAAAAATGACTTTTGTACAAGCAAAGCGGAGGACATTTTTATTTGGACAAAAAAGGCTAACTTGCTACTGAAGCGACATACAGAGGGTATGGTGAAAATAGGAACCATTTATGTTGCATTCCGAATTAACAAACCCCTTATGAGAGGGCGTTCATTTTTACAAAAGTCACAAACAAACTTAAAAAAACAAAGAAAAACAATATTTAACAAACAAACTCAAACTTAACAAAAACAATAACAAAAATTAACAGCAATAACAATAAAATTCAGAACGCGACTGTACACGGGAAGTCCACGGGGCGTCGTATCAGTACGGGGGACGGAATGCGACTGGAGAGCCAATCGGCGCTACGCACGCCCGCCCTTCATCCCTCTAGCCCCCCCAAGATACCTTATTTTTGACTTCTGCGCAATAACGGTCAGCGCTAGATTTTAGTTATATGACTTATACGCGTATGTCTGACAGTTCCTCCGTTCAAACTTTACTGTTTGCGGAACTCTTTCTAGACGGCCCTTTTTTCCTCCGAGATGTGCGATGTCAGCACGTACATATTACGCGCACTGATTTTACATATGTATATAGGCACCGCACTTTCACTGTTTATTATTCTGTCGTGCACATTCTCCCGCCGTCGCAACGCTGCGAACCGACTGGTAGCACGACGACCTTCTTTGTAGGCCTGCGTAGCACGGTGCCGTTGCTCATGGTGATGTCGACGACTCGAACCTCGTTGTCCTTGCCCGGGTAGACACTGGTGACCCGGCCTCGTGGCCAGGTGTTGCGGGGATAGGTTTGGGTCGCACACGATGACTAGGTCGTCGACCTTTGGTCGTTCACCGGTGCTGTGGGGCTCCCGCCGGTACTGGAGTGAGGATATGTACTCCCGTACCCAGCGGTGCCAGAAGACGTCCGCGAGCCTCTGAGCGCGCCTCCAGTGATGGCGTGCGTTCAGGTCGTCCTCAGTGAAATCTCCGGGAACCGGCATGTGACAGTTTGGGCCGAGTAGTATAAGATTCGGCGTGAGTGCTGTTGGTTCATCGGGTGTCACCGCCACGTGAGTGAGTGGGCGGGAGTTTATCGTCATCTCCGCCTCAGCCAGTAGTGTGCTGAGTGTTTCGTCACTTGGATGTTGTTCGTGTAGGGTGACTCGCAGGGCTTCTTTGACGGAGCGCACCATGCGCTCCCATGCACCGCCCATAAACGGTGCTGCCGGTGGGATGAACCGCCATCTGATCATGCGGTTTGTGGCCTCGTGCTGAGTAGTTTCAGCGATGGATTGGGCGAGCTCTTTGTCAGCCGCCTTGAAGCAAGTTGCGTTGTCACTCCACAGCTCTGTTGGGCAGCCTCTTCTGGCTATGAATCTCCTTAGCGTCGATATAGCTGAGTCAGTGCTTAGGGAGGTCACGACCTCTAGGTGTATGGCCCGTGACGTCATACACGTGAATAGCGCCACGTATCTTTTCTCGCGGTGGCGCGCGACGGTGACCTCTATTGGACCGAAGTAGTCCAACCCGGTGAACGTGAAGGGGCGTGCGTGATGGGCCAGGCGAGCTGGTGTGTCCTGTGGCCGGACTCGTTGGCTTTGTCTTTCTTATTCTGCACGCCATGCAGCTCTTAATTACATATCGCACGGCCGGTCGGATTTTCATCACCCATAGTCGTTGGCGTAGCTCATTTACGACCGTTTCTATGCCTCCGTGATGAAGTTTCTCATGGACGTGTTGAATATACAATCTCGTATATGGGTGTTTTCCGTTTAGTACGGCTGGACTCGCAGATTCTGTGTGTATCCCTTCGGCCGGCTTAGGCAACTCACGGCTTCCATGGCGGGGGTCCCTTTAAGCATCTTCGTAGTCGGGCCACATTCTCAGTTTTAGTGAAGCGTTCTTCCGTTTTCTTATATGCTGCTCGGAAGGCGAGCCAGCTGTGGGCGTGTCCACTGTACACGGGTAACTCTTGTACGTACCGAAGCGAGTCCCTATTCTGGCGCATAGCTTGTGAGAAGGCCGTGGCTAGTGTAGTCACGTCAATCGCCGGTGAAGATTGGTGTGAAGACGGGACCTCTTTATTCTCGTACCCGTGATTATTCAAACGGGTTCCCGCAACACCCGGGTCTTCTGCGTACCCGGCCGATTTCTTAATACTGCCCTCCTTTTGCTCAGCTGTCTCCATGGGTTTGGGACTCTTTTCCCTCTCGGTATTTGTGATGGCCAACATCTTCTCTTGATTGTGTAGCCACCGGTGGACACGCTGTGAATCTGAATCCGGTTCGTCCTCTTCACTAGATGATGATGATGATGAGTCTAGTTTCAGTCGCTCTAATTTGGCCTTTTCAAGTGCGGCTGCGGCTTGGATCTCTTTAGTTTTCAACTCGGCCTCTCTTAGATACAACTCGGCGAGTCGCTCTTTTGCCTCTAACTCCGCGAGGAGTCTCTTGCGTGAGGGTTTGGAGCGGCGCGACCGAGTGCGGCTCGAGTGTGGGCGCACCGTGTGCTCGGAGCACTCTGGCACAGGTGATGGTTGCCTGGAGCGTACGGCGAGGGCGACGTCGTCCTCGACTGGTTTGTTATCACTGGAGGACTTACTTGTGGTTGTAGTCTCCGTAGGCGTCGTCCGGGTCGTCGTGGTGCGTGACGTGCTTGTTGTTGCGCCCGTGGTGGCCGTAGCTTCTGTTCGTGAGCTTGACAATGCCTCTGCTCCCTCCTTGTCGCTTTTGCTTCTTGTGGTCGGCATTTTCCTGATTTTCCGTACTCAGGTGATCTTCTTGGATGATGATGGTTTGGAGATCGTGGTTTGAATACCGGACGTTGGCTCAGCAATCCCGACTCGAAGGACCAGATGTTAGAGGTGGACGCCGATCGCTATCGAAGGCCAATATTGCAGGCCACACGTCGCTGCTCTAACGGGGGGGGTGTAGGGATTTAGGCTTGCCGGTCTAGATGTTGTTGCAGGGATCTCGGCTTGGCAGAACCAGATGTTAGAGGTAGTCCCGGCTTGAAGGATCAGATGTTGGGAGTGAATACGGAAATAAAACGCTGCTCTAATTCACATTAAACCACGAGGGTAATTCACATTAAGCGGAGGGAGCAGCAATGGGCAACAAGCTCACTTTTTCTTCTTAGGTTTCCTTTAGTGTTCAAGTGGTGAGGACGAACTGGCTTGCTGGCCGTTGGGCTTTCCCCTTTTTATAGCCGTTTGCTGCCCAAGCGATCCCCCCGTTCCCTGGGGAAGATTTATTCCTATTCGCTCTCCGCCTTTGTACATAATATCTAGGTTATAAGTCACATATGTCTGGGTCGGTCCTCTTTTTGCACGGAGGATAAAGACTATTTTCGGTGGCGAAGTTTGGGTATTCACCCTTTTAATTACCTTTTCCTTATTTTCCCTTCCTCCCTCCTTGAGTAGCAAGGGGTATGGGAGGATTGAGGGTGTACGGCTTTCTAGTGGCGCCGATACCGGAACTTCGCCACCTAGCCCGCAACTTTATGTTCTGGAACTTATATATATCTAAATAAAACACACTGCGGGCGGTAGTCTTTATTATGTACCTTATTCTATTACCCTGACTTATAACCTAGGTATCCTAGCACATTCGGAGAGCGAGAACAAGACATACAAAACATAAGCAAAATATAAGAAATAAATAAGATGTTGTAAAATACGTAGACAAACAATAGTATAACATAATTAACATCTTAACCTAATATTTTACATGATATCAATTCTTTACTTATCATTTTACATAACGATAATGTACGTGTTAACCGGACCAGACACGTTCCTTTGTGTGCGTTGTGTGCACATACGATTCATCTGTATATATAATCTCTCTGCCTTCTTCTCTGCATCTCTTTACTTCTCTGAGATATTTCATTCGTAGTAATCTCACATCGTCTTTTTCAGCTAATATTTTCCTATTCGTTTCCACTCTTCTAAATTTGAAACCAAGTTGCCGCAGAATTTTTCTAAGAGTTTCTCTCCCGCCACTAAAATTGATATCTTCTTGTAATTTACTCAGGAGCGATTTTACAGTAACCACTTGTTTCTCAACTAAATGAAAGTCATGTATTTTTCGTCGAATCAATTGATAATCAAATTCATCTAGTTGTAGGCGGTGAATTTTTTTGGGCGTACTGAACGTAGGGCCTGTACTTATTGAAGCACCGTGAGATGATTCGCTCTCTTTTAAAATCCTAGAAACTGTTTTTGTAGAAATGCCAGTCGCTTGGCATGTCCGTTTAATAATTTGCTGAAAATAGTCTTTATTAAAAACTTGATTCTTGACTTCTTGTGCTTCTTTTTCCATAAATCGATGAACATTTACAATAATTTCTCTCGTTTGACTCTTCAAAGGCCGCCCTCTTTTAACCCCTTAATGCCTGCATTAAGTTCTACCTGGGAAAAAAAATTAAATACCTTATTATGTACTCATTACTGTGGTGTTAGGCCCTACACAATTCCAAAATTAAGATATGTCACATCTGATAGGTGGAAATAGGTATGTATCACATTCGCGACAACAGGCATTTAATGAAGTAAAGATCTAGAATGAACATTTCACATGTTGAATTTATTTTCTGAACAAACCTTTTTGTTTTAAGAACTGTAAGTAAGACAATGACAAAAAATAGTATATATAACCCTTTTACTTATATCTATAACATTCAGTACAGTGTTTGCACCCATCAGTTTCTTTCGTTCACATGTGAAACTCTCGGAAACAATTTGACCTTTTATTTAGGCAAAGATTCACATTACACTTAGTGCACAGGAACACAGTCTGACCTTTACAATTAGGTCTTTTGCACCTCTGCCTTGTTTCAGTCACAGACGGCCAGTGACCCACCCCATCTGTCCGCGTGCACTGCTCAGGAACGGGCTTTGTTGGACCCCTTTGCTTTTTTCTCTGAAGCTCTGCCTCCATGCTTACAGATGGTCTGCCTCTTCTTTTTTTTGTCATGTCTTTCCCTTGCTTGCAAAGGCCTTCTGCAATTCTGGACTTGAATTCAAGGAGGTCAATTTGTTTTCGAGCAGGAATTTCAAGACTGTCGCAATCTCTGCGATACAGTAGCCAACACGTCACTACAACAAGATCAACTAAGTGGAAAAATAACCTGTGGTAGTACTTCCTGGACTTGATGAAGATCCTGTAGTACGACACCAAAGCATCCAGAGCATCCACCCCTCCCATGAATTTGTTGTAGATTGTTACAATACTTGGACAGACTATTTGGGCATGTTCTCGTTTTGTTCTATCCCATCTCTGAACACTGGAAGTAGGAAGAGCTGAAGCAAATGTACTTCCGAGAATCACCCCTCTGTTGTCGAACCACTTCACCACCCTGATCTCAACATCTTCAAATGTGCTCTCCTTTTCTTCGAAAGAGCCTCTGCCTTTCTTCTTGAGGTTGGCATCGCTTGAAAGTATGCAACCTTGTAGGCGGTTTGAGCGAAATGTTCCCAATGAATGAATTCCTCTTTTCATCAGTGCAGCTAGCAAGTTCAGGGAGGAAAACCAGTTGTCAAAAAATAAAAGATTATTCTGGTCAGCTTCAACAATTTGTGCTAGTTGCAACACAATATTTCCACTGGCACCTATATCCGGACAACCTGCGACTGGGTTGATCTTACCAGTGTAAATTTCAAAATTGTGAACCAGCCCTCTTGTGTCACAAAGAATGAATATTTTATAACCCCACTTATTGGGTTTATTGGGCAAATACTGTTTTAGTGATGACTGCCCTTTGAATGGAACCATCTGTTCGTCAACACTTAGCATTTGTGACTGCGGAATGGCCTGAAATTTGGGAAGTAGCGAGTCAATTAGTGGACGTATTTTGAATAGCTTGTCTCTATCCTGGTCATCAGGTCTTGGCATATTACTGTTGTCGTTGAAGTGAATACTCTTTTTGATGTCACTCCACCTGTCACGAGACATTATGTCAGCAACATGGCTCAACCGACTAGCTGCCGCCCAGTACATACGTGTGCGAGGAAGATGATATATAGACATGTACAAAACAGTGCCTAGAAACTGTTCAAGTTCATCTTTTGTTAGTTGCAGTGGCTTGTTTATGTTGCTCTGCACAGCAAATAAATTGCTTTGTGCAACTATGTGGTCCAAGAGTTCAATATCGAAAAATGTACGGAAATATTCTATTGGAGGTTTTACATCATCTGCTTCTGGTAAAGAGCCATTCCAAGTAGGTACTGTTTTGGAACTATGAGAAGCATGAACTGTCTTCCAAAGCACGGGTCTCTTTGCTGTAGAGCTACCTGAAGCATTTGTGGCAATCGGTCTTTGAGCTTGAGTACCAGTACAAGTTTCAGGTTCCGTATTACAATCTGAAGCAAAAGAAAAGAGATTTAGAATAGGCTGATATAAAAATCTATTTATGGAAAAAATTATTGCACGATTGCCTACTAACTAACCTGAAATGGTCGAGTCATCATCTGATGTTGTGTCCTCATCTGTGCTTGACACATCTCCAGTAGGCAGGTACTCTTCATCGCTGTCATCAGAGTCACTCAGACAGCTGTCGTCACTCTTGTCACCAGGTGGGATACGTGTTTTTGCAACAGCTTGTTTTTTGCCATAAAATAGCTTTGGATCCATATCTAAAAAATAGAAGGTTTAAAACTGTATCAGTCTATGAAACATTCAATAGGCTACATGTTCACTAAAATCATCATATTTAGGGCTAATAATTATAAGAGTTCACTGACCACCCTAGGCTAGAATAAGTGTTATGAGGATTACAAAAAAATGCTGCAATCGGCAAAAATTGCATTTATACCTACTAATAATACGATTTTACAGTCTCTTATAGCCTAATGTAAGCCTATTATATGATACACAAAGCTGGACACACTAAAAAAAATTTAGGCCTACCAGGCTTGTGTTCACTGCCCTCATAACCTACAATAACCTTATGGTGAACATGAATAAAAATGCATGATGATATATGATACGCAAAGCTGGACACACTAAAAACTACATTTTAGGCCTATCAGGCTTGTTTTCACTGCCCTCATAACCTACAATAACCTTATGGTAAACATGAATAAAAATGCCTGATGATGCGTTTTCTACCCAAACCGTATTTCGGTATTTACTATAGACTGTAATTACTTTATCGCATCAAAATTGCTTCTACAATAAACTAAAGTATACAATGATATTAAATAAATAATATTTATGCCCAAACTTACCTGTGAATTACTTTGATTTCATAAAGTAATGGACAACTTCTTTCGTAAACAATCACAACGCTTACACGAAAATCAGCTGTTGGGTGGAAGTACAACAAACTCTCCAACAGATGGCACACCCTGTCAGGAATGTTCATCAGTTCGTGTAGAATATGCACCAACCGTCATCCAAGTCCAAAACTTTTATATGTTGCCATAGAAACGAATTATAATGGTATGATGCGAATTCGCGACATTAGGCATTAAGGGGTTAAGAGAAGTCATAATAAATATCAGTAACCACTTTATTTGCCACTAAGTGTAATTATCGTCGAGACACGTAAATTGAGTCTGCAATCTGAGAGTCGACTGATGGACAAGATGGCGCCCGACGCATGACACGACCGGCCGCCATATAATTACATCTGGTCTTCTTTCTTAAATTTTTATCGGTAGAACAGTTGTTTTCATTAGGGTGTTTCTTATTTGTATTTTTGGGTGCACAGGCGGGTCGATGAAGATTTACAATCTTATCAGATACTTGAGATGAAAAGGCAAATACTTTGATCTTATCTTTATCCTCAGGTATATAACCATGATAGCTCTTAGTCCCTTGAATAGGCACCAGACCAGGAACTCTTTTATCAATGGTATTTGCAGCGTCTTCTAGGTCTTCCGCGGTTATTATATCAAACTCAAAATTTTTCCGATATCTAGTACTTTCACTAAGTCCTTTAGCCCAGGTAATCATCTCTTCAGCAGTGTCAATACTTGCAGTCTGTTTGATAGACGCAAATGTGGCTGCTCTTTTGAATGTACCACCAATACCATCAACAGCTCCTTTTCGATGGGATGCTGGAAAAAAGTGCCATTGTGCTTTAACACCATGGTCTTGCTGATGAAGACAAAGATTTTTAAAATTGCTCTTATTTTTATATGCCCGGCACATCCATCAGATAAATATATTATTTGCTTGAGTCCCTTAAACCGGTTCTTTACTAAGTTCACTAATTTTTTTTGAACTGCAAACACCATTGAAGACTCGTGTTTCACTATAGGGCTAACAATAATCGTATTAATGACTTCTGGTTCAGCCGTGATGGATGTTTTGTAGTAAATGCATGCTGTGTGAACCGTAACTTGGTTTGCATTAAAATAAGCACCTTGAGGAGCATCTTGTTTTATGCATGTATAATTTTCAGCAAAATCACAATGAATTAACACTTCCTCTCCGGGAACCAGGTTACGTTTCGTCTTTTCTACAAACTCATTTTGTTTACGAACTTTGTAATCGTGTACGATGAAATTTGTGATTTGACTTTGCAAATATTCCAAAAAGGCATCAACTTCAGAGCTTACATCTATTAGATTATAGTTCGGTGCTGTAATCCACATCTTGTAGCTAACACCAGTCACTTTGATATCATCCAGTCTGGTGGCGATGTATTCGATCATCCTTCTTGAATCGCAGTTTTTACATGTTTGAAGCTCACACGCCTCAGTTGGATTATCACATTTCGCTAACCTCATTAGTTCTTGTTGAAGCACGGTCCAAGTTTCGTGCTCTTTGAAGCTTGAATACTGATGAAGGGCTTTGATGCAGAATTTAACGTTTTCATGGTATACACAAACACATACATTGTGTGCTGCTGAATCTCCCGAAAACACGCACTGTTTGTGACGTAGGTTTTTGAACGAAGTGAGTCCTATGGTAACGTCTGGATTTTTAGCGAGGAACATGTCATGAACCTCTTCCAAAGTATATAACAGCAACTGCTTTTGAATGTTTTCACGTTTCTTATCCGGCTGTTTCACCGAAATTGTGTCTTTCTTTCCAGGAAAAGTTCTGCTGATCTCTGATTTGAGATAGAATTCGATGACTTTTTGCTTAACTTCTTCTGTTAGTGGTTGATTGCCGACTGGTCGCTTATCAAGAGTCTCCGGCAGCGGCTTTTTCGCTTGATAGACAGTATACGGTGGAACGTCTAAGGTGGATGCCACTTTAGTAGCACACCATCCCGATGGAAGTAAGCGAATCAAACGAAATTTCTCTTGGCTTGTCAGGTTCTCGTCTGCCAATGCGGTTTTAATGTTATTCACAATTGTTGTTTGGTCCTTGTAGATGGTGTGCTCAGATAGAAAGAGCTCGTCAACTGCGTTTAAAATATCACGACGCATTGATTCTTCTGCTGCTGGTCGATAGCTTTCCCTGTATGGTTTCAGCTTATACGAGGGGTGATCCAAAAGTAATGATAATGAAAATAAAACACGGTAATTAAAGTTAAAATAATAATTTATTTTTCTACATAGTCTCCTAACAAATCAATACATTTAGTCCATCTTTTTTCTAAACCCAGGATTCCCTTTGAAAAAAATTCTTTTTCTTGACCCTCCCAAAACGCTTCAACAGCGGCCATTACTTTGCTATTGTCTTCGAATTTCTTGCCTCGGAGGCGTTCCTTGAGCCGAGGAAAGAGGTAGAAATCACTAGGAGCTAGATCTGGCGAATAGGGAGGGTGTTCGAGCAGTTCGAATCCCGTTTCTTGAATGGCAGCCCTCGCAACTGCGGCT
This sequence comes from Sesia apiformis, assembly GCA_914767545.1. Classification (NCBI taxonomy): domain Eukaryota; kingdom Metazoa; phylum Arthropoda; class Insecta; order Lepidoptera; family Sesiidae; genus Sesia; species Sesia apiformis. The sequence continues at coordinate 3,804,391 of OU611975.1, forward strand.
TTGTGAGCCGGTGCGTTGTCTTGGTGAAACAGCACTCCAGCTCGCAGTTTGCCGCGTCTTTTTTCCTTAATGGCCTCCCGTAATCTTCTTATTTGGTCTGCGTAGTAAGAGCCCGTAATAGTGGCTCCCTTTTCCAAATATTCCACCATAATTATGCCTTGAGCGTCCCAAAAAACAGATGCCATAACCTTTCCCGCCGAACTTGAAACTTTGAATTTTTTTGGCGTCGGTGAGGAGGCTCGCTTCCAAGTCATCGATTGTTGTTTCGTTTCAGGATCAAAATGGTGGATCCAGGTCTCGTCCATAGTCACAAAACGGAACAAAAAATTTTCTTGATCTGCTTGGAACTTTTCGAGATTGACCCTCGAAATGTCAACTCGATTTTTCTTTTGCTCGTCGGCTAACATTCTGGGTACCCAACGCGCAGAGACCTTTTTCATATGCAACTCGTTCGCAAGGATTCTTTGAACGCTGCCATATGAGATCCCTGTGACCTCAGCTACATGCCTGATGGTCACTCTTCGATCTGCCAACACAACATCTTCGACTTTTTTCACGTTGTCTTCAGTGAGGGACGTGGATGGGCGTCCTTCGCGATGTTCATCTTCAGTGGATGTTCTGCCCAGTTTAAACTCCTTGGCCCAGCGTGCAACTGTAGAATATGGAGGAGCAGAGTCCCCAATGTTTCCACTAAGTCACTGTGTATGTCTTTTGAAGACATTTTTTTCAAACAGAGGTACTTGATGACAGCTCTAATTTCGTTTTTCTCCATGTTGATGTTATCTCTTTGACAGTTCATATTCAAATGAATGTATCTCCCGGAAATCGTGATCTATTTATATGATTTTTTTAGGCTGACGTAGTGAGTATATAAGCAAGCAAAACATATTTTTTTTGGATTTTTATGCGGACCTGAAGTAACCGATTATCATTACTTTTGGATCACCCCTCGTAGATGGGTGGCAGCGTTACGTTTAAAATTTTCGCTATGCAGTTTAACTTGTTATATTGGTCGTTGGCGGCGTATTCCCTCTCATATGATGGCATTGCAGATAATAGTGCCGGTTGGATCCGTGAATCAGTTGATCCTTGAGACTTGAAGCTTGATGATGTTGCTGGAGAAACAAACTCGTTGGCCGATCCAGGAGTAGATGTTAATTGGCTTATTTGTTGTATGTCTGGTGAATCCTCTTGTTGTCCACGTGACGAAGAGCTTGCTGGTCGTGTTGATTGAAGGGGTGACACCTTTTGTAAAGCCTCCTCAGAAAAATAGTCACTGAAGCACTTCGAACAGATCATCCTTGTAGTCATTCCCTTTCCGCTGTAATAATTTTGAAATTTTATTACAGTCGGGCCAGAAACCTTCATCAATCCCGTAGTTGTGGAGTCGTTATGTACACTTAAAGGGTTGCAACAGCGTTTTACTTTTTCAAAATTTTTTGATATTTCGTCCATTGTTAACGAAATTTTGGATAACAACGTTTAAAAGTTTGCTTATTAGATTCCTTTTGATATCTTAAAAAGATGTTTGCGCGTCCGATGACTAGTACTGCCGAATTTTCAAATATCTGCTTTTATATGCAGTCAGGTCAGGTAACGATTAGCGTTGATCTGTTTTTTTTTTTACTTCTTTTCTGTCCCATTTCCCACTTATTGTTTATTTTTTTACAACGAAAATACAAAAGAATACTATTGACACTCAAAACACCCAACGCTTTTTTGGACCATTATTATTACAAGACTTTATTGCAAGAATTTATTACAAGACGCGTAACTTGTAATCTTTGAAGAGACATAACTTCCTCAAATCTAAACCTAGTGTCAAAAATTTAGGCGTTTTGGAAAGGTATAGAATTCAACTTAAACCTGATAACTGTTTGTTAAAAATTATTATAAATTTGTGGAAAAGCTTATAAACGTGGTTTTAAGCGTTTTTAGGTAGTTTTAGCGACTTTTCAGTGGTTTTTAGCAAGAATTTTTTCTACCTAAATAAACTTTAGAGCAACCCCAACAACTTTTGTCTTTGGACCCTGGGCCTAAAATTGCGTTTTTTGAGTGTTTTAGTACCTGTTGCGTACCGAGGATGGTGGGTGTACGGGCGGTGGGTGACGTAATAAAACTCTAGTCGGGTCGTAATGAAAATTACGCCCGAGGAGCTTGCCCGTACTGACGGTACACGAACATACACAAAGTCGGATATCTCTGAGGAGCCGATCAAGATGTGTAGAAGCAGGCGTTGAGACAGTGTTCTTGAGAGAGCGCTGTTGTAGGTGAGAGCTCCAGTGATTTATTGTTCAGTTTTCAGTTAAGTTTCCAAGTTGAATTCCCAGTTGTCATTGTTTGCACTCAAACCGGGCCTATTTATATTCCCAATCTAGCTGTCTCAACTAGCTTCTACGGAAGCAAAAGGATTTCGTGTATCGTCCGACTGGGGGCGCCTCAGGCCATCTTTATTCAACAATAAGTGTGGGAGCGGGATAGCACATGATATGGACAGACAAGTTTTAGACAAGGACAACAATAACAATATTGACGCTTACAATCTTGAGTTTTACAACTTGCGTCTTTCTTCGGAGTATATTTTAATTATGTCGTTATCTTTAATAAAACACATATAGCACAAATACAATTACACATAACTACACACAAATATATACCATAAATTCTTAACAATAATGGAGCATTAAAATACTCTGTAAATGTACAATCAAATATCACAAAAGTAAGTATACAAGTACATCTTATGTTACTAACTCGAGGCGTCATCGTTAACATCTCTCCCCCCTGGTGCGGAGAGCCGACTCTCAGCACCTTTTTCTTCAGGGTGAGATGACGCCGTCCCTGTCGGAAGCCGGACCACTTTCTTCGTAGGTCGTCGGAAGATCCCTCCTTTGGTACGAACGTCCGCGACTCGAACTATACCGTCCTTGCCCGGGAATACCGCCTGGATGACCCCGCGTGGCCACACGTTTCGGGGTAAGTTTGGATCCACTATTAGTATTAAATCTCCCGCTTGGAGATTTTCATTATTTTTACAATTCGGTCTGGGCCGCAACGTGGGGAGGTATTCTTTTACCCGTCGTTGCCAAAACATGTCGGCCAGCCGTTGAGCAGTGCGCCATGTGCGCTTCAAAATTAGATCCCTATCATCAAAGTTCCCAGGCGGTGGCGTCCCGGAGGAGGACCCAAGTAGGAAGTGGTTTGGAGTTAAAGCTTCCCTATCGTTTGCCTCCACAGGTACATAAGTTAGCGGCCGAGAGTTAATGATGCTTTCGGCTTCGGCGAGGAGAGTCAGAAGGACTTCCTCCTTTGGCGCCCTTTCTTTGAGTGTAGTTTTGAGTGATCCTTTTACTGACCTTACCAAACGCTCCCATGCTCCGCCCATGAATGGGGCGGACGGCGGTAGGAAATTCCATTTGAATCCCTTAGATTGCGCGAACTCGATCATCGTGTTCACGTCCTGCTCTGCCACAGCGCGCCGAAGCTCCGAGTCGGCGCCCTTGAAACACGTGGCGTTGTCGCTCAACATTATTGTCGTATTTTTAATTAGACGAAGTCAACTGACGTTTACTGTGTTGTCAGTTTTTGATGAAATAAAAATAGTGTTGTGACAAAGTGAATGATTGAAAAAACTCCTGAATGAATGAAATTGCCTCGATTGTCTAGTGCAGTGGTTCTCAAACTTTTTAAATGACGGAACCCTTTTGGGAAGCAAAATACTTGATGGAACCCTACAATAAAACAATTATTTTTATAAGTGTATTCTATATTAATCAGCATAATAAAAGTACAATGTATCAGTTACTAATTATTATTTACTTCACCACTTGGTAAGGACAATAATAGAAAACATTAAAAAAGAAAAAATCTAACTAGTGGGAGGTATGAAACTGTTTTTTATTTTTCATCAATTGCTTGATATCAGGTTTGATGGAAGAAAGTTGGAGTCTCATATCAGCTTCGGCGTCCAGTCTATTGCGATATTTTGTTTTCGTGGCTGCGTAGGTAGAGAATCCTGTTTCGCACAAATATGTAGTTGGGAACGGGAGAAGAATATCCAGAGCCATTTGGCCAAGCATTGCATATTCATCTTGGATTCTGCACCAAAAATCATTAAGAGGCGTCGTTTTGAACAATGACTCCATACTTGTGTCTGATGACATTTCTAAAAGAGATTCATATATCTCATTTGACATGTTTTCAGGCTTTTCCAAGTTGGGTAAAAAAGGATTATGAATCCAGGAGTTCACTTTAATTTTTGTATTGTGTTCTTCGGGAAAATACTTTTCAAAAGATGCGCGCATCGAACTGAGATATTGGACCAATTCTTCAAACACATTATCTTCAAACATTTCTGAGTCGTTTTCGCTAACAAACTCACTGAGTAACGTAAAACTTTCTATTTCTTTCTTACCAATGCAAATGATCCAAAAATCTAATTTTCTTTTAAAAGCAGTTATTTTATTATAGGCCTGAAACACTGTTGTCTGTTTACCTTGCAACGATAAATTTAATTCGTTAAGTTTTTGAAAGATATCCGCCATAAAAGACAATCGGAACAACCAAGTTTTATCATACAAACGGTCCTTCAAATTAAAAGAAGTATCTGCTGAAAGAAACATTTGTAACTCGGCTCTAAGTTCAAATAGCCTTGTTAAAGTTTTTCCCCGAGACAGCCATCGCACTTCTGTATGGAGCAGCAGTGTTTTATGTTTGCTGCCATAATCTTCACACAATAATGAGAACAATCGGGATTGTAGTGGTCGTGATTTGATAAAATTAATTATTTTTACCGCTTCATCCATAACTAATTTTAGATTAGACGGCATTTGCTTCATCGCAAGTGCTTGTCTATGCAGAATACAATGACTGGAACTACAATTAGGCGCTTTATTTTTCATTCGTGACACTGCTCCTGCTGTTTTACCTGTCATCGCCTTGGCCCCATCTGTACAAATGTCAATGCAATTGTTCCAACTGAGATTATGTTCTTCAAAAAATATATTTATTTTATTAAAAATTTCTTCCCCGGTAGTGTTTGTAAGCAGCGATGAACACATAAGCATGTCTTCTTCAAAAGAACTTTTATATGGATATCTCACAATAACCAGCAGGATAGCCAAACCAGCGACATCAGTCGACTCGTCCATTTGCAAAGCGAATCGTGTATTTTGTAGACGTGTAACTAGTTCTTGTTTGACGTAGCTTGCCAGATCATGGATTCGTCGTGAAACAGTATCGTTTGATAGCGGAACAGTAGAAAGATGCTTTGCAGATTTTTCATCAAGCATACATTTTGTTATGTCTAATACACATGGTTTTATTAATTTCTCAGCGATAGTGTGCGCTTCACCTGCTTGTGCAATGCGATAGCTAACTAAGTATGATGCCTCCGTGGCCTTTTCGTTGGTAGTTTGTGTTACATGCATCATATTTTTTTGACTTTCTAATAACTGATCTTTTTTGCGAACAAAAAATTCTTTATTCTTGTCTTTAGTCTCGGGGTGTAAGGTTTCTAAATGTCGACGCAATTTGGCAGGTGCCATGGAACTATTAGGAAGCAGTTTACTACAGAGCATGCAGAGAGGTGAGCCGTTGGAATCAACAAATCCGAAACTGATATAAGATTCATCATACTTCCTTTTTTTCGTCTTTGAAACCGTCGAGCTTGACGTCGTGGCACTCGTGGCATCATCTTCTGGATCGGTGATTGCTAAATTCTCCGCGCGCATTGCTTTTGAACATTCAGCGTCATTAGAAGATGTTGTTGGAACACGTTTAACACCTTTAAGCCAACGTTCCATTCTTCTTTATTTATAATGTTACAAGTCAGGATAGTGGGGTTTAAATAATGCACAATCGTTACTGCGTATAAGAGACTAAATTTAGAACCTACAGGGAAGAAATGTATAAAACTGAGACAACAGAATACAGCAGGCAGTAAAACAATGAACACTAGTTTCTCGCTAGCGAGCTTGTAAGTAGGTAGTAACTTATCGCTCCGAACGCTAATCATCAACTGACGACGCCAACGCGCGATCGCCGCTTTTATACTTAGTCCTAGACTCGATCTCAAATATTCTCGAAAATACTCGAGTCGGCACCTTTGATAAACAAAAAGCAAAAATAAAAACAGAAATTTAAAAATAGCGTTGTAAACAATATCGACTTTATCCTTTGAAGTTAGAGACGAAAGTCGCTAGTTGACAACTATAGCGTCTAATTCAGAGGCGGCTTTTATCAAAGAGACTGAGCGCTTACAAGTATACTACCCGCTCGTTTTAAGTTTGCCGCTGGCGATAGGTATGAGTGTATGACGTTCGAAATTTTTTATTTAATTGTAACAATAAAAATTGTGTACGTTAGATATTTGGGTAAAACTATGACACATTATAAGTTTTGTTGTCACGTGGGGGAGGGTACGCGCATTCCACAGACCGGCAAACTTAGAGCGAACGCGTTGTACAAGTATAAAATTGTTGAGACCAAACTTATGAGATATTGTACCAGCTAATGTAACACAAGCTTATACAAATACAAATAAATAAATAAATAACATTCATAGCGTTTTGTCTCCGCGCGGCCGCGGAGTCCGCACAGCCGCGGAGCGACCAGAGAGAGGTGTTTTGATTTTTTTATTTCTAAATTCTTGCGGAACCCCGACAGAGGTATCACGGAACCCTAGGGTTCCGCGGAACACACTTAGAGTATAGCTGGTCTAGTGAATAGTTAGTGTGCCGAACTGCCGATATCGGGTACGGGGTTCGAATTTTAGTCGTGCTTTGTACGTACCAACGAGTTTTCGACGACTATGTTCCTATAGTATCTACCTATACTGAATACCGAGTGTTTTAACCCTTAGTAGCCTGATTTACGCGAGTCTTCTTTTTTAAATATTACTGTATTTGCTTGAGGGTCTAGATGAAGGGAAAAATAGCTAAATAAATCACAATATTTATTTTACATATTTATTTAAAAAAAAAACAGGTATCAATTTTGATACTTCAGGCATTATGGCCATAAAGAAATCTTAAATGACCTATGCATGAAATAATGCGAAACATCGATTGTTTTTATTATCGCATAACGATACTTTGCATTTTTTACAGAACCAGGAGGTAAGTTTCCTACAATTACTAAATTTACATTTATTCCTAGACTCCATAAATATTTTTTCATGGCCAATACAATCGGAACGCACGTCAGTTGGGGGTAGTACTTGTGCACCTGTCCGGGGTTTTTTAGAGGGTACTGTATTGTCTTGTTGACTGTTGGTACTGGGTCTGCCCCTTTTATTTTTTGAGTGACTTTGATATCTACATAAAGTATCGGCAAGCTCAGTTCTAAAATCTGCTAACTTCATAATATTCTTCTGAAGTTTTCCTTTCCTTGTGTTTACCTTTTTGTACAGTACCCAAGCATTGATGACAGTCATGTCTAACAAGTGGTAGAAGAGCCTCGTTGTCCACTTTCTCGACTTTATGCGGATGCGATATCGACCAATGAAGCTATCCATCAAATCAACGCCGCCCATGTGTGCATTATATTCTTTTACAACCCGAGGACATGATATTTGAATATTGGCCTTTAGTTTTTTTTCGTAGCGGGTTATAGTATCCGCTGGTTCAGCGCCAACATACGTGGATAGTAATAATACCTGTTTGTTGTCTTTCCAACTTGTGGCCGACAATTCTAGGCCTTCGTGAGAGGCCACATTTTCGTGATATGTTCCTCTGGGTACGTTGGATTTCATAATCTCCCGTTTCTCCGGCAACTTGCACGACTTTCCAAGCCTGTTTCTCTGTACTGTTCCAAGACAATAAATACCTTCGTTGGTCAAGTAATGTACCAGAGGAATATTCGTATAAAAATTGTCAAAATAAATTATATGATTGACATGCCTTGGTACTGGTCGTAGCAATCGAATAACTGTATTCGACACAGCTCCGAGGTCTGGTTCGCCAGGTAAACGGTCCATGTCCTTAGCTCCCGAGTAAATTTCAAAACTGTAGGCATAACCAGACAGAGAGCATAACACGTATAATTTGAATCCCCACTTATGGGGCTTGTTGGGTAAATATTGTTTCATAAAATGTTTCATTTTTGTGGAACACATCTGCTCGTCTAGTGATAGACGATGCTCAAATGGTAAAGTAATAAATTTCTTGTTCAAATAGTCTATCACTGGTCTTACTTTATGCAGTCGGTCGTGCTGGGGGTGATCAATGGGCAAATGTTTAGAGTCGTCATTCATGTGAAAAATTTCTCTAATTTTATCAAATCTGTTGCGATTCATTGTTTGTACTATGGGTTCAAACTTTGTAATGTTTGACCAGTATGACCGGACACTAGGATAATGATATACACTAGTAAAAATAAGAATTCCAATAAATTTACGTAATTCTAAGACAGTTACAGGTTCTGTAAAGTTGGGATTCTTTTGGAAGGCATATTTATTTGACTCGTCCACTAGAAATCTCAAAATGTCTTCACCGAAAAAATAAGAAAAAAACTGAAATGGAGTGTCTAAGTTCATAATTTCTTGTGAATACTCAGTATTTCCAGCAAACTGGAAAGCATTTTGGACTAAATCCATATTTTTTACTCTCCACACTAAGTTTCTAGAGTTGAAAGGTGCAGTTTGCAGGTTGTTCTGGCTGCTGGTTGTAGGAGTTGGGTTTCGTTCAACAGTCTCTAAATTATGTTGCATGTCGGTATCTACGTTTGCTGCAGGCGGATCTGCATCCAAGTTTGGGTCAGTGGGAAAATTACCTACATCCTCTTCATCATCTAGCTCCATCAGACGATCTCTTTGGCTCGAATAATAGTCTATGTCATCTTCATTGTCGGTGGAATCGTCTTCCGAAATTTCACCATTTTCTAACCGCTTCAATATGTTCTCAATCTCTTCTGGCCGCATTTTAATAAATTTCTATAATAAATAAAAACAAAAGTAATCCCCACACCAAGCTATGCAGAAAAAATATGAAACGAAAGTTCAAAAAGTTTTATAGCTAAAGAGTTAGTAGGTAGGTTTTATGTAGGGCGGAATGCCTGAAGTATCAATATTGATACCAAAAAAAAAGCACTAATTTCTTCAAGTAAAACATGCATTTGCTAAAAATAATTATATCATAGCGAAAATAATGTATTCACTTACCTCAAAAGTATTTATATTCTTCAGAAAAAGAAAATATATCAAATTTATATTCAACAAAACTTTTAGTAAAATGTGTTTACTTGTTCACTTTGCCGCGCAAGTAATATGTCACAGATAAAATAAAACAATAATGACATTTGTTTTTTTTTAATTTCGTTGGATAGAATACTATACAACAGTAAAATACATACAGCCAACATATAAAAAAAAACTAATAGTAATGTGAATATTCGGTTTAAAATATTAGTATCAAAATTGAAACTCTAGGTTATTAAGGGTTAAACATTAAGGAAAACATTGCGAGGAAACTTGTAAGACTGTCCTATTTCCAATACATCATGTAGTTGAAACTATAGATGTATAAAATATAACAATTATAGGTAGGTAATGAAAATAAAAAACATCGCTTATTACATAATTTGTTTTTATTCATCATCAGATAAAAAATCATCACTATCGCTTTCGGTGACATTAATTATAAATCTGTCTGAAACATTGTCGATCATGTGGTCGAGACCATACATTTTGTTTTCTTCTTTAATTATATGAGACACGCAGCTACTCCATTTTTCAGGTGTGATATGTTGAAGTCCTTCTTCAAAAAGTTTTTTTACTTCTGTCATTTTGAAGGTTTTGTTATTTCTTGCAACATATCCTTTACCCTGCGCCCATACCAACTCAATGGGATTGAGCTCACAGTGGTATGGGGGCAGACGTAAAACAATTATCCCATGCTGCGCTGCCATCTCGTCCACAACATACTTATCGCAATGTTCTTGTTTGTGCTGCCGTACAATGTCTATAAGAGTAGCTTTAACCATTGTTGCTTCGAATGAAATATTTTTGCTCGTTAGCCACTCTTGTATTCTAGGTTTAGTCCAAGACATTTTAGGCAGCGATTCTAGTTTCCTGAAGTGGTAGGGGGCATTATCCATCACTACTAAGGAATTTGGTTTTAGTTTTGGCAAGACCCCCCCTAAACCACTTCTCAAAGGAATCGGCATTCATCTCTTGATGATAATCTTCTTTATTTTTTTTGGCTTCAAATATTAATAAGCTGTCTTCTACGAATCCTTCTTCCCCGCCTATATGGCCGATAATTAATCGTTTGCCCTTTCCTGAAGGCTGTTTTAAGCCAGTGGTCAAGCCATCTAGGAAGGCCTGGCGGGACGATAACACTGTCTGGTCAATCCATGCCTTCTTCGGTGCATGACCTTCAAGTTAGTGAAAAATATCAATTAATTATTGAAAGTACAATTTAATGTAAAGAAAACAGAAAATTGTAATTACCTTCGTTGATCCAGGTTTCATCTTGGTAATAAATATACCTTCCTTGCCTTCGATACTCTTTAATTTTTCGAAGGTATCGCTGGCGCCATAAAATAATGTCCTGTCTGTCAATTAAAATGCTTTGTCTTGATTTTGTGACATATTTGAAATTTAAATGTTTCATAACATTTCTTAATGTACTCCAAGAAAAATTGGGTAAGTCTGGGTCTTCATTGACAACCTTAAGAATCTGTAAAGTAATAAAAAAAAGTTTTTGAGTAAGGAAGTCTACGCAATCTAATACTTTGGTTTTACAAAGAACATTGTGGTGGACACAGAATATAATGCAGTAGAAGGAATAAAGTTTAAGTTACCTTTATAATGGTGGGTGACTCATTTGCATAAAAAAAATGATGTACTTTTCGCCTTATAGCGGCAAAAGTAAAATCGTCTAATTTATCTTTGAAACTGTGTTTCGGTCCACGTTTCTCGGGAGACTTAAATTGTTAATTTTCTTTGTATTCTTTTAACACACTGTAAACTGAGGTCACACCAATTCCCAAAATGTCAGCTGTTTTCGAAACACATTCTTTTTTTTCGGGAGCCTCAATAGGTAATAGTGAAGCAGCTTTCTCCTCAAATACGTGTTTGTAGACGTTTTGTATCATAAGTTTTTCGGTAACGCTTAAAGCAATCCGTGGTCTTTTCTTTCTTGGAGACAAGCTTTGGCTTGACGTGCTTGGTTGAGGATCCATATCGTTTGTACGAAACAATATAGCAACAAATAAACACAACAATTACCACAAACACAACGTAACGAAAAACTTAACAAAAACAATAACTAAACAGCGTGAGCGCAGAAAAAACATTCGTGCTATCAGACCAGAGGTTAGAAGCCGAATTACAAACAAAATGGCGACCGACGCGCGCGGCGTTGATCGGCGTTGGCACTAGTCGCCGCGCCGCGCTTTTTAATAAGCCGTCAAAAAACTGATTGTAGTTACATACTACTAGTAACTTATATCAGAGCACTTTTATACAATTTTATTGTAAAAAATAGAAATAATATTCTTTTATAGTTTGAAATGATTAACTATTCACACTCGTTGTTCATTAGGCTGGGTCACTTTTACAATACTTACGAAATTCAACAAAGCACACTGCGGAATAGTTGCCATTTAGGCTTGATATAACCCACAAGAAATTTGGTCCTCCTCCGATAACGTTTAGATATCCCGGAATTTGATCAAAAATTCGAAATTTTGAAAAAAAATCGTGTTTTTTAAAAAAAAAAATTTTTAGTTCTAACAGTATCAACTAATGCTGTGAAGCATTTAATAAGTTTAAATTCATGGGAATAACTCTATTTAAGAGGTTTTGACCGATTATTCCGACAGAAAGTAATCTGTTAAGAGCGCTAAATTATGTTGTTTTCGAGCGAGATTTTCGCGTTTTGCTGTAACGCTACCTTTATTAACGGACCTTATTAACGGATGCTATTGCTTACCATAACACTTTTACTCAGTGTCTCCTCCTTTTCAATAGTATGGACGGGTACTAATAAACGCCTGATCAAGAAAAGGATTAGGTAAAACAAAAAAATGGATAAATAATAATTGAAAAAAAAAATATCTGTTAAAATTTAAAAGTTATTTATTATCAAAAAGTCTGTTAAGACTGTTAAAAATCAATTACATAAAGAAAATAATGTTTCGAAGTTTTGAGGACTAGCGATGTCAGAATGGTTTGCCTGTTAAGAGAAAGTCGTATACAGTTAATTTGTCTATAAAAAGAGCAAAGTACTAATCGAATTGCTGGCGTTACTTACTTTATGTGGCGTGATTGAGGAGAGGTTTTACTCGGTTTGTTCGGCTTCTGCAACAATACAAATAAGTGTCAGGCAATATTATATCGAAGAATTGAAAAAAGAACAAAAAAAACAACATAGGTTTAGATACATGATTATCTACTTACCAAATGCCAAGAACTGGCCCTTATGGTCGAATTGAGGCAGAATATGGCGGCTGAACAGGCGGCTCCGAATGAAGCCGTCGCGTCTCTCCTCGCCGCATACGTGTCTGGAAGCCTCCGTCACCTCCTTGACTACTCTTTCCACTGCCTGGGTGTGGGCCGGCACATTGAAGGGTTTGGTGTTTCTGTCCGGTACATTCTCGATCAGTGTTTTGAGTTGGTCGATGGAGAAGTCACTCAAAATGGGAGGTGGAGTCACCTGCACCGTCTCCCAGTCGACTAGATCCGTGTAGTCCTCAGCCGTGAAGTCCACTTTTGGGGGGGAAAAGGCGCGTACCGGTACTGTTGTCGAACTTTCTCTAGATTTTTCAATTTCATTTACGGCAAACTGCCTTACGCTTCTTCTAGGGTCAAAAACCATTGCTAATAGAAGCATCTCGGGGTGCGCTGCATATGCATTTCTCTGCAAGGTTGAGTGAACTGCTTCCTTTAGTTTGTCTTCCAAGTAGTCAGAGCGCCTTATCATTTTGTGAAAATTCTGTGACGCGTAATGAGGAAATCACGTTTGATCGAAAACCAGCTTGGAGCGTAGACTTTCATGATGAATTTAGCTAACTCTTTGAGGTTTTTGTCTGGGTTGTCGGTCGATATGTAGAGTCGTAGAACTCTATTCGCTAGAGTTAACCATCTGGCATGTGGTACGTTCCCTGGATGTCTATTTGCAAGGCTAGTAGAACACATCCCCGAAGAGACGGCCTGACAGATGTCCCACAAATACTGCTGATCGGTACTTAGTCCACTCAGATCACCTTCGGGCTCATCAGTGAGGATCACTTCAAAATTGACGATCGGACGTTTTTCACAATCTTGAATGGCTATTCATTGCCTATTACAGGCTATTCCTCATTTGCCGATGGGTCCGGTGAAAGCTCGAGGTCCGCTTGTCTTTCCGTCGAGAATAGTCATCAGCTTCCGAAGGGGCAGCTCATTTAGATGAAGTAGGCAAACGATAATTTGAAGGGGTCTCTTTAATTCTAATTCAACTAACCGAATCACTCCAGACTGAGGTCCAGTGTTGACCACTGTGCCATCACTTCCAATCACGCGGAAGTTTTGGGTGCTAATTCGGTTTTGTCGTAGGTAGCCCAGCATGGCTGTTGCGATTCCTTTACCGGTACCATCTTCGGGGGTGACGTGGGCCATATACTGTGAACCTGGCTCTTCTATCATTGATACATGCTCCTCCTTTATAGTTCTTCGATGGGGAACACCCTCAATAGTTTCGATGGCGAGTGTCTGATCCTTTCGACTGTCAAAGAATAACCCAATGAAATCCGATGTCCGAGTAGAACTAACGATTTTCTGGCGGGTCCTAGATCGCTCCCTTTGTACTTTTGATTTGTCGATTACGGCAGCCAAATTGTCATTTGTGACCAACTCTATGTCCTGAAAGAGAGCACTTGCTAGTTCGGCTCCTGTTCGGTTAGAAACAGCATGCCTGTCTAGTACCCGAGAAAAGTTCTCTAGTTTGCGCGGGAGTATTTTTGGGACAGTCACAGTGCTGGTTTTCGCTTCATGCGCTTTCCTGTTCACACGGATGGTCCCTTGATTTGTCTCTTCGTAGTCACTACCACTGCCACTTACAGACAAATTAGTCTCACTTCCTGATTCACTTTCGCTATTCCGAGCGACCTGACGTTGAAACATTTGGATTTCCATGCTCTTCTTTGTGGGTCCTCTAGCGATACGTCCCTCAACACGCCTTTTCATCTTCGACGTTTCTTGGAAATTACACTTCCGATTCGCATTTTCCGATCAGTGCGTTGATCTTTTAAAAAAGGTCGTTCTGGGATTGGTACCTTTTTTTCGAGGCTGCAGATGCATAAGGTACCGTCCGGACACTGGCAACAGCAGACATCAAAAAGTCTCCGCAGTACCTCCTGCTGAAATTTTATCTTAGCTCGCTCAAAACTAGCAACGTTCTTTTCGCTGTTGTAAGATTTCTTAATTTCTTCAAACTTTTTATGTAGCCTTAGAACTTTGGCAACGATAGCTTTGGTGCCAGTTGTCGGAATGGAAGCAGTCTTCCAGATTTCTTCAATTCGTTTGCAAACTCCCAAGGCTATATCCTTTTTCTGTGGATGGGATACTTCTTCCATCATATTAATTCGGGTCCATTCAAAGTAACGGAGAACGTCCTCAGCGGTAGGTAAAACACCTCCTTGAAAGTCTGTCGGCTGTCCTATTATTGGCTTTTTGGTTTGCTTTCGCGTTCTGTTCAAAATTGTCTTTGTCTTTTCACTGTCCATTTTAAATCTACAAATGTTTAACCGCACTGTCAAAACTAACACAAACACACGCTGTTTACGATGCGCACACTAGGCGCGCACCTGCCTCGCGTTACGCGAAAGCAGCCCGAGGAATGTGCACTCGGGCCCAAATGTAGTAAACTTACACAATTTATCCACCAAAATGGCGGGTAAGCACAATAATAAGATATACAGGCCTCACTTACCTCAGGTGGTTTTGCCCACGCACAAATCTGGAGAGTGTACCTACGCTAGTCCCTACTAGACGTGACCTATCTTAGTGTGATTGAATAAATACATACATTCCCAATAGATACTTGTGTAGTAATCCAAGTCTCGTTCCGTGGTGAGCCGATGGCCCCTACAGTTCGGCAACTCACACACGGCAGCAAAATCACCTCGAGATATCACTTCCAATACAAGCACAATCACAGCAAATCCAACCAAAACACTCGCGTGGCACAGGGATATCGCGAACAAGACCTATTAATAGGCGCTAATATCAATAATCAACTGTCCGTGGCCGCGGTGTGAATTTATCTCAATTTTACTCTGCTCGCCGCCGAGCGCGTGTTACTACTCAAAAATATCAAATTCTCAAACCGCCTTCAATATGGCGGGGACAAAAAAATGTTGCTTCAAATAATCAAGGTATGCGGGTATGCAAAGATGCTCGCGCCAATTCCAAACAATCCCCCGTCCCGAGCCGAAGTATTCGGGTCGCTAATCAATGGGTAGGCGGGATAATGTCGCGACGGCCCGCTTCAAAATAGAATCGCCCACCAAGACCTCGGCTAACCTGGGAACACCATCAGAGCCCGGAAAAAGGTTAACAATGCGCCCCCGGCGCCAACACAAGGGCGGTAGGTTAGCATCTTTAACCAACACGAGGTCCCCAACCTTCGGCGGATTAGTTTTGTCCGTCCACTTGACGCGCTGCTGCAGAGTGTGCAAATATTCAAGGTGCCAGCGTTTCCAGAAACTCTGAGTGAGCTGCTGGAGCAATTGAAAACGCGACAAGCGAGAACTGGGCACATCAGTCCAAGGGTACTCTGGCAGAGCGACGAGTGGCTGACCAATCAAAAAATGGCCCGGCGTTAGGGCTTCCAAATCATTCGGATCCGACGAAAGTGGGCATAGCGGTCGAGAGTTGAGGACGGCCTCAACTTTCGCAAACACGGTCGCGAGTTCCTCAAATGTGAGAATCGTCTCACCAATAACGCGCCTCAAATGGGTCTTTGCCGATTTAACTACGGCCTCAAAAATTCCACCCCAGTGCGGACAAACTGGCGGATCGAAGCGCCAGGTTATCCCACGGAGGGCCATCTCACGACCCAAATTCATTTTCTGCTCTTCAAGAAACTCACACACATCCCTTAAGTAGTTATTGGCCCCATGAAAATTAGTTCCGTTGTCGGACCTAATCAAAGTAGGAAGTCCCCTACGGGATACAAATCGGCTGAGGGCCGCTACGAAGGCTTCTGTGGAGAGAGCAGACACAACTTCCAAGTGTGTGGCCTTAGTAGACAGGCACACAAAAACACACAAATATGCCTTTACGGATTTAGCGTTACGAAGCTGAGATGACTTCACCAAAAAAGGACCAGCAAAATCCGTACCAACTGTGGCAAAGGGTCTGGACTCAGAGACTCGGTCCGCGGGCAAATCGCCCATCTGGGGTTGCATGGTAGAAGCTTTAGTCCTATAACAAGACATGCAACGAAAAATGACCCCCCGGACGAGTCGTCTAGCCGACAAAATCCAAAATTCGCGTTGCAAAATCGCCAACAGTGCGTTACAGCCTGCATGGGAGTTCTTGATGTGTCGATCAATCGCCAGCAACCGCACCAAATGTCCATCTTTCGGCAAGAGAAGAGGATGGCGGACACCATGAGGCAAATTGGCATGTCTAAGCCGACCTCCCACGCGCAGTAGACCCGAAGGATCCACAAAGGGATTCAATCGCACAATAGCGCCTTTCAATTTAGCGGGACCTTCCTTCATAGTTTTTAACTCTGAAGCGAAGCTAACAGACTGGACTACGCGAATCCAACTCAATAGCGCTTCATGTCGTTCCTCAGACGAGATGAAGGCTGACAACAATTTATTCTGTGGGTTTTTAACATTGTGACGCCAACGTCTAACCCAAGCTGTCACATTCAAAAGTTTATCCAGTGAGCTGTACCTGGCCAGCAAAACATCGGGATCACATGATGATTCCGCTGCTTGGCCGCTCCCGGCACCATCGGCCACTGGTAAACTTACAAAGCCTATCGCAGGCTGAACTAGAGTGATCCGTGAGGCCGGCCAAATTGACACTGGTCCCTTCAGCCAGTCCGGACCCCACCACAACGGATGTCCAATAATCTCTAGCGCTGAGCATCCACGTGATGCACAATCAGCTGGGTTTATATCGCCAGGGACATGTCGCCAAATCAATCTAGCTTGCGACGCCTGGATCTGGGAAACACGGTTCGCCACAAACACCTCCAAGGTGTGAACAGAAGCTCGCAACCAACAAAGCACAATTTGACTGTCTGTCCATGCAAATACGTCTGCTAACTATACGGAACGCCCTAGAGTAGCGACGACATGATTCAAGAGACGAGTCAAGAGAGTGGCGCCTGACAATTCTAGCTTCGGTATTGTCATACGCGAGCGAATAGGCGCAACCTTGCTCTTTGCTAGAACCGGCGAGACCAAAACATGTCCAGCAGCATCCACTGTGCGTAGATAAACAACCGCTGCATATCCTCGCTCGGAAGCATCACAAAAGCCATGAAGGCTAGCTCGATATTTTCCAGACGGAAGGAAACGTCTGGGCAAGGAAACCCGATTAAGAGCTGGGAGGGATGACACAAACTCTAGCCATTCCAATAATAACTCTCCATGAAGAGGCTCATCCCACGACAATTCAGCAGCCCATAATTTCTGCAAAAAACATTTCGCCCAAAAAATGACTGGACTGATCCAACCATTCGGATCATAAGTCCGAGCGACAGTGGACAACACTGATCGCTTCGACCAAGACTTCGGGGACTGTAGGTCCACATGATAAGTGAAGACATCCTGGACTGGTCTATACTGGACACCAAGGACAGCCAACAGGTCAGGATTGTCTACATTCTGGAAGATGTGGGGATTCTGCTGGTGCTCCTCCGGCAAATCGGCAAGGAGCCGAGGTGAATTCGACAGCCACTTTCGCAATTCATAGCCACCAGCTTTCATGAGGTCAATCAATTCGTCCCGCAAGACGAGAGCCTCTTCTACAGTTGCTGCCCCACTACAGCAGTCGTCAACATAAATATCCTCTTTCAAAATGGCAGCCGCGCGAGGAAACCTTATCCGCTCTCGTTCAGCTAGCTCCAAGAGCGAGCGGATCGCAATGAAGGGACTAGAACGCAAACCATAGGTGTTGACACGAAGTTCATAGACAACCATGGGATCGTCAGGATGCTCTCGCCACAAAATCAGCTGGAATCGCCGGTCATCGCGATGAATTATCGTCTGTCTAAACATCTGACGTATGTCAGCGACGAATACAATTGCATGACGACGAAACCCAGTGAGGATATCTCCAATGTCTCGATGTAGCTTAGGTCCGGCATGGAGACACTGATTCAAAGATACACCAGGAGTAGTAGGCGCTGACCCATCAAAAACTACACGTATCTTGCCACCTGGCGTCTTCAAAACGGCATGATGAGGAAGGAAGTAATGCTCCACTGAGCGCCAACCAATATTCGACACAGACATGTGTCCCAAGTCCTCATATTCTCGCATGAACTCAATATATTTCCGGCGAAGCTCCGGATCCCGCTTCATGCGACGTTCCATGGAGACCAATCTTCGTTCAGCCAACTGCCGAGACTCGCCAAGCGGAGGCCTATTCGCCAAAAAGGGAAGACGGGTGACAAGCTGACCAGAGGCGAGGCGACCTGTGTTGCTCTGGTAGAAGCTTTCACACTCTTCGTCCTCTGGACACAATCTAGGCATAGAGGGAGGTTCCTCCACTTCCCAAAACTTCTGAACGGCGTCAGAAAGCGTGGATCCCACACGTAGCCCATCCTCAGCAAAAAACACGGTCGAAACCGGAAGGATAGGGCCCAACAATGCCGAACCAAAAATCGTGGGGACCACTACCAACCCACCAGACTGCAAAGCTCTCCAACTCCCCGAACAAACCTGTCCCAAAATATTACTCCCCAACAATAGGTCAACAGGACCTGGAGTATGAAACATGGGGTCAGCTAAAGCTAAACCCTTTGTCAAAGCTATGACAGGTGGAGCAAGCTTTATGCGCGGGTGGTTACTCAAAATATTCTCCAGCACAATAACCGGAATCTTGGTTTTCCTGGTTCCAAGTGGTACTGGAGAAAATTCCACAAAGGTGTGACCAACTCTATTGGTCACCTTAACGTTTCCCACTCCGTAGACTGGGAAAGGAGAAGGACCGACACAGAGGTCCAATTGGCTCACCAACCAAGCTGAGACTATACAACCCTGGGCACCCGAGTCCAAAAGGGCACGAACAACAATCGAGTTGCCCTTCGGGTCCCATACCCGCACAGAGACCGTAGGCAAGAGGATGGTCTCTGGGTTCTCAGCGTGGTGAGCTGCGAGTCCCTAGCGGGAGAAGTTACGGAGTGAGGGCTCCCTCCCCGAGTGCGGCAGGGGACGATAACTGTCTACCCTGCCCTCATCGCGACGACCCTGCACAACGTGTGCGGATGAGAGGGGGGCTGCAGCCTGCCTTCCTAGGCGGGGTGGACGCCACTCCAACCTCGGTCGCTCCAACAGCGGGGGGGAGAATCTCCGGTTGGGGTAGACTGTGGAGTACTCCGCAAACCCAACAGCGCCTCTAGGGGGTGGCGAACGCCACCTGGGCGTTCGCCTGGGCGCTGGACCTGGCAGGACTGTCACCACCAGCGTGAGCACCCGAATGTCGCTCAGCATCGCGAACACCAGCACCCTCCTGGTTGCGGTTCGCACACAAAATGACGTGATGAGCACCACCACATTGTCCACATGGACGAGGCTGAGGACACTCTCGCTGGAAGTGACCCTCCAGACAATGATAACACAATCGCCTCTCCTTGGCGATGTGTCGACGCGCTGCTACGCGCAAAGCCACAAATTTGTGACAAGCAGTCATCCGGTGGCCGGAGCGCTTGCAGAATCTGCAAGCCACGGACTCCTCTTGGGAGACCCCATATCTCGGCCGTGACTGCTTATTCACCGGCGGACCCTGCGGTCGGGCCAGTGGTCGCTCTCGGCGAACGCTAGTCTGCGGCATCAAGAGAGTGGAACCCTCCACGGTATCCACCCTGCGACACTCATCTTCGAGGAACCTTTCGAGTTCCTCATAGGAAGGCAAGTGAGTGGAGCTGTCCCCACCATATTGTCGCTCAAAGCGCAGCCGCATCTCCAAAGGCAGTTTCGCCAACACAATATGGAGCAGCAAAAAGGACCACTGGTCCACAGGTAAATCCAATCGCCTTAAGGCGTTAACAGCCACCAAAACCGGGTTAACAATATCTGTCCGTAAGGCTGACGCACAGGCAACCTTAGGCAGGTTCAAAATTTGCCCCACATGGGTGTCAGCCAAAAGTCGCACGTTGTGGTAACGGCGCTTCAACAAATCCATGACTGTCGAGTAGGTGCTGTCATCGACCTTCAGGTGCTGTACCAGGCCTAGAGCCTCTCCGTGTAAGGAGGCCAACAGGTACGCCATTTTTTGAGCAGCTGACAGGTCGGTATGGGAGTCCACCAAACTGTTGAACATCCCATAGTAGCTCAACCACTGGTCCAAATCACCGTCAAAGGTGGGAAGGTTGAGCGTGGGGAGACGACCCAACAAGGCGTGGGGTGCAACAAGTGAATCCCCACCAGAGGGAGCTGAGATGTGGGAGACCGCCTCATTAATTGCGTCCACAAAATCGTAAATCTGGCCTAAGTCCGCTTCATAACGCTGCTTCTGCTCGTCCGGTACAGGCGTTTCCAAATTCGCCATAAATGTCAAGCCCTCAGCATAACTCCTATCTAACGCCACCAAACGGGCCGGCATTTCACTCGCCCGGGCGAGTAAGGCTTGCTTCCGGTCCGGGCGGTTGACCATTGCAACCGCAGATGCAAACCATCTCAACTGAGCAGTCATTGCGGACTGATGTGTGGAAAAGGTCACCTTAACAGACATGTCTACACCTCAGGACGCACACAATACAAAACAAAAACCAAATAAAAGTAAAAAAAAAACAACAATAATAAAAAAAATAACAAAATAAAAAAACAAAAAATGCTGTGGAAGTACAATAAAAAACAAAAGGGGTGCGTATGTGTCTTCAAGAAGGTATAACCGTCCAAAATATTAATTAAAACTACCTGACAAAACAACAACAAAAAAAAAACAAATTAAGTTATCAAATTATCAAATTAAAATAAACGCAATCAAAAATGTACACGAGCGTGGACTCAAGAGAACCGCAATGTCCAGCTATCAAAACAAACGTGAAGCGTTATATCCAAAATAAATTATTAACGCGTGTGGGTAACTAGTCAGCTACTAAACGTCGCCCGCGTGGATACAAAATATCCTCAGAATACAAATTATACTTAGGGCCTAGCCTTCAAACCGTGAACGTAAAATATAAAATCAAAACAAACTATTTAAACCAAATTACCAATATACAAACAAGACAAAAGGTCATCAATATTAACTACCTAACGGTATTATCAATATCATCAATATCACGTAACGGTATCAAACCACGCTCTGCTACCAGATGTTTACAATGTAGCAGGAGCGTGGACCCAATATACGCAAGGCCCTCAACACGTGAAGTTACAAATATCAAGTTGATGAATAATGACAAAAACAAGAATGGTTGATAACGGTATCAACCACGCTCTGCTACCAGATGTTTACGATGTAGCAGGAGCGTGGACCCAATATACGCAAGGCCCTCAACACGTGAAGTTACAAAAAAAAATTGAATAATGACAAAGAATGGTGGATAACGGTATCAACCACTCAACCACGCTCTGCTACCAGATGTTTACGATGCGCACACTAGGCGCGCACCTGCCTCGCGTTACGCGAAAGCAGCCCGAGGAATGTGCACTCGGGCCCAAATGTAGTAAACTTACACAATTTATCCACCAAAATGGCGGGTAAGCACAATAATAAGATATACAGGCCTCACTTACCCCAGGTGGTTTTGCCCACGCACAAATCTGGAGAGTGTACCTACGCTAGTCCCTACTAGACGTGACCTATCTTAGTGTGATTGAATAAATACATACATTCCCAATAGATACTTGTGTAGTAATCCAAGTCTCGTTCCGTGGTGAGCCGATGGCCGCTACAGTTCGGCAACTCACACACGGCAGCAAAATCACCTCGAGATATCACTTCCAATACAAGCACAATCACAGCAAATCCAACCAAAACACTCGCGTGGCACAGGGATATCGCGAACAAGACCTATTAATAGGCGCTAATATCAATAATCAACTGTCCGTGGCCGCGGTGTGAATTTATCTCAATTTTACTCTGCTCGCCGCCGAGCGCGTGTTACTACTCAAAAATATCAAATTCTCAAACCGCCTTCAATATGGCGGGGACAAAAAAATGTTGCTTCAAATAATCAAGGTATGCGGGTATGCAAAGATGCTCGCGCCAATTCCAAACACACGCACTTTCCGATTGCACAGCACTCCGCGAAATACAGTGACAAAACACGTCTGGTCTGTTTATCCGCTCGAGGGCAACTGCCGTGCGCTACCGCAAGCGGTAGGGGAGGGGCCGCTTCAATACACGCTAGATGCCTGCCCTCCCCTCCGTCACAAGGACTGCATGTTCGAACTTGTCCAAGCCTGTCGAAGGAATCTCAAGCCGAAACAAACCATTAAAACAAACAACTCCGAATTTCCAAGCGGGACGAGAAACTAGGACATTCCGGTTAGCTGAGTAAAAAATTCGTTATTTCAGCGTAATTTTACAGCTAAAAAACTTTTTTTGTACTAGAAGAATCGGTCAAAACCTCTTAAATAGAGTTAATCCCATGTATTTAAACTTATTAAATGCTTCACAGCATTAGTTGATACCGTTACAACTAAAAATTATTTTTTTTAAAAAACACAATTTTTTTTTCAAAATTTCGAATTTTTGATCAAATTCCGGGATATCTAAACGTTATCGGAGGAGGACCAAATTTCTTGTGGGTTATATCAAGCCTAAATGGCAACTATTCCGCAGTGTGCTTTGTTGAATTTCGTAAGTATTGTAAAAGTGACCCAGCCTATTGTTCATTCATCTGATTGAACGAGAACTGAACGCATCACTATTACTTTAAATATGGCAACATTATTTTACAAAGTGACATTAGCTACTGTCAGTTGGCTTCGTCTAATTAAAAATACGACTTTACAGTTTTACCACGAAAATAAGTCCTTTCGACAATCTTCGTTTACGCAGAAAAGTGCCGACCGAATTCCGACAATAGCCGAACGTGTAAACAATTTACATTGAACTTTATTTGCAAACGATAATGGCAGAATATTACTTGCCGTGCATCCCGCTCTGTCCCGTTCACACGATTCGTACACTGTCAGACAACTTAATTGGGTCTATATTAAATAAAAAAAAATTAAAACTAAATTTTAAACTTCAAAGTTAAAAAAAAACATGTTACACTAAAAATATTATTTTTATTAGACACGAAAAATTAAATACAAAAACAATAATTGTGAAAAAAAAATCTAGTGGAAGTTAACCATCTATTTCACTACTTGTATTGCTGGCATTTGAATCTATTGACGACGAAGAGGACGATACGTTAGTATTAATAATAAATCCATCCATGTGATCGTCAAGTGCTTGTTCCAATGTCATGAATTCGTTTTCACGTTTTATGGCGTGATCAACAACTTTGCGCCAATCTTCTGGTGTTATTGACGAAAATTTTTCTTCTAAAAGTCGTTTTAATTCCGTAAGATCCATATTAACGTTAAATTTGCTGATATGACCTTTGACTTGAGACCAAATATTTTCTATTGGGTTAAAATCGGGGTGATAAGGCGGAAGTCTCAAAACCTTGTGGCCATGTGATTCCGTGATAGTGTCTAATGAATACTGGACGTATTCGTGTTTGCACCGTTTAATTATTTGATACAATTCTGGTTATAATGATTCTGGATTATAATCTATATTTTTATTAGTGAGCCATTGTTTCATCTGCCTTTTAGTAGAATTGGAGTTTGGGGCTTTTTCTATTAAAGTATTGTGGTAGCTTGCATTATCTAGGACAAAAACAGAATTTGGTTGCAAATTAGGAATGACTTTTGTGTTTATCCATTTTTCGAAATTGTCTCTATTCATTTCCTTGTGGTAGTCTCCGGTTGTCTGGGAAGATTTATAAATTAATAACGCGTTTGGTATAAATCCATTGGCTCCACCGGCATGAACAATTATCAGTCTTTGACCCTTTGATAAAGGCTTTTTTAATCCCTAGCCACTTCTGTCCGACCAGACACGTTCCTTTGTGTGCGTTGTGTGCACATACGATTCATCTGTATATATAATCTCTCTGCCTTCTTCTCTGCATCTCTTTACTTCTCTGAGATATTTCATTCGTAGTAATCTCACATCGTCTTTTTCAGCTAATATTTTCCTATTCGTTTCCACTCTTCTAAATTTGAAACCAAGTTGCCGCAGAATTTTTCTAAGAGTTTCTCTCCCGCCACTAAAATTGATATCTTCTTGTAATTTACTCAGGAGCGATTTTACAGTAACCACTTGTTTCTCAACTAAATGAAAGTCATGTATTTTTCGTCGAATCAATTGATAATCAAAATCATCTAGTTGTAGGCGGTGAATTTTTTTGGGCGTACTGAACGTAGGGCCTGTACTTATTGAAGCACCGTGAGATGATTCGCTGTCTTTTAAAATCCTAGAAACTGTTTTTGTAGAAATGCCAGTCGCTTGGCATGTCCGTTTAATAATTTGCTGAAAATAGTCTTTATTAAAAACTTGATTCTTGACTTCTTGTGCTTCTTTTTCCATAAATCGATGAACATTTACAATAATTTCTCTCGTTTGACTCTTCAAAGGCCGCCCTCTTTTAAGAGAAGTCATAATAAATATCAGTAACCACTTTATTTGCCACTAAGTGTAATTATCGTCGAGACACGTAAATTGAGTCTGCAATCTGAGAGTCGACTGATGGACAAGATGGCGCCCGACGCACGACACGACCGGCCGCCATTTACCGCGAAATCGATCGACCAATAATGGCGCAAGATTTCAGCGCGCGAAATATTCCACATTGCCATTAGTGGAATGATGTTTACCGCGCTCCTAAAATGTGTCTACTGCGCAGGTACATCGGTGAGACTTATTTTCATAGTTTTATTGTACCTTTGGGTTTCCCCTTCGGGAGATGAATCTCCGCACAGCCATAATCGCGGAGTCCGTTGACAGGCTGTGGACTAGTTCTAAATGTATCGCCCGAACTGACATACAAGTAAATAGGGCTACGTACCTTTTATCGTGGCGACGTCCTTTCGTCACTTGGAGTGGGCCCATATATAGTAGTCCAATCCGCAATAGGTGAAGGGCCTGAGACGGCTACTTACCCTTTCTATCGGCAGGTCTCCCATCATTGGTGTGGCGGTCGTGGATCGGCGCAACTTGCAATGTTGGCATTCGAAGGCTACTCGTCGTACAGTGGGTCGTAAACTTATGACGTGGTAATTTGCCTAATTTCGTTTACCACGGTTTCATTATTCGCGTGTTGAAACTTACGGTGGTAATCGATGACGATAGTATGATGGGTTCCGAAAAGCTCTGTGGAAAGTCGGAGTTCCGCCCTGTTCTACCATGCAGGTACAGCAAGCCGTCCGTTCCGATACGGGTAGAGATTCGCGCTAAAGGGCTGGATCTGGCTACGTCTTTTCCCACACGTAGCCTCTTAATTTCCTCGCCAAAGGAGTCCTCCTGTATTCTTTTCAACCATAAAAATAGCGCGGTCTCCAAGTGCTGCTCTTTAATGGGCGCGACTTTACCCACAGTGCCGACTTGGTTCTGGGTCGAATTCTTTAAGTTATCTATAAACTGCAGTACTCGCGCAGTTGTCCTGATCAATCTTTTGAAGCTGCTGAAACGATCGGCGCGTGGCAGGTGATCGCTTTTAGAGGCAGATTCTACAGTGATGTGTACGGCGGCCTTTTTTAATTCTTCCGACGTCTCGTCGGGAAGCTCTACGTGGCCTCGGATTGGCCATTCGGACTCGGGCCTGGTGAGGAAGGTTGGACCGGTGAACCATCGAAGGTCGTTGTGGAGACTGTTGAGTCCCCTAGATAATTCGTTGGCTACGGTCTCTGCAGTCGGTAGCCAATTTCACTCACCGTGCATGGTGTTCTCGTTGATTTCCGCCACGCGGTGCGCGACGAACGGTTTAAAGAGAGTGGCGTCGGTCCGGACCCATGAGAGAACTGTCGTCGAGTCTGACCAAAAGACTCGTCTCTCGGGCTTGATTCGATGTTCTTCCTCTATCATGTCGGCCAAGCGTACCCCGATTAGTGCCGCTTGGAGCTCTAAACGCTGCACGGAAACGGGTTTGAGTGGGGTCACTCGCCCCTTACTTGCCACTAGTGCAGTACCGGTACTGCCGTCCTCGTAGTGGAAGACCCAGCAGGCCACGGCTCCGTAGGCTTTCTCACTCGCGTCCGTGAACACATTCAAGTGGGCGCGGAAGTTTCGACTTACCTGATGATACCATCTGGGTATCCTGATGCCTTTCAAATCTGGGAGGCCGTCGATCCAGGTTTTCCACGCCTTATTTTCACGTTCGCCGAGCTTTTCGTCCCAGCCGATTCCGCTATGCCACATGTGTTGGAAAATGATTCGCCCCGCCATTGTGAATGGAGCGGCGAATCCTTGTGGGTCGTAGAGGGACATTAAAACGCTCAATACTTGCCTTTTGGTCGGCGTCACGTCTCCTTTCAGGATGCCTTCAGGGAACTTGGAGAGATTCACGGCGAAGCCCAACGTGTCGGTGCTTGGGTCCCATAGCAATCCTAGGGCTCTAACAGTGGGCGACGTCCCTGAAGTTAGATCCAACTATTGCCTTATTTTGAACGTTCTCAGGGATGACTGCAGTCGCACGGGCATCGTTACTAGCCTAATCTCTCATGTGGAATCCGGCCTGCGAGTGAATGAACTCGATTTCCTTAATAAGGCGGCTCTCACGCTCCGGGTCCACGCTTGCGATGCAATCATCCATGTAATGATCGCGCGAGATGATGGTTGTGGCTTCGGGATATTTATCCCTAAACTGGGCGGCGTTCTTACCTTTTACGAAGAGCGCCGTAAACGGCGACGATGCTGCTCCAAAGATCATTGAGGTCATCACGTACTCGTCGGGCGGCCCTGACCTGCGGCCGTTTCTCCACAGGAATCTCTGCGCGTCCTGATCCGCACGTCGGATCTTGATTTGTGAGAACATCTCTTTGATGTCACCCGTAATCGCAGTCGCTTTTTCTCTGAAGCGTAGGAGAATTCCCGGGAGGGATCGAAGCATGTCCGGTCCCGTCAATACCATATCGTTCAGTGATATGTCACCCGTTCTGGCAGCGGCGTCGTAGACTATTCTAATCTTACCTGGTTTATTTGGGTTGGTTACTGCGAAGTGGGGCAGGTACCATTTGCGTATGCAGGTACCATCACCTGTGCTGTCCCTCCTCTCCGCGTAGCCCTTTGCCACCATGTCGTTGATGTGCTCCGAGTATTTTCTACCGAACTCAGAGTCCTTATTCATCTTATGCTCTATGCCTTTCAGTCTCTTAAGAGCGTGACTGTAGTTGTTAGGCATAGTGCATGCTCGATCTGCCCATATCAGGGGGGCCTCATACCTGTTTCCTATGTTCCTAACCCCGTTTTCTAAGATTTGGACTGCCTGTACGTCTTGGGGACTTTGTTTGGGTTTGGGAATAATGCCTACTGACTCTAGACTAAAATATCTCTCCACTTCCTGCTTTAGGGGATCCACCCTACTCACCTGATAGACGGCATAGGTAGAGGATGACTTAGCGCTCGAAGTTGCCGCGAAACTGTTACGACCGCCTGACGGCGGGTACAAATAAAAACACAACTACAAATGTTACAATTGTTTATTGTAAAATGTTAAAATAAAAAAAAAACTCAAAAAAAAAAACAAAAAATTGAGTTTAATAATTTACAATGATCACTAAAGTCTATAGTTATGACTACACCCGGGGGTGGATTCGCGGCACAGGGAAGCTTTCTGGTCTTTTTTAAAAAAAAACTCTGCGCTGGGGACTTATCTTTGGTCTGTTCGATCCCGTGACGCGTGGGGGTCTTCGGTGAGGAAACTTCCACTGACTTAGTGGGGAACTCGGAAGTGCCCTGTGGCTCACGGTGATACTATGGAAGGCCCACAGCCGCAGAGGTCAGCTGGAGTCGACGGGCAGAAGTGTTGCCTGTTGGTTCACAGTCCGTACTTGGACGTGCAGCCCGTAGTTCACGATCCGTACGGTGGACCCACAGTTTCCTGGAACGCGTCAAAATGACACTTGTAGCGCGAAAGATCCGATACCCAGGCGCTAGGTGAGACCAGGAGTGGGCGTCGGCATCTTTCGCGAAGCAATTAAAAATTACACGGAATGGAGTGGCGACATTTAGGTCCGGTTGAAATATAATTCAAAGAAAAGGAAATATTTAAATGAAATATAATTACCCAACCCAGAATCAAATCCCAACTGTTTATATGCCGGATGATCACCATTCCACCACGCTATGAGGTACAAAAGAAAAGATTACATTTTAACTTATACGCAAATACAGGTAGTTACCAATAAATATATCGAGTGAAGCAATGACCTTTGATATTTCTTTCGCCGGTACATCGAGAAATCCCTCTTATCATAACATCACGCTAATCTAACAATTAGATCTCCCAGCTGTGTGTTTGTGCTACATTATATGAACCAATACGAGGAAGTATAGTCCATGTACAACATTCCAACCATTATACAATTGGCTTCAAAACCTAAACGAAATTAAGATATGTGTCAATGCAAACACCTCAATTACATTACTACGAGTTTATTATTCGTATGAACAATCCTGTACACCAGTGGTTCTCAAACTTTTTAAATGACGGAACCCTTTTGGGAAGCAAAATACTTGATGGAACCCTACAATAAAACAATTATTTTTATAAGTGTATTCTATATTAATCAGCATAATAAAAGTACAATGTATCAGTTACTAATTATTATTTACTTCACCACTTGGTAAGGACAATAATAGAAAACATTAAAAAAGAAAAAATCTAACTAGTGGGAGGTATGAAACTGTTTTTTATTTTTCATTAATTGCTTGATATCAGGTTTGATGGAAGAAAGTTGGAGTCTCATATCAGCTTCGGCGTCCAGTCTATTGCGATATTTTGT
The DNA here is from genome assembly GCA_914767545.1 of Sesia apiformis. Taxonomy (NCBI): domain Eukaryota; kingdom Metazoa; phylum Arthropoda; class Insecta; order Lepidoptera; family Sesiidae; genus Sesia; species Sesia apiformis. The sequence goes on from OU611975.1 coordinate 3,833,575, forward strand.
TTTCGTGGCTGCGTAGGTAGAGAATCCTGTTTCGCACAAATATGTAGTTGGGAACGGGAGAAGAATATCCAGAGCCATTTGGCCAAGCATTGCATATTCATCTTGGATTCTGCACCAAAAATCATTAAGAGGCGTCGTTTTGAACAATGACTCCATACTTGTGTCTGATGACATTTCTAAAAGAGATTCATATATCTCATTTGACATGTTTTCAGGCTTTTCCAAGTTGGGTAAAAAAGGATTATGAATCCAGGAGTTCACTTTAATTTTTGTATTGTGTTCTTCGGGAAAATACTTTTCAAAAGATGCGCGCATCGAACTGAGATATTGGACCAATTCTTCAAACACATTATCTTCAAACATTTCTGAGTCGTTTTCGCTAACAAACTCACTGAGTAACGTAAAACTTTCTATTTCTTTCTTACCAATGCAAATGATCCAAAAATCTAATTTTCTTTTAAAAGCAGTTATTTTATTATAGGCCTGAAACACTGTTGTCTGTTTACCTTGCAACGATAAATTTAATTCGTTAAGTTTTTGAAAGATATCCGCCATAAAAGACAATCGGAACAACCAAGTTTTATCATACAAACGGTCCTTCAAATTAAAAGAAGTATCTGCTGAAAGAAACATTTGTAACTCGGCTCTAAGTTCAAATAGCCTTGTTAAAGTTTTTCCCCGAGACAGCCATCGCACTTCTGTATGGAGCAGCAGTGTTTTATGTTTGCTGCCATAATCTTCACACAATAATGAGAACAATCGGGATTGTAGTGGTCGTGATTTGATAAAATTAATTATTTTTACCGCTTCATCCATAACTAATTTTAGATTAGACGGCATTTGCTTCATCGCAAGTGCTTGTCTATGCAGAATACAATGACTGGAACTACAATTAGGCGCTTTATTTTTCATTCGTGACACTGCTCCTGCTGTTTTACCTGTCATCGCCTTGGCCCCATCTGTACAAATGTCAATGCAATTGTTCCAACTGAGATTATGTTCTTCAAAAAATATATTTATTTTATTAAAAATTTCTTCCCCGGTAGTGTTTGTAAGCAGCGATGAACACATAAGCATGTCTTCTTCAAAAGAACTTTTATATGGATATCTCACAATAACCAGCAGGATAGCCAAACCAGCGACATCAGTCGACTCGTCCATTTGCAAAGCGAATCGTGTATTTTGTAGACGTGTAACTAGTTCTTGTTTGACGTAGCTTGCCAGATCATGGATTCGTCGTGAAACAGTATCGTTTGATAGCGGAACAGTAGAAAGATGCTTTGCAGATTTTTCATCAAGCATACATTTTGTTATGTCTAATACACATGGTTTTATTAATTTCTCAGCGATAGTGTGCGCTTCACCTGCTTGTGCAATGCGATAGCTAACTAAGTATGATGCCTCCGTGGCCTTTTCGTTGGTAGTTTGTGTTACATGCATCATATTTTTTTGACTTTCTAATAACTGATCTTTTTTGCGAACAAAAAATTCTTTATTCTTGTCTTTAGTCTCGGGGTGTACGGTTTCTAAATGTCGACGCAATTTGGCAGGTGCCATGGAACTATTAGGAAGCAGTTTACTACAGAGCATGCAGAGAGGTGAGCCGTTGGAATCAACAAATCCGAAACTGATATAAGATTCATCATACTTCCTTTTTTTCGTCTTTGAAACCGTCGAGCTTGACGTCGTGGCACTCGTGGCATCATCTTCTGGATCGGTGATTGCTAAATTCTCCGCGCGCATTGCTTTTGAACATTCAGCGTCATTAGAAGATGTTGTTGGAACACGTTTAACACCTTTAAGCCAACGTTCCATTCTTCTTTATTTATAATGTTACAAGTCAGGATAGTGGGGTTTAAATAATGCACAATCGTTACTGCGTATAAGAGACTAAATTTAGAACCTACAGGGAAGAAATGTATAAAACTGAGACAACAGAATACAGCAGGCAGTAAAACAATGAACACTAGTTTCTCGCTAGCGAGCTTGTAAGTAGGTAGTAACTTATCGCTCCGAACGCTAATCATCAACTGACGACGCCAACGCGCGATCGCCGCTTTTATACTTAGTCCTAGACTCGATCTCAAATATTCTCGAAAATACTCGAGTCGGCACCTTTGATAAACAAAAAGCAAAAATAAAAACAGAAATTTAAAAATAGCGTTGTAAACAATATCGACTTTATCCTTTGAAGTTAGAGACGAAAGTCGCTAGTTGACAACTATAGCGTCTAATTCAGAGGCGGCTTTTATCAAAGAGACTGAGCGCTTACAAGTATACTACCCGCTCGTTTTAAGTTTGCCGCTGGCGATAGGTATGAGTGTATGACGTTCGAAATTTTTTATTTAATTGTAACAATAAAAATTGTGTACGTTAGATATTTGGGTAAAACTATGACACATTATAAGTTTTGTTGTCACGTGGGGGAGGGTACGCGCATTCCACAGACCGGCAAACTTAGAGCGAACGCGTTGTACAAGTATAAAATTGTTGAGACCAAACTTATGAGATATTGTACCAGCTAATGTAACACAAGCTTATACAAATACAAATAAATAAATAAATAACATTCATAGCGTTTTGTCTCCGCGCGGCCGCGGAGTCCGCACAGCCGCGGAGCGACCAGAGAGAGGTGTTTTGATTTTTTTATTTCTAAATTCTTGCGGAACCCCGACAGAGGTATCACGGAACCCTAGGGTTCCGCGGAACACACTTAGAGTATAGCTGCTGTACACAATTTTTTGGTGGCAATTTTTAATAGACTACTGACTACAAAAACCAAAAACTTATTATTTTCAGGTATGCATTGAAATCCATCATTTATGGAACTTTAACAAAATAAATATTTCAAAATAATAGGTTCTTATTAAGATACAAACAAGCTACCGATGCCAACAACACACGCGTGGAATACACAGTGGGAACCAATTATCGCGGCCATATCTCCCCTGGTTTCCTGTGGAGGCAGGACTCATTTGGACTAAATTAACATGATAATAGAATGCTAATGAAGAAACATACCGCGGTGAAACATATCTAAAACTTGTCGGAATGATTAAATAGATAAGGTTATACTTTACTAATTTGAAGATACTCGCGGTCACATTTCGTTACGTTGTTAAACCACTATTAAGAAATATATAGCCATAGCAATTTTTTACACTATTAAAAGGTTGAAGAAATCACTTGTTGAATAGTAATCGAATCAATCCAGACACGAAAAACCAGTTAGCGGCAACCAAACCTATTGGAATTAATTATATTAAACTTACCAAGGGGGCTGAAAAATGATGCAATCCGCCTCTAATTTTCTTTTTTTTATTTTAGTATAGCACTGATTTTACCACTCTTCAAAAATGAGAACAAATAATCACGAATATGAATCACATATAGTTGTCGTGCGAACTCTCTGACGTCGAAATTCTTTTTTTCCTGCGCGAATTCGTTTTCTTATATTTATATCGGGACGGCCTACTTCCTCCCTGAGGCGACAATGCGTACTGCCCAGATTTCTAGACCTTTCGTATGAGACGAGATAGAGATATGGAAAGAACGGTTCAACCGAAGCAAGTCACGCCCTAAACTATTGTCTATATTCTAGAAAATTCTTGTGGTACTGAGATAGCAATAATCGAACCGAGCGAAATGGAATCATTCACAGGTAGTTGACCCGTTGTCCGCCATCGCATTTTTTTTCTCGATATTTCTAGGCACCTATGTTGTGGGCGTTTGCTATCAGATGTTCTAGAAAGAATTTGATTTCCGATACCAACGAACACCTTATATGGTCGCTATGATGCTATCACCAGTTAAAGCGCGCGGCTTCCATTCGATTGTAACAACCAGTTATTTTGGTTGTTTGTGTGTAATGATTTCCTTTCCCTCCTTGTATTTATTTTATATTTTTAGAACTTTGTTACGACGTAACAATACCCCCTCTCCCAGAGAAAGGATTTTACGTAGTAAAATCCGCTGCGGTAAGCGCTTAAGAAGGATAGAACCGCCCAGTAACTGTCTCACTTTCATACCTCCACTTTCAAATACCTACCATGCGACCTAGCATACGACCTGTCATAGTTGTCTGAGGAAATTATAATCAACAGACTACCATACAACTAGAGTACAACTCTATTAAAAGATTGGACTCGAGAACAGCACTGCATGACAAAGAGCGTCTAAGAGGAAGAATACTGCAACGTGAAACATTCGGACGAATCGGTACTGTGAAATACATTTGGTCTTTGATGAATTTGTTACAGTCACGACCCGCTGTAACGAGAAAATTAGTGTAGGCTTACTTAAAGAGTCACTACCCGCTCTATACGCGCACAACGCAAAAAAAAACAATCTCCCAACTAAACGTCCCGGAGGGATCCGTGTAGGCTTATTTTAATTCATTAAAGACAACGTAGACAGAAACCGAAGCGCAACAACTTTTTAATTTAAAATTATTGTAGACGAGAGAAAGAAAGAAAAAATTTTTAAACCAATATTCCGAAACACTACGTATCAAGGAAAACAAGAATCGAACCGTTAACGGTGACGACTATGATAAATATACGAACAATTGATTAAAACAAAATTAAATAAACTAAGCGGCATTGCGAGTATGTCTAGTCTTTAGCGAATTTGTTACAGTCACGACCCGCTGTAACGAAAAGAAAGCAGCAGACGAGTAGACCTATACCAAGAAACTGTCACACTCCGCTAAAAATTTGCAAAACGCAATTAAAACAAAAACGTGTGTAGACCTATAAAGAAGTCATACAACACTAAAACAAAACTCCCAATCAAAACATCAAAATTCGTGTAGGCTTGTTTTAATCCGCTAAAGACAAACATAATCAATTACTGAACGAAATAATGTTGAATTTAATATTTGCTGATACATGATAAAATAAAACGAATGCTAATATATCATAATATTGATTAACAACCCTAAAAAAAATTTTTTTTATTTTTTTATGAGTCGAACCCACGAAACAGAACGAAAATGATAAGGTAAATCCAACGTGTATAACCCACGTGAATATAACAACATAATAAGTAACTTGATATGAGGATCAGAGACACTATAAAGGTGTGACAACATACTACCAAAAAAAAAATTTTTTACGAAGTAGAAGAGTGTAGCTTAAAATCCTTGATGTGCCAGTTTCCTAAATTATTTCCAGACATGTCTTCGACGGTGTAGACTAATGGGGAGCGCTTGGCTACAATTTTGCATTTCAAGAATTTCGGAGCCAGTTTTTTCGCGAAGTGAGCATCCTTATCGCTTTGGAAATAGCACCGCTTCCATACTATGTCTCCTACGTTAAAATCTACGATTTTTCTGCGTAGGTTATAATGTCGCGAGCTTTTGACATGGCTGTTATACAGAGATAGTTGGACTTTGTCGAATATTTTTGCCAAACAGCCGAGGTTTTCCGCGTATTCATCGCGTGGCGAGAGCACCAGATCACTTGGGTCTACATCTGTAGAATAATGCGACCCGCATGGTACAACTTCTCTACCGTACACTAGAAACGCCGGTGTGAATTTGGTTACCTCGTTAACGGCACTATTCATAGCAAACTGTATCTTTGGTAAGTTTACATCCCAAGTTCTGTGGTCATCTTCTACAAAAGTTGATATGGAGGTGATCAATGTTCTATTATAACGTTCCACAGTGTTTACTTGGGGCGTATATTTAGGCGTGAATTGCACTTTTGTAATCTTATAATAGTCGTATAGTTTAGCTAATTCACGACTAATGAATTGCACTCCATTGTCCTGTAAAACCACCTGTGGAATGCCATGCACAAGGAAATCACCTTCCTCTAAACATTTGGCGACATTAGCTGCCGTAGCTCTCCTTAGAGGGAATAGTAAACAATATTTGGAAAAACAACAACAAACTACTAATATGTAAGCATTCTGCTTACGGGAAACTGGTAGAGGGCCTACTAGATCTATGGAGATCATTTGAAATGGCCTGCTACACTCCTTAGGCCTACCTAGTGGACCAAGGGTAGTATGGGTAGGAGCTTTATATGCAGTACATGTATCACAAGCTGTCACAAATTTAGCAGTATCGCCGTACATACCTGGCCAATAATAGCGTAACTTAAGTCTTTGGTAAGTTTTAAAAATTCCCATATGTCCCACAGTGGGGTCAGAATGGTTGTTTTTAAGTATCGTTTCACGATGTTCTTTAGGAACAACTTCCTTCCATTCGAATTCGGATGTAAGTGGGCTGTTACCCTTCGAGAAACGATACAATTTCCCATTCGTCACCACGTAGTTCGGGAAACTAGTAGGCGAACTTACGCAACCGTTGAAGATGTTAAGATACCAGTCGTCCTTGGTAATGTAACTGCGATCACTTGTGGCACTAATTTCTGCTACTGGTACTGCTCTAGATAATGCATCTGGAATTACGTTATCTTTACCTTTACGGTGTTTAATAATAAAATTAAAGGCAGAGAGCCTTAGATCCCAGCGGGCGAGACGACCCGTAGGGTTGGACAAGGTTAAAAACCATTTTAAAGCTGAATGGTCAGTGTAAACCGTAAAACACTTACCATTCTCTAAATAACAGCGCCAGTGTTCGAGAGCGTCCAGCACAGCCAGAGTTTCTCTCTCTGTAACGCTATAGTTGCGTTCAGGACCCGTTAAAGAGCGGCTCCTGAATGCTATAGGGCGGTCAACGCCATCTATATTTTGGGTGAGCATAGCGCCTAACCCGAAATTACTGGCGTCTGTGTGAACTTCGAAAGGAAGGTCATAATTAGGGCAGCATAAAACCGGTGCTGTGACCAAACATGATTTAAGTGTCGTGAAGGCCGCTTCCGCTTCCGCTGACCATCTGAAGGGTGGAGCACACTTCTTAGTTGATGTCAGAGAGTTCAGAGGGCCCGCAATGGTGCTGAAATTTGGTATAAAACGTCTGTACCAAGACGCGATTCCTAGAAATCTCTTCACATCTTTTTTCGTGGTTGGTGTTGGGAAGTTGAGAATGGCTTCCACCTTCAGCGGGTCTGTGCGGAGACCCTCAGCGTCAACCACATAGCCCAAATACTTTAAGCTATCCCTAAAAAGTTGACATTTTTCGAAATTAACTGATAAATTAGCTTTTTTAAGTTTTTCCAATACGCGCAGCAGCAGGGACACGTGATCCTGGAACGATTCGCTAATTACTATAACGTCATCTAAGTAACAGAAGGCTTTGTGCTCGAACTCCGGTCCAAATAAGGTATCCACTAATCTTTGTTGTGTAGCTGGCGCATTGGTCAACCCAAAAGGCATTACATTAAAAACGAAAGTTCCACGACCCGGAACGTAAAAACTAGTCTTCTCTCTGTCCTTTTCATCCAATGGAATCTGCCAAAAAGATTTTGACAGGTCAATCGATGACAGGAAACAGCGTCCCTAAGGTTGTCTAAGATCTCCGATATATACGGTAGGCTATAGGCGTCTTTTTTGGTGACCGAGTTAAGCTTCCTACTGTCTAGGCATACCCGAGGTTTACCCTCTTTTTTCTCTACTACTATGACAGGGGAAGACCACGGACTCTCGCCTGGCGAAATTACGCCGAGTTTCAACATTTCGTCTACCTGTTCTGATACGATTTTTTGTTTTTCCGGCGACAACCTATACGAGCGCTGCCTAATAGGAGTGCATCTCCTGTATCGATCCTATGGTTAATTAGGGATGTTCTACCTAAACCTATACGTTCAAAAGAGATATTTTTAAATTGTTCAATTACGCTATTCGCGATTATTTTTTCTGATGGCTCTAACGTGTCATAGGAATGAAGGCCTAGTGAGGAAGTAGAAGACGTTGTAATATTATAAACTTTAGGGTCCGTGTTACTGATAATATCTAAGTTAGGTAAATATTTAGGACAAAAAATTAAATTTTTTCAAAAAATCAATGCCAAGAATTAAACACGAATCTATTTCTGGTATTACGTGAACGTTTAAAATTTTAACTATATTTAAACTATAGGTAACAAAATATTTCCGATAGAATGATAAGACTGACCGCCTGCAGTCGTAACTGCTAATATATCAGCAGTGTTCAATATGAACCCTGCTTTTAAAAGTTGTAAATGGGAATTATTCCCTAAAATGGTAATAGCTGAACCCGAATCTAAGAGACCTAAATATTTTAAGTTAGGATAATTAGCAATTGAAATCGTAACATAAGGACGAGGATCGTTAAGAGGTAATTTATTAAAAATAGTAGCGACCTTGAATGTGCGAAAGAAATTTTTTATAGTTGTCAGCCAGTTGCAGGGACGTAACTAGGCTAAATATCACCCGGGGCAATACCTCACTTTGGCGCCCCCCCCCCCCCCCCCCCGCCCCTCCCTTTCACCTATTTAAACGAAGAATGTCCAACCATGACCAATGAAACGAAAACTCTCCTAAACAACACTCCTGAGATTGTTACCAAACATTTACTATACTTTTAATAATTAACTTGGGTAGGTGGTAAGTAAATACTCGATTCCAAAGGTAAAAAGTTAATTTAATAGTTATTGAAATCACGCAATCAATGGTTACATAGTGTATTAAGCCTATACAGTTTACACGTATATTTATGTATATCTAAAAGATTCTGAAAAATAGTGAAAAACTATGGTGAAACTTAAAACCTGAATATGAACTAAAATTTTACTTTACGACTTTTTGTAGCTGCAAAAGTCCTTACAATTTTGTCAAAAGATAGTTTAGAAGCTATTTGGTGCTCTATGGAAATGATGCCAAGGTTGGTAAGTCGTTGCTGTCCTGTCAAGTTTCTGATATTTTTTTTTATTATTTTTAATTTACTGAAACTTTATTCGTTTGAGGCAACTGAAACTGTTATTGTTAGGAAAATTCTTAGTGCAGTAGTAATGTTGGGGTAGGCATCTAAAAGTCCGTTTTGGTATATTAATGTAAGAAGATCAGACGAAGTGGCCGTTTTCATGTTAGGGCCTAAATCCAATTCGTGGTACTTGAAACTCTCCACTTCTATAGCCAGTTCGTCTTTATCTAAATCATCTTTATGCGTGGCTGCTCACTCAATAGCCCGATTCTTCAATTCCTCTCCATTCAATGTTTCAAATCCCGCTCCATTGAGGAAACCAAATAAGTCATTAATGTTTTGAATAGATTGAAACCTTTGCCTCAGTTCAGTTAAAATCCAATCAACTATTTGCGTGATTAACAATTTGGACTTCTTCTCCTCTGAGAATTCATTGCTTACATCATCACCCTTCTCATCAAACATGCGCTTTTTCTTCCTCTTTCGTACTTCTTTAAAATGTGGATCTATGTTAAGCTGTGTTGCTATTTCTTTGGCTTCTTTTACTGCGTTACTTGAACAATTTGACCTTTCTGATTCAAATTCAGAAATCAGTCGGCTAATATGTTTTGCTGATCTTTCAATAGTGATGTCCTCTCTTTGTAAAAGCTTATTCACAATGTCGATATGGCTTAACTGCTTGTACCAAAAACAGGAGAGGTGAGAAATTCAAATGTTTTTACATTTTTCAGAAGAGAATTTGCTTCTGCTTTTGTTTCAGCAGTTGGTACAATAATACCCTAGTGCATAGGAACTATCTAGTGTAACACTAGATGGTTCCTGTGCCTATAAATAAGTTAAAACACTAGCTAGTAGTGTTTAAATAATGAAATCGTGTGATGAAGCCGGTGCAATATATAATAGATAATGTTTAAACTATGCATCCATAGATTACTTACTTGCTAATATAAGAAATAAATCACATTTAAATTATCGCCAATTTGCACGATCTCTATAGACTATAGACCAATCAAAATCGAGTACGTTCCCGCGCGCCGGCGCGCACCGCGCTCTAAATCTTTTTTCACAGTTCCAGACTTTTCTGAACTCTGGAGATATCCTTATGACGCAATAACTCAAATCTTTGGAGCGCCAGTTTAAAATTTTATTAATATTATTTATTTATTTTATTATTTTTATCTTCCACTTGTATTTTTTTGGAAAACAACAATTGCTATTTTGGCGCCCCTGCAAACCCGGCGCCCGGGGCACAAGCCCCGTCAGCCCCCCCCTATAAGCCGACCGTTTAACTCGCGTATCGCCTGCGCGGTAAGAAGGGAGCGGGGGCGGGTAACGCTACACACGGAGTCAATAATCCAAAGATTTATCTCGAGATAGACATTGTTGGTAAAGAATAAAATAATAAGTATCTTTTTTTTAAGTATTTATTTTTAAGTTTTACAAATATTTTATAATAGCTTCATAGGTACAAAATCATAAAACAATAATTAACTCCGTTTAAGAAATATTTAACCACAGATAAAATTTTTATAGGACTATTCGTCACTAATATCCATATCGCTTGAATCATCATCACTGTCTATGTAGCTTGAGGAGTCAGAATCTTGCAAATTAATAATAAATCGGTCCATCTCTTCATCAACGATGCGATCGTGCAGACAATATTCATCTTCAATAGTTTGTACATGTTTATCGCAGTTAACCCATTTTTCTACAGAGAATTCGGCAAATAACTGTTCCAGTGTATTTTTCTTTTTGTCTAAATTAGAATCAATTTCAATTTTTGCGAGCTGTCCTTTGATATCCCCCCAAACCAATTCGATTGGGTTCAAGTCTGGGTGATATGGAGGCAGTCGTAAGACTTCATGACCTGCCGCCTTTAAAATTTCATCTATTTTGTAAGTATTTTCTGTCGCGTGTTGTTTAATTAAATTCAATAAATCACATTTTCTTAAAGACGTATCAAATTCAACATTGTGTCTTTGCAGCCAGGTCTGCATGGTGGCTTTTGTGGATGTCATTGTAGGCTTTTTGTCCTCTTGTACCGAGTGGTATGCGGCATTATCCATAATAATAACTGAGCTTGGCGGTAAATTTGGCAATAGCTTTTCTCTAGTCCATTTGCTGAAGTTTACAAAATTCATATCGCTATGATAATCTCCGGTTTTGCTTTTGGATTTAAAAATTAAAAGAGCTCCATCGATAAATCCGGCTTGTCCACCAGCATGTACAATAATTAAACGTGGCCCTTTGCCAATATGCGACAGCACCCCTCGTTCTTCATTGGATTGCCAACACGCCGGTACATTTAATGACGAATTGACATATGTTTCATCGAGGTAAACAATGTTTCTTTGATCTCTTCTGTGCTTCTTTATCGCATTAAGATAACGCCACCGCCACGATACGATGTTTGGTTGTTCAATCAGTAATTTTCTTTTTGATTGACATTTCTTAAATCGAAAGCCAAGTTTATGAATCAATGTTCTCAAATATTCTCGGCCACAATTTAAAATTCCTTCTTCTCTGAGTTTCGCATTCAAAATTTTTAATGTAGGAACCTTCTTAAAAACCGTATAAAATTGAGTTATTTTTCTTCTAACAACGCCCTCTGTAAAACTGTCAACTTCAATTTTTTTCTTTCGGATTTGTTTAATTTTTTTTGGTGATTTAAAATTTACATTATTTTGTTCATCTTTCAGTTCATTTCCTTCTTTTATTATTTTACATATGGTAGTCACCGAAAGTCCTGTAGCTTTAGCAACAAGTTTGTTTAGGTTTACGTCTTCAAGATACTCTGTAGAATTATGATCTTGTTTTCTGGCTTTAAAAAAGGAATATACATTGTATGCTATTTGTTTAGCTTGCTTGTTAATTTTGTTCGCAAAACTGGAAGAGCGATTCATCTCGAGATTTATCTTGGCAGTCGTATACCTTGTGCGTTAATGTCCAAGCGTCCGTAACAAAAATACCAACCGCGCGCTGCGAGCACAGCCAGCGCACTGCCGCACTTGACGTAAGCTCTCTGCTCCGCGCACCCCTTTCACCCATCCGCTAACATTTCCCCCCGCTCCCTTCTTACCGCGCAGGCGATACGCGAGTTAAACGGTCGGCTTATAGTTACGTCCCTGGCCAGTTGGCCCAGTCTTCCTGGTCGAAGTTAAACTGACTGCAACTTCCCTTAGCTAGTTTTTTGAATTATTATTATTTTTATTATTAGAGTAAAGGAGCCTAATATGAGACCCATTTTGAAAAAAACATTATAAAAACGTGAAAAATAGAATAAAAATAAAAACGGTATGGCTGATGTACGTGTTATTCATTTATTTAAGATTACCTTTCTAAATAATACAAATTTTTAAGTAATATTTTGTGTTATAAAAAAAAAAAAAATCCCAATAGATTATTATTAATTTTTAGAAGGTTGCCTAATATGAGACCCATAAAAAAATATATATTTTCAGCGCTTTTTGCACGATGGACAGGTAAAATGCGCGTCATCTGCTCCGCAATCTTCATGAGCCCAGCGATAACATTTTATGCACTGGATCCATTGTTCGCCATGCTTGTCTGTTGAATAATTGCACCCACAAAAGAGACATTCAGCATCAATATCACTGTCGTCATCGACGCTGTCATCCAAGAATTCTATTACTTCATCAGAAGCGTCGGAAGAAGATGATGTGTGAGCTTTAGGAGTATTTTTGCGATAAGCAGTGGTCTTTCGTTTTATTGTTTTCTTTTTTTCTAGAGATCTTAACACAGATTTTTTTTTAGTTTCGTTAATTTTTGAGAGGCTTGCTTCTAAATTGGCTTTATAAGGTGACGATGTGATAATATTTGCGGTACCTGGTTTTCGACCCCTGTTTCCTGTCTTGTTTTTCGTTGTATTTGGCAGTGGACTTATATCAACTGGTGAAACTAACTGTCTAGATGGCCCAGCTACATCATGTTCAAACAGTCTAGATGACCTTGCTGCATCATGTACGGAAGCATCTTTTTGTGGATCTGAGATCAGTGCATTATCCGACACAGAAGGTTCTTCGCTTTCTGGCAACACAATGTCTTCTTCTGATGTATGTGTGTTGTGTATGGCGAAATCATAGTCTCTGAAAATATTTTTATTACAAGGACAACCCTGTTTTTCGAAAAGAATTAACTGACGCTTCCATTGTAGCAGCTCTATTATATGCACTACAAAAAATACTTGCAATGTTAAGAGACGTAACAGATCGATTGGGATGGTTTCGTAGCAAATTCTCAATCTCTTGTGCATAATAAGTCTTTAGAGGTCCCATAAATCCTACATCTAAAGGCTGCATCTTGTGAGTCGAATGTGGTGGCAAACACACAATTATAATGTTGCTATCTCGAGCCTTGTTTATAACTTCTAAATTTCGCGTATGACTATAGTGGCCATCTAAAACCAATAGTACAGGATCATCACTTGTAGGTTTGGTGTATGCGATAAAATGGTCAAACCACTTGGTAAAAATGTCTGTTTGCACCCATCCAGAAGTATGACATGCGTAGATTGAACCTGACGGGGCACCATCCATTAATTCTTGCTTCATGTTTTTACGGGGCCAAATAATCAGAGGTGGTACATAGTTACCAGCAGCATTCATACAAGTTATTACAGTAATTAAAGCACCCCTTTCTGCTGATTGTATTGCTGCCACTTGTTTTTTACATTTAGAAGAGATTACCTTACTATGTTTATGTTGAACAATGGTTAAGCCGGTTTCATCTACATTATATAATAATCGATGTGGACGTCGTTGAATTCTATCAAAACTTGGTTCATACATTTCAAAAAATTTAGTTACATTTTCTGGATTAAACCCTGTAACCCTGGCAGATGATACGCCCTGTGGAGTTCGTATTGATAAATTTGGATGCCTTCGTAAGAACCCACGCAGCCATTTCTTTCCTGCGATACCTTTGTCTAACGCAAAGTTGCCACATCTACCATTCCGTATGGCTAATTGGAAGGCCATTCGTCGAATATCGCCTCTCCTTAATCCATAATATCTTTGGTCCATGTCGATGGAGTAGGAAACCAATTGGTTTTCTAGCTCTTCACCAAGCACGGGTTTACGTCCAAGACTAACAGATACGAGTTCTTCAACAGATTGAGTCGCATTCTTTACGTAACGTTCTAAAGTACCCTTCGGAACATTAAACAATTTTGCTGCACGTTTATACCCCATTTCTTTGTTTCTGACAGCCTTTACTGCTAACACCATGGCATTTTTATCCCATTTTTTTCGTTTTGTTGACGGTGTCATCTGAAAAAAATGACAAAAATAAAGTTGAAAGGTGTTCAAAGTATGTGCCTTTGAGTACCGTAATATGAGACCCTATCTCATATTAGGCACTCGAAGGGTCTCATATTAAAGCCTTTCTAAAATTTTATAAATTTATTTAAATTAGGGTGTCAACAAATAATTACAAACATAAACGCCTTAAAATATTAAAATTAGTAATATTACTTTAAAATATCAATTACTACAATTTACAATAAAGCTTACCTTCTCGCGTAATATTCCAATCAACACACTTAGGTTAAAAGTTTCAAGGTCGAACAAACATAAAAACACGTGTAACACAATTAGACGCTGAGCGACAACTGTCGAATCAGTTGTCCATTGTTTTTAATATGGCTGCTCTACATTCCGATCCATGCTTTTACAATATCGTTCGTAGTTTGTCTATATTACGAGGGTCTCATATTAGGGTAGGGTCTCATATTAGGCTCCTTTACTCTATTATCTTTAGTATTTGTCCGAAGGACTTTAGAAGGCGGGCTATATTTGTCCTTACATTTGGGGCAATCTGTAACTTTATAACCGCGTTCGCCGCATCTATAACACTGGAAAGGACTCCCGAACGGTTTTTTCTTGGAATTGCACCTAGGGCAAGTAAAAGTAGTGTGGTCCCGAAGGCCACATTTAAAACAATATTTTTTATTTGAATTTAACGAGGCTAACCTATTTGAATTATATTTATTTTTGTTTGTTTTAATAGAAAGATAATTAAATTCTGGTGCTAATGAGCAACCAGGGTTACACGAAGGTTCTTTGAAGTTGGAATACCGAGCGTTAATTCTTTCATAGTTTCTGCAGACTTCTCGTAATTCGAAAATGCTAGAAATATTCGGATTCGTAGCCAAAACTCCCGCGTAACACGGCCTAAAATTGTGAAGAATTATTTCTAATTTATCCGCATCTGGCACCGGTCCGGAAAGTCGCGAAAACATACCGTGCATAATCGCTAGATAAATAGTTATGCTTTCCTCTTCGCCTTGGCTTCGCGAACGGATCTCGTTCATCATTTTGTAATCGAAGTCAAAAGTGTCGAAGTCCGTTCTTAGCAATGATAGCAGTTCGTGCCACGAACTTATGCCATCCCTTACGCTTCTGAGCCAATGCAAGGCTTCCCCGGTGAAAATTTCTGGCGCTAAACGCATCATTCGCTCGTCCGAAATATTTCGTGCCAACTTGAGCTCTTCTAAGCGAGCGATAAAAGCGCGTACGCAGGATTTGCCGTCATATTTTGTCTTTAGAATTTCTGAAAGCGAAGTCCTATCGCAACCTACTTCCGTATTTGTGTATGTTGTTTCCCTCGTCTCGTACGGACTATTTGGTACATTTAAACTATCCTGAACAGAAGTTTTTACTACTAACGGTTTTTTTTTGTTTGTGAATTTATTAAACCTAATCTGGAGGTCATTGAACTGCTCAACGATATCTTCAAAAAGCATTAATAAATTTTCATTTCTAGGTTTTTCTATTCTTTTTAAACGGAAGTAAATGTGATTAATTAAAGAGCGAGTACGATCTAAAACTGGTTTGTTATCCGGGTTATTGTCTAAAGTATCTAAGTTTGTTATTATTTTGCTAAAAGTTGCGTTAACTTCTTTCATGTCTGTTTCTATGTCATAGCATGAGTCAAAAATCGCGTCCGCAGGATATTCCGAAACAATTTTATTTATTTGCACTCTAAGATCCTCAACCCTTTCCTTAGGTTCTAAACCGCGTATGGCTACTTCATACGTGAGCTCCGGTTTAGTTAAATGTAAATATTTAATGGTACGGTCCATTTTTAAGCAGAATTATTTTTAAAGAAATTGACTAAGTTCAAGCTAAATTAAATAAATTGTTGAAGACACTTTTGTCAACTACGATCTCTTTATAGATCGAGGACAGTATTGTCACTACAACCTTATAGGTCGCCGGGGGATGTGGACTGTATATAGGATGGTTTTGTACGGTTCAGTAGAAATGATAACAACGCCTTATTTTCTTGATAATCAACAGAGCCGGGGTAGCGCAGAGGTACTTCTTGTTCTAGTCACTTGTTTGACTTGTTGTAGTTCTCGGAGTGGTGCCGCTGATCGGAATGCCGGGAAGCCCAAAATGGTCCGTCTTTTATTCCGTTTTGGCTTCCCCCACTACTTTTCTACATGTGTACCCCTCCCGCTACCCGCGGGGGATCATTTATTCATACAATACACAGTTTATACATTTTATACATTCTTATTGGATTCTTACAAGATACTTATTAGATGTAAACTAGCCTAAAAGGGATCTAATAAGATCATGACGCTAGGGATGTTCATGCAAAAAATACATCGATGTTTTTTTCGATGTGATGCATCGAAACGTTGCATCGATGTTTTACGATGCATCGAATAAAAACATCGATGTTTCCGATGTATCAGTTAATGCTTTCTGAGATCATTTAGACATATAGGATAGGAAAATGAGACAATCCAAGATTTCAATTTAATAGAGTTTTATTAGAAGAATGAATGAAAGTTTTGGAAATTAGAGATCTCAATACTTCTTCTCTAAGCTTTGCATAAATAAGATTTTATTAACCCGTTTTCCTTGTATTCTGTTACGTTGTTGATTCAAAACTTGTGAAGCTTTTGAAAAAAGTCTTTCTGATGGTACTGAGCTGGCTACCAAAGTCAAATATTTATATGCTATTTTGAACATTTTCGGAAACTGTTGTTTATAATCTGACCATACTTCTAATGGATTTTTATTGAGACGACCAACCGGTGTTCTCAAATAGACAGACAACTCATCAGAAACACTTTCTTCACTCCTGTTTGACTTCCAGTTTCGGTGAACTAGTTTGTGATGATCGCTCCAAAGACTGAAATCATTCGATGTTTTGTCCGAACTATCCGAATCAGATTCTGTACGATTTTCATTCGGGAAATCCCTCCTCATCATATCTTTGATCTTTTGGACAGCATTTGCACAAGCTATAGGGTTTTCAAAATGTAGTTTTTTGAACCGAGGGTCCAATAAGGTCGCGATAGCTAAAGACGGAACTTGTTCAATAGCGCCCATCCGTTTGCTGATCTCTTTCAGAATGAGTTTATGTACCTTATGAGACTTTGCAAGATAGCTCCGTGTTGCAATCATTGTCGATAGTTTGATCTGCTGGAGGTGCTGGTGCACCAATTGATGTAGATGGCTTTAGATTTAGGCTGGTGGTGCTGACACATTCAATAAATTTCTCCACTTCCATTGTTGAAGTAGGTACTACTTGGTATGAATCAATTTTTTTTTTAACATTATTAGTTTTTATTAATTCTAAATGAACACTTTTGTGGATGTTCTTTATGTGCCCCATTAAATTGGTATTGTTTCCTGCCGTTCGTATACTTTTTTGACATAGTTTACACTTAGCAATTTTATCATCAATTTTCTCAAAATAATTCCAAACTTTACTTTTTTTATTAGGTGCCATAGTAAAATAACTCTGAAACAAAAAATATATTTGACAATTTAATAAATACTTTTTTATCAAAATGGAATCGAGACATAGATGTCGATACAGAAATAAAAATATGTGTCCCATCACTATCAATGGATATCGCAATAAACAATGAATTAAAAAAATCTTAAAATACTTTAATACTACTTGTGCCTTTTCGAAATCATTTCAATAATTATTAAAATAAGATAATTCACATCATTCGTGTCAAATTTAGTTGAAATCGAAACCAAAACATTACATAACCAACCTACGCAAAAGAAAACTGCTAATATTATCAATCAATATAAACTTACCTGTATTACACATTAGCCTAACAACTCGTACCTATAATAAATAGTAATACACTAAGAATCGTCGTTATTACTTTTATATATTAACAATAAATACAAAATAACACCAACTAACTGCAATGAACCAACAGTTATTTTTCAAATCGCGCTGGCAGACTGCCGCTAGAAATAAGGTGCTAACTGAAAACTGTAACTGACATATCAGACACTGGCAAAGGAAAAGAGACATACAGCCTAGTCCAAATTGAATATTACAATAATGGCTATAAGGATCGTGCGCGAAATATAGAGGCAGCACTACTGCCGAAGTTAGCACTTTCTATTGTTTTCTATAACGAATCAAATTGAGTAAATATTATATCAAATAATAAAAGAAATAATTAAAAAACGAAAAAGTTATTAAATATGGGTTCCGGCCAGTACCTAATCAATAATTGTGTTAACGATTATTAATTTTTATTTTAAATTTCACACCACTGCGTGGACAACTCCCTTAATTCATTGAAATTCGGAAAAGGTGACAAAAGAGAGCTCACGCAGAAAAGTAAATGGAAAATTTAGTACCATTAGGTAAGCAACGCGCGCAAGCGCGCGTTTTTTAAAAACGTTCTTTATTTTTATGTCGTTTTCTATAAACACAACCAATATACACAGCCAGTGAGACGCCGAGTTATTGTGGTTTCATACATTTTTATTTTGTATATATTTTTGTGTTTCTATATTATATGTTTATCTCAACCAATGAAATGCCGCGTTACTGTGGCTTCATAAATTTCTTATGTACTTTTATTAGAGGATTATAAAAAAAAATGCGTGCGTCATTCGATGCATCGAATAAAATACATCGATGCATCGTTAAAAAGCCAAACTATCCGATGTATCGGATTGATCCGATATATCGGATAGTAAACATCGATGTTTTCGATGCATCGATGTATATCGAGCATCCCTACATGACGCTATAACGTTCGGTTCCGAGTGGACGGGGCGCGCGGTTTGTGCGACATATTTACGTAACCCCGTCCCCCGCTTCAGGACTATAAATATTATATTCGGCCGCCAGGTGGCGGACCGTTTAGTTGTTCTCCGAACGCCATAGCGCCCACAACTTATCCCTAGCATGCCCTACTTACCCTATTCACCAACAATTATCCTAATAGGGTAATAAAAGACACACTAGGGATCATTTTAATATCAATTACATAATAAATGAGTATAAACAGACATTTTGTAAAACACAACGATATTAAGGAGACATTATACATTCATAAGACATTAAAGAGAAAACAACTATATAAGCGAAAAACTATTATCTATACATATACAAGTATAAGTACCCTAGCTTTTACATCGTTTATTCATTTCGTCGTTAACATACTCTCGCCGTCTCGCGACCTAACTGGTAGAACGACGATTTTCTTCGTGGGTCGCCGCAGAACGTGTCCGTTGGTCGTTCGTATGTCGACGACGCGCACTTCGCCGTCTTGCCCGGGGTACGTAGCGGTGACTCTTCCTCGCGGCCATGTGTTCCTCGGTAGATTTGCGTCGCATATGATGACCAAATCTCCGACGCGTGGTGCCTCGCCGATTGTGCGGGGCTCCCGCCGGTATTGAAGCAGGGGGCGATACTCTCGTACCCAGCGGCTCCAGAAGATGTCGGCTAGCCGCTGGGCGCGCCGCCAATGCGCGCGTGCATCTACGTCTTCTTCAGTGAAGGCGCCCGGTGCTGGGACATGGGAATTGGGTCCCAGCAGCAGGTGATTGGGTGTGAGTGCCTCCGGTTCCCCTGGTGTCACTGCCACGTGTGTGAGTGGACGGGAGTTGACTGTGTTTTCTACTTCGACGAGCAGTGTGTGGAGTGTCTCGTTGCTCGGGTACTTTTCGTGTAGCGTTGCTCGCAGGCCTTCTTTCACCGTGCGAACCATGCGTTCCCAGGCCCCGGCCATGAAGGGGGCGGAGGGGGGAACGTGACGCCACGCGATGTGCTTCGCCGTTGTCTCTTCTCGGACCGCAGTGAGTGCGGCCTCGTTGAGTTGTCTTTCCGCGGCTTTGAAGTTGGTGGCGTTGTCGCACCACAACTCCTTTGGGCAGCCGCGCCGCCCCATGAATCTACGCAGCGCAGAGATAGCAGAGTCTGCGCTGAGTGATGCCGCTACTTCTAAGTGGACGGCCCTTGTCGTCATGCAGGTGAATAGGGCGACATACCTTTTCTCTCGGTGTCGGCCCACGATTACTTCAAGTGGACCGAAGTAGTCGAACCCGGTGAAGGTGAACAGGCGCGCGTGATGTGCTACACGCGCGTGCGGCAGATCCCCGGTGGCTGGACTCGTTGGTTTCGCCTTCTTCAACTTGCATGTTATACATACCTTTAAAACGCTCCGTACTGTAGGGCGAATTTTCATAACGCAGAATCGCTGTCGTACTTCATTCACTACTAGCTCGACGCCCCCATGATGCATCTTCCTATGTACATGATCTATGTACATCTTCGTGTAGTCATGTGCGCCGTCTAGTACAGCTGGATTTGCCGTTTCCTCGCTAATCCCTTCTGTGGCAGCGATTCTTCCCTTTTGTCTTAGTAGTCCGTCCGTTCCCATGATAACACTTAGACCGGCGAGTTTGTCGTCTCCCGCCGGTGTGGCGATACGCTCGATGCGTTTGCGTTCGCATGCGTAGCTGTCTTCTTGTGCTGCCTTCGTCCAGAGATGTTCGGCTTGAATGAGATGATGCGCTTCTAATGGCGCGAACTTGCGCTGGTCGCATGGGGTTTCCTTGCCGTTGCCGCCTTTGCGTCGCCCTTCTTTGTCCTTGACCATGCCGGGTCCGATGTCGGGTTGGCGATGGTCCTTTTGCGACGTGCTGCTGCCACGGTGTGTCTTCTTCTCCGACATAAGTCGATGAAATGTAGTACGCGTGCGGTGGCCCGGATCAGGCGCTCCCATTTTGAAAAGCGCGTGATATTGGGCAAGTGTGCGTGCCCCTTTATATCGTTCGTTGTTGCGCAGCATCTTTCCTTTTCTTCCCCGGTGCGTTCCACTATTGTGCTTGTCTCGACCGGCCATTGCTCTTCAGGTGATAGTAGGAAAGGCGGGCCGATGAACCATCGGTGGTTTTCGTTGAAATCCGCGGGTGTCGCTCGTGTCGCGTCGTCGGCTACATTGAGTTGCGACGGTAGCCATCTCCAGTCCTTTTTCTTTGTAGTATCTTCAATCTCGGCGACGCGATGTGCGACGAACGTTTTGAACGTTCGTGGTTCGGCTCGGATCCACGCGAGAGCGGTGCGTGAATCACTCCAGTATATCTGCCTTATTGCCATGAAGTTGTGCTCTTTCGTGACGTTTTTCGCTAGTCGTGCTCCGAGTACCGCCGCCTGTAGCTCGAGTCGTGGTATAGAGACGGGCTTGAGCGGTGCGACGCGGCTCTTTGCAGCGGCTAGTGTTGCTCTTACGGTGCCGTCGGCTCGTTGTAATCTCCAGTACACGGCGGCTGCGTAGGCTTCTTCACTTGCGTCTACGAAAGTGTGCAATTCTCTTCTTACCAGCCGATGCAGTCTTCATTCACTTGCCATAGGAGGCCGAGTGTCTTCTCTATCTCGCTCCCGCCTATGGTAACTGTCGTGGCTCCGGGATCCGACGAAAATTGTTTGACGACGGCCTTCTTATTGGACACCCATCCCCGTAACTGGAAGCCGGCTCGACGGTGTATTTCGTCGACCGACTTTACGACTCTCGCAGCCTCCTCCTTGTCTGGGAAGCTGGTTATGAAGTCGTCCATGTAGTGATTTGTCTGGATCTCTCTGGCGGCGCGTTCATCTACATGTGCGAACTCGGTGGCGTTGCGATTCTTGATGTACAGCGCGGTGCACGGTGATGACGTTGCCCCAAATATGACTGACGTCATCTTGTACTCACGTGGTGGTGTGTTGCCTCTTTCGTCGCCCCTCCATAGGAAGTGTAGTGCGTCTTGCTCCTCCGGTCGTATCTTTACTTGCATAAACATCTCCTTGATGTCCGCTGACACTGCAATGGGATGTTGGCGGAATCTCATGATGACTCCGGGCAGTGATTGAAGTAGATCAGGGCCTGACAGCAGCATATCATTTAGGCTGCGGCCGAAGGATCTCGCAGCGGCATCGTGGACGACTCGGATCTTTTCCTTTGCCGGGTTGATGACGGCGAAATGTGGCAAGTACCACGTCTTGTCTGCAGGTGGCGCTGTAGTCGCAGGCTCGGCGTATCCGGATACTAACAGGTTCGTCATACGCTCTTTGTACTTCTCCCTAAGCTCCGGGTCGCGGTCTAGTTTCCTTTCCAGGTTGTGCAGCCGTTTGAGAGCATCCCCATAATTGTTAGGGATCTTCACATTATCCTCTTTCCATAGGAGTCCGGTTTCGAACCGCCCGTCAGGTAGCCGTCGACTTTGCTTATTCAAAATGTCGATAGCTCGCTGCTCCGGGTCATCCTTTGTTTGCCTCGGCTCGATGCCCAGTGACTCCAACTTGAAGAAGTTCTTCATTAACTCCTCCATCTCGTCGCGCTTCTCGCTGATGTGGCCGCAGAAGGTGACGGGTTCACATACTGAAGTGCGGCATCCATGCAGTACCCATCCCAGTAGCGTTAGTGACGCTACTGGTTTGTTCCTTTTCCCCGCTCGGATCTGACGGGAGACGATTAACTCCCAGTTGTCCTGTCCAATGAGAATCTTAGGGCAGGCATTTCTATAGATGAGCTCGTCCTTGACGTCATCTAAGTGTGTGCAGTCTTCTAGGTCCGTTTCTCCGACAGTCTGCGATGTGAAGTTCAATTGTTTGATGGTACGTGCGCCTTTTAGTGTGTGCACGCTGTCCGAATGTAGCCCTTGTATTTTCACGTCGATAGTGCGGCTTTTCTCATGTTTTGTTTCTCCGCCGTTGATGCCTTGTATTGACATCGTGTCAACTGGCCCGTCGATGCCAAGGGAGTCGACTATAGCATCCTCAATGATGGTGACGGTGCTGCCTTCATCGAACAACGCGTACGTATGTACCTTTGCGTGTGGTCCGGCAAGCACTACGGGTGCTATCTTTAGATAAGCTCGGCGTCGATGCGGTATTGAATTCGCGGCGGTGGCTTTGTTGACAATCTCTGTAGTAGACGTGACGATCTCTTCTTTGGGCTCTTCTGACTTCACTATTGGCGATGGAGTTCGACGCGTACGATGTAACAGCCGATGATGTGCCATTTCACAACCGCTGTGCCCACACGGCTTAACTCGGCAGTTGCCCCGGCGATGGTCGCTACACAGGCAACGGAAGCAGATGTTATTCCTTTTTGCGATCTCCCAGCGGGTATCGAGATCGCTGTTTGCAAATTGTTTGCACGAAGGTAAGCTGTGATCTTCCTTGCATAGTGGGCAAAGCTTCATTTTTCCGTCGGTCGTGGCGCTGTATTCATGCTTCACTTTTCCGTCGGCAGAGGCGCTGTATCCAAACTTCCCTCTTCCGTTGGTAGGGGCGCTGTATTGGGGCTTCCCTTTTCCGTCGGTAGTGGCGCTGTATGTTCGTTCCGTTTTCCTCCTTTCTCTTACACTTGCGGGTACGGCGATGGGATTGATGACTTCAGGTGGTGCGTAGGCACTGCACTTATCGGCTTCTATGTTCAGGAACGTCGATAGTAGGTTTAGTGTAGGCACCTCGTGGTCCCATGCGCTTGCAAAGTCGTACCATTTGCTCTTCAGTATTGGGGTGAATTTGTCCAATATAGCCCGGACTAATTCGGGGCTATAGAGATAATTGTCCCTCTTCATAGCTTGTATGGTGGCCACAGCGTTGGCCACCTTACTGGCGAATACGCAGAGGTCGCGGGGCTCGTCGCTCAGCTTGCGCAGGAATCGACGAGTCGCTTCATATGCGACGAGTGCATCCGGCCTCCCGAATCTTCTTGAGAGCGCTTCCATAATTTCTGGCTCTCGGTGGGCGGTGAACAGGCTTGCCACCGCCTCCATAGCGGTACCCTTCAGGCTCTTCCTTAGCCGTGCCAGGTTGTCGCTCTTCATGAAGGTGCGCTTTGAATCCTCATAGGCGCCCTTGAACCCCAACCATGCGCTGCCATGTCCGTCGAACGTAGGCAGCCCTGTAACATATCTTGGTGTCTCCCTCGCCGATATCTTCACTGCCTTGGAGATCGCGGAGGCCATTTGCTCCACGATGTCTGCAGTAGGGCGCGCGGGCCGAGACGTACTATGCTCTCGGTGCTTATCTCCGTCATCTTCATCATTGGCGGTGTAAGCTCCCCGTCCTCGTCCTCCTTCATACTTTATCGGCGAGATCTTGCGAGACTTAGGCTCCACCTCCTGCGGGGGTACAGGGGGGGGGGGGCGTCATCCCGGTTCAACCATTTCTCTAATCGGAACGATTGGTCTTTATCTTCTTTCTCTTCATCATCTGCCTCGGAGCCCGATTCTAACTCCGCTAACCTCAGTTCCTGCTCCTTGGCTTGCAGGCGCAGCTGTAGTAAGGTACGTTCGACCTCCAGACGTTCCTTCTTCTTGGCGGATGCGGTAGAGCGGTGTGACCTTGCCGCGACGCTTGCGGCTCGTGGAACGATCCTGACGTCCGCTGCCGCCGAAGTCGTCTTCATAGTGGCCTCGGTGCTAGTAGTGCCGCCGCTGGTGGTCGTCGTCCCCGTCGCTGTCGTGCCTGTGCCCGTGGTAGCGGAAGTCGTGGCTGTGGACTCCGTGGTGGCAGATGTTGATTCCGTAGTGTTCTGTGCTCCGCTCTGCGATCCCGTCCGGCTCTGTGATCTCATTGTTGACGGCATTGTGAAAACAACGGTTTTAGTTTTTGACGTGGAAATCGAGATGTTTAAGACGTGGAAATTAAGACGTTTAAGACGTGGAAATTGAGATGTTTAAGATGTGGAAATTAAGACGTTTAAGACGTGGAAATTAAGACGTTTAAGACGTGGAAATTGAGATGTTTAAGACGTGGAAATCAGGACGTGGAAATCAAGACGTAGAAATCAAGACTTGTATGCACGGACGAGTACGACGCGTCGTCTCTTCCCGCTGTTTCTTTTTTAAACAACGCCGTGCAATTCTTGATCCGGCGACTTGATGAACCGTAGACGCTGATTCTTCTTATCCGGCTGCTCGAAGGACCATCGATGTTGAAGACACTTTTGTCAACTACGATCTCTTTATAGATCGAGGACAGTATTGTCACTACAACCTTATAGGTCGCCGGGGGATGTGGACTGTATATAGGATGGTTTTGTACGGTTCAGTAGAAATGATAACAACGCCTTATTTTCTTGATAATCAACAGAGCCGGGGTAGCGCAGAGGTACTTCTTGTTCTAGTCACTTGTTTGACTTGTTGTAGTTCTCGGAGTGGTGCCGCTGATCGGAATGCCGGGAAGTTTTTTTTTTTTTTTTTTTTTTTTGTTAGGAGAGACAATCAGGAAAAATCCTGCATGGGACACCTGGTACCATCTAGTCTGGCTGGGCCGGCCTAGGTGGTACCAGGTAGTGTCGGACTCCTACCGACTAAAAAACCTGATTGCCTCAACATCGTGTATGTATAGTTCTTGTGGCCCTAGTGGCCTTTCAAGAGTCACCGGTCGCGTTGATGTAGGGCGAGCGCTGAAGGCGCTCAGCCAGGAGAAAAGTGTGCGTTGCAACAGCCTAAGGGCTCCCCCGCCGGTAAACCGGCGGAAGGAACGGACCTCGGCTTAGGGCGTTGCATTGGGTGGATACCGCGGGATCGCGTGTCGGCGAGAAGCGCCCAGGCATGTGTCGATGCCTAGTGAAAGTGTTGGCTGAGGGCCGGTGTGTGTTAACGGTGTAACGAGGGGGACGTCCACGTCTCGGCCGGCGGGGACGGTGTCTGTGTACTGTGGTTTGTGTGGGAACCGCATTGGCAGCGGTGATCGGGTCGTCGGGATCGTCCAGGATGTGCCGCGGGCGACGATAGCGCGGAGGGGCACTCCTGTCCGGTATGTAGGTGAGGGAAGAGACAATCAGGGGGTTGGGATGGTTTGGGATAGCGTCATAGTAGCGTCGGGCAGTGTCTGTTATGTATTTGACGATGGAGGGAAGCTCCAAGTCCTTGTGGAGGTCAACGTTGCGCATGTACCATGGTGCGGCCACGGCCTTGCGCATGAATCTATTTTGCAATTTTTGGAGGATTGCAATGATGGAGGGAGCTGCGTGTGCGAACACAACGCTAGCATATGTCATAATGGGACGGACGAGAGTTTTGTACAATGTCAACTTATTTCTAAGCGACATTTTACTTCTCCCGCCTACGAGGGGGTTGAGGCGACCGAGCACAAAGGCGGCTCGGTTGCGGACGGTTTTGACGTGTTCTCGGAAGGTCAGTCTATGGTCTAGAGTGACTCCGAGATACTTGGTCTTCCTGACGAGAGGAATTGTTTGACCGAAAAGGGTTATCGGGAGAGGGGACAGCTTAGGCCTACGAGCGTTAGCCGTGGGAAAAGGGAAGCACATGGCTGCACTTTTCGTCGGGTTTATCTCTATCCTCCACCTCGCAAACCACTCACCTAGGGCGGTGACTGCGCGCTGGAGGCGTAGAGATACCATTCGTAGGTTCCTATCTGAGGCGTAGAGGGCGGTGTCATCCGCGAAAAGGGCGAGCTCTATTCCTGGGGTGTGGGGGATGTCGTTAGTGTAGAGGGAATAGAGCGTGGGTGCTAGAACGGAGCCTTGTGGGACTCCAGCTCTGATTGGGCGGGGGCTAGACAGAGTGCCTTCGACTCTGTAGCGAAAAGTGCGATCGGTAAGGAAGTCTCTGATGATGAGAATGAGACTTTCTGGCACCTCCAGTTGGTACAGTTTATAAATTAAACCGTTGTGCCAGACCTTGTCGAAGGCCTTCGCTACGTCGAAGAAGACAGCTAGGGTTCGGAAGGGCCTCTTTTGATTGAGACGCGGGAGTATGTGCTCCGTTATTCGGTGCACCTGTTGGACACACGAGTGCTTGGCTCTAAAGCCGAACTGCTCGTCAATGAGAAGCCTTTTTGAGTTAATGTAACTCAGCAGGCGAGAATGGAGGACTTTTTCGTAGATTTTAGCCATTGTATTCAATAGGCTAATGGGTCTGTAACTAGAGGGATCCGAGCGATGTTTGCGCGGTTTGGGGATGCCGATGACGACGGCTTCTTTCCAGGCGACTGGAAAGAGATGATTTCTCATGGCGGCATTGAGGATGGCCACGAGGAGAGCGATCAGATGGATCGGGAGGATTTTGAACACCTTGTTGGGTATTCCGTCGATTCCAGGAGATTTTTTGATTTTGAGATTTTGGATAATCTCCTGGATTTCTGTTACCGTAACCGGTAGAAGGGAGTCAGAGGGGGGGATGGAGGCTCGACGCCCCACCTCTCCGTCAACCGTGTCGACGTGGGATTCGTCCACCGGCTGACGGCTAAGGGAGCACTGGGCCTCCAAACTGTCGGCTAGGCATTCGGCCTTCTCTGCATCGTCAAATGCGGGAGGCCCGTTTGGTCTTGTCAGTGGGGGAAACGAGGCTGTATTGTCTGTTTTCATAGACTTCGCCATCCGCCAGTAGGCAGTGTGTGATGGCGAAATCTCTGACAACAGGGATTCCCAACTGTGATTTTTGAATTCAGCGATGCGATGCTTTACTTCCCTTTGTAAGGCTCGCATTCTACGCCTATTCTCGTCACAGGGAAAAAAGTCATAAGCACGGATGGCTGCGTTCTTGTCTCTTATCAGCTCCCTTATGTCCTCAGGCAACTCCCAGCGGCGATCGTTCGCCGCTGGGACTCGCCTGGAGGAGCTTTGGATTAAATCCTTAAGGTGGCTGCCGAGGCCAGAGACCGCCGTGTTTGTGTCATCCGCACTGGTCAGGCAGTCGGGGATAGAGTCGAGGTGGGGAGAGCTGGAAGCCTTAAGGGCTTCTTTCAGCTTGGTCCAGTTAATAATCGTCTTGTCTTGGAGAGGTGGATCCGGTCTGTCGTCCTAGTTTCATGACTACGGGGCGATGGTCGGAGTCTAACTCGGAGAGGGGTTCTAGCGAGTTTAGACGTAGGGCAACGTTTTTGAAAAGGGCAATGTCAAGGACGTCGGGTCTGTGGGTAACAGTACCAGGGTAATGAGTTGGCGTCATTGGAGCTATCACGTCAAAGTCGAGTAGGTCAATGAGTCTGTTAAGGCGATTACCGTTAGTGGTGGAGGTATGACTATTGAAGCTGGGGTGCTTACAATTGAGATCTCCTGCCAGGATGACTGAGTTACCTAAGTCGAGAAGCGACTCGAGATCAGTCCTGAGCAGTACTCTGTCGGGGGGGAGATAAACAGATGCCAGAGTGACAGGTTGATGACCTGTCATAGCTATACGACAGACCGAGGCCTCCATGTTAGTCAGTGGAGGGGTAGGAATCGGAATGCAGTGCAGAGACCTTCTGTAGTAAATGAGGGTGCCGCCTCCTCGGCTTGCCAATCTGTCATTACGTACAATGTTGTACTGGGCGATTTTGGGATCGCGTTTGCTAGGTTTCAAGAAGGTCTCTTGCACTAGCATTATGTCGATTTGATGATGTCTGAGGAAATCTTGGATCTGGGTGCGTTGGGAGCCGTAGCCGTCAGCGTTGTAAAACGCGACGGACAGGGAAGAGGGCTTTATTCGAGCTGTGTTAGCCATTGGAGTTCTTTTAGGAGAGTTCAGGGGCAGGCCTTGAAGAGGCCGAGGGCGCTAAGTACGTGCTCGTACTTAAAGACAAGGTCTAGACGGGCTAGAGCGTCTCCGTCAGTGGACCTGAGCGCTTGGGCTAGGTTTTTAATTTCCTGGGGGTTTATGGCCCCTAGGAAGCGGCGGACTAGAGCCAGGTCCTCCATTAGCCCAGGACTAGCCTGGCTTTGGAAGGAGGTGCCGTTAGGGACGGGTTTGGGGGCCGGCGCAGGGGCGGCTGGAGTGATCCTCCAAGATTGCTGCGCGGGAGCGGCTGGAGTGGTCCTGCGCCAGGATTGCGGCGCAGGTTTGGGTGGGAGCGAGAGGAAGCTCGCGGGTGTGAGCACTGCGGCTGGGGTGGGTTGCGCAGAAGGCGCGGGGAATGGTGCTTTAGTTTGCACCGACATAAGGGGGGCCAGGGGCGCCTGCGTAGGATAGCGCTTGGCGGGGGGTGGGGGTCTAGCGGGGACCCTCCTGGAAGGCCACCGCGGCGCTTTAGGGCATCCGCGATAACTCGCGGGATGCCCCAGCTGTCCGCAGAGGATACAGCCAGGGGGGTCCTCGGCGCCCTTGGGACGGGTGCAGTCGCTAGTGCCGTGGTCACCCAGGCACTTAACGCAACGGGATCGCGCGTAGCAGTTGCGCGCTGCGTGGCCATAGTATTGGCAATTATGGCATTGCCCAATACCGCCACGCTTGTGGGGGGTCTCAAAGGAGAGACCGGAGAGCCCGCAGATAGTGCGGGTGTCGAAGATTTTCTTCCCCTCGATGGTGAGGGGAAGGACAACCAGTACTAGGTTGAAAGGGGTTTTATCGCGCCACTTGTAAAGGCGGTGCACTTCTAGCACCGGGAGGTTTTGGGATTTGAGATCCTCTAGGATCTCATCTTCTCCCAATTGGGGAGGGAGGCCACGGGCCACGACTCGGAGACGACGCTCCTCCTCGGTGGCGTAGGTGTGGAAGGAGATTTTCTCCTTCCGAAGATAGGCAGTTAAGGACCTGAAGTCCTTGGAGGAGGGGACCTGGACCTTAATGGCCACAGCAGTTTTGGTTGCCTTAGTGAAGGAGATTTTTAACATCTCCATGGCGGCTCGGACATGCTCCCAACGGGCCTTGTCTTGGACAAAGACAGGGGGTGGGGGCTTTTCGGTGCGGGGGACCGCGGGTGGGGGTTGAGGGGTGCTCTGGCGAGAGCGGGAAGCCGCGCCAGGCTGGGTTACGAAGTCCGACTTAGCGGACTTCGGGGGTGCAGCGGGGGTGGGGGAGGAGGTCTTTACGGACCTTTTCCGTTTCTTGCCGACGACGGTGAAGCCGTCGTCGGAAGATTCGGCTGGGGAATGCTCCGCCTCAGATGCGGAGTCGGAATCGGAGTCGGAGGGCTGGACTATGTCCATGTCCTCCTGGGAGGTGTCCCGGGAGTCAATTTCCTGCTCGCGGGCAGAGTCGGGGGACGCGGGGCTCTCGGATGGAGCCGCTGAAGCGGGTTTTACGGAGTTTTTGGCCAATATGACGCACAGTGAACTAAAGATTTCCGGATGGGAAACCTTTAGTTGCGCAACTATCGTTGCGTCGCTCAGCAGCGACGCCATAGCTGGCTGGGGTGGGGGGGGGGAGAGAGAAAGAGATAGCGTGCTTGTCGCTATCTCTGTCTTCCCGGGTAGGTACGCCCGGGGTTGTGTAACCCTCCCTGCGGGTGAAGCAGGGAGGTGAGTGCCTACTGGTGAGCCCTAAGCTTGTAATCCGTCGCCAATCTTATTGTGCGACGGAGCCCTACGGGGTCTAGAGCGAAGGGTGTAACACACCCGACCGACTCTAGGTGCAAGCTGTGGAGGGAAAACAGAGACTAGGCCGACTAGGAGACCCCCCAAGGCCGGTTTGCTAGCTCCCGTCCAATTGACTGCCTCACCCTGAAGGGGCTCGGCGGGTGTGATTGGGTCAACACCCCACTCGGTTCGTCGGCTCCGTTAGGTATCCACCGAGGACCACGAAACTGTGGATTTTCCCAGAAGGGGCAAAACTGCAGTTGCGGAACTGCAGTGGTTTTTGGCGGAATCAGCCGCTGCCTTGAGAAAGGCAACTTTTGATTTCTAATCGCGGGCTTCGGCGCTAC
Organism: Sesia apiformis; assembly: GCA_914767545.1. NCBI lineage: Eukaryota > Metazoa > Arthropoda > Insecta > Lepidoptera > Sesiidae > Sesia > Sesia apiformis. Next base: position 3,864,259 of record OU611975.1, read on the forward strand.
GGCGCTACGACGGCAGCTACGACGGCAGCTACGCGAGGGCAGCTACGACGGGGCGGCTACGGCAGGCGCAGCGGAGCGGGGGACGTCCGATCGCTAGCGCGATCCGGAGCGGAATGGAATGCCGGGAAGCCCAAAATGGTCCGTCTTTTATTCCGTTTTGGCTTCCCCCACTACTTTTCTACATGTGTACCCCTCCCGCTACCCGCGGGGGATCATTTATTCATACAATACACAGTTTATACATTTTATACATTCTTATTGGATTCTTACAAGATACTTATTAGATGTAAACTAGCCTAAAAGGGATCTAATAAGATCATGACGCTATAACGTTCGGTTCCGAGTGGACGGGGCGCGCGGTTTGTGCGACATATTTACGTAACCCCGTCCCCCGCTTCAGGACTATAAATATTATATTCGGCCGCCAGGTGGCGGACCGTTTAGTTGTTCCCCGAACGCCATAGCGCCCACAACTTATCCCTAGCATGCCCTACTTACCCTATTCACCAACAATTATCCTAATAGGGTAATAAAAGACACACTAGGGATCATTTTAATATCAATTACATAATAAATGAGTATAAACAGACATTTTGTAAAACACAACGATATTAAGGAGACATTATACATTCATAAGACATTAAAGAGAAAACAACTATATAAGCGAAACTATTATCTATACATATACAAGTATAAGTACCCTAGCTTTTACATCGTTTATTCATTTCGTCGTTAACATAAATATTTTTATTAAACACCTAAATTGAAGTTAACATGGCTTAATATATTGTGGGACAGCTATATTAAAGTTAAATTAATTAATATTTTGTGAGACAATTAATTGAAATTAAAATAGTGAACTGAAATATTTTAAAACAATACGCGACGGAATGTGACACGATTGTGGCCTATGTTAAAAAAAATATTAAGAACGATGTAAAATAATGTACGTAACCGCTATTATCTTTACAGAGCATAAAAAAAAAATTACAAAACAATAAATGATTTGCAACAATAAGAAAATGAATGCAATAAATGCATCAATAAAAAATAAAATCTCTGAAAGGAAATGTCAATTACGCACAAACACAAATGCAAAATACAAATGCTAAAAAAAACATAAAATGTAAATGCATAAAAATCAGAATGCAATGTTATAAAAAAAAAATTCGACACAAAAATGTTGTAGAAAAAATTTTGATGTTTATGCCCACTGTGCAACACAAAAATGTTGGAGAAAATAATTTGATGTTTTTGCCCACAGTGCAATTCACGCGTATGTGGGTAATCGGAGATGGTATTTGATTACCCGGCGGAGCCAGATGACAATAATTGGCTACCGGTTCTTCTTTAACCGTTTTAGTGCTAAGCAATTTTTGTGAATATATATGAAAATTGCTATACATTTTTTGATTATTTTAAAGGAAAAATAATGGTGTCAAATAAAACACTCTAATTCAGACAAATATCAATCAATTACTATAATTCTTTTTTTAATATAATGAACAAATGTTTTGTGATACTTATATAAAAAATAAACATAAAATGTCATGTAGTATTTACTTTTTTTTCTTTTTGGAAATGAAAATTATAAAAAAATATATCTCAACAAGAATGCTTTGCCGCACAAACAGCATGTAGGCCTTTCCTACAGCGGGCGCAAATAAGTCGAGATCGCTTTACACTCCCTTTTTTGCTACATACTGTGCACTGGCGCAAGCTACGTCCCGGTAATTTTTCCAGAGCAAATTTTTTGGTTGATGAAGATGGTTGTGTCGACTCGCCATTTTTATAGTTCATCCACTCCATTTCGATGTAAATTGGAGCCGGGTAATTTTTTTTGCAGTAGTGTTGGAGACATACAAAATATAAGAGTTCAGCACCATTCTTCCAAATATATTGAAAACTACTTTCTTCCAATATTTTAGGGTTCTTCGCTCGTCCAAATACACGTATAACATTTTGTCTGACTCGTCCACACCTCCCATGTATTTGTTGAAATCAAATGACAGGATTTGGTTTGGACTTCTTGTCTCTGAAAGAACACATCAAAACATCTTCATGTGCTAGGTATTTGGCTTCTCCTACGGTTGCTTTCTTAGCTTCTGGAGGAATCTCTTTTCGATTGCGTCTTATTGTTCCAGTTAGGTATGTATTCTGTTTCAAAAGGGCTTTGGCTAGGCGTAAACTTGTGAAAAAGTTGTCTGTAAACAAATGATAGCCTTTGTTCAGATAATTTCCAAGTGAAAGCAATTTTTGCACTACTGCAAATCCAAGACCATATTTTTCTACTAAATCTCTGTCATCTGTGTTTTTAGCTCCTTTGTAGCAGAAAAAACCCAAACAATATTTAGAAATCGAGTCGCACAGCATCCAAAATTTGATCCCCCATTTATGATGTTTTTTGTTCGGTATGTATTGCTTTATGGCAGAGTGGCAGTGAGTACCAACTAACGACTCATCGATGGATAACTGTTGGTTCGGTATATAATGTCGCTGAAATACGGTGTTTGCGTGTTTGACAAGAATATCAAACCTGCCACATGGGTCATAATTTGGATGGCCTGGTTCAAATAATGACCCATTGTCAACTAAGTGAAAAAACTTCAAAATCAATTGAAACCTATCCCTTGAAAACATTTTTCTAAACCATGGTATACCTCGGGAAGTGTTTATCCCGTGGTGGCCGTAGTCTCCGTCTGTGAGCTTGATGATGCCTCTACTCCCTCCTTGTCGCTTTTGCTTCTTGTGGTCGGCATTTTCCTGATCTTCCGTATTCAGGGTCTTCTGGATGATGATGATGGCTTGGAGATCCCGGTTGGAAAGACCGGACGTTGGCTCAGCAATCCCGACTCGAAGGACCAGATGTTAGAGCTGGACGCCGATTGCTACCGTAAGGCCAATGTTGCAGGCCGCACGTCGTTGCTCTAACGGGGGGGGGGGGGGGGGGGGGTAGGGATTTCGGCTTGTCGGTCCAGATGTTGGTGCAGGGATCTCGACTCGGAGGATCGTATGTTGGGCATTGAATACGGAAATAAAACGCTGCTCTAATTCACATTAAACCACAGGGGTGCGGAGGGAGCAGCAATGGGCAACCAGCTCACTTTTCTTGTTAGGTTTTTTTAGTATCTGAGTGATGAGGACGAACTGGCTTGCTGGCCGTTGGGCTTTCCCCTTTTATAGTCGTTTGCTGCCCAAGCGATCCCCCCGTTCCCTGAGGAAGTTTTATTGCTAATCGCTCTCCACTTTTGTACATAATATCTAGGCTATAAGTCACACATGTCTGGGTCGGTCCTCTTTTTGCACGGAGGATAAAGACTATTTTCGATGGCGAAGTTTGAGTTTGGCGAAGTTTAAGACCCTTTTAATTACCTTTTTCTTGTCTTCCCTTCCTCCCTCCTTGAGTAGCAAGGGGCATGGGAGGATTGAGGGTGTACGGCTTCCTAGTGGCGCCGATACTGGAACTTCGCCACCTAGCCCGCAACTTTATGTTCTAGAACTTATACTTGAATAAAACACACTGCGGGCGGGTAGTTTTTTTATTATAAACCTTATTCTAATATCCTGATTTGTAACCTAGGTATTCTAGCACATTTGGAGAGTGAAAGTAAGAGCAAGTTATACACAAATAAAATATAAGACGTTGTAAATACGTAGACAAACAATAGTATAACATAATTAACACCTTAACCTAATATTTCACATGATATCAACATCCTATTTACTATTTTACATAATATTGATATCTTATGATAACGATAATACACGTACATTAACATCTTATGATCTCGGAGGAAAGGCACATGAATTTTGCTCTTTACGCTGGGAGTTCCGCCGTTCAAACTTTACTGTTTGCGGAACTCTTTCTAGACGACCCTTTTTTCCTCCGAAATGTGCGATGTCAGCACGTACATATTACGCGCACTGATTTTACATATGTATATAGGCACCGCACTTTCACTGTTCATTATTCTGTCGTGCACAGATTTGGCATTTTTGACAGACATCACAATGCATTTAAACACCATTAACTTGGAGCTTCAAGGTAAAGGAAAAACTATTATTGAGATGATTGGCGCAATAAACGCATTCAAAAGTAAATTGCAACTTATGATAGATCAATTGAAAAGAAAGGATCTGAAACATTTTCCGTCTTTGAAAGCAAGGATTCCTCAATTGAATTATGTTATTTATGAGGCAGAATTATGAAATATTTCGGGCCAATTCGAAATACGTTTTTATGATTTCAGTAAATTGGCAAATATCGCATCATTTATCAGTTATCCTTTTTCGTGTAAAAACATTGAGGAATTAGCTACTGAAATAGCAAGTCAGTTTAACATGGACTCATGTTCTGTTGAAAATGAGTTAGTGCAGATTATATCAGATATACATCTCAAAGCCACAACATCTGATACAAAATTCTGGTGTTTTATATCTGAAGATAAATATCCGAATCTAAGGCAAATCACCCTTCAGCTGACGGCAATGTTTGGGTCAACTTACTTGTGCGAGTCTGCATTTTCTGAAATGAAGATAAATAAATAAGTCAAAATATCGCAATCGACTAACTGACGAACATATGTCATCATGCTTGCGATTAGCACTCGGTAATTACGTACCATCTTATGAAAAGTATGCTGAGGACATGCAGTGCCACGCTTCATCATCCAAAGTCACTCTTTAGTTAAGTTTAGACACTAGAACTCGTTTTGTCTACGCGAGGAGACACTGCGAGTCTAATTACCTTTGTCGAAATTAAACCCGAAAGGTTGTTTGTTGTAACTGGTTTTATTGGCTGGCTTCATGTTAGTGCGTCTCGGCTGACGACTTTTGACTGACTGGTTGTTAACAATTTTGTGTGCAAGAAACATGTAGGTAAGCGCCGAAAAAGCGAGCTACCTATACTTGTGGCGGTAGTTTTACAATTAAATAAAAAATGTTGAAGCGGCTATGTGGAGCCGCGACACGTTTGTTTTGTAAGAACCAATAAACTCGCAATTTTGAATAATTATGAGTTTTTTCATTGACATTTTAGAGCAGACCTACCTTGACTAAAAAAATGCATATTGTGCGGAAAACTAATATCTATGCCACGATACACCCTACCTAGACGACAATCCTGCATCACACATACTTGCAGCCTCTCAGAGTCGATCGATCGTAGTCTAACAATATTGAGGTAGATCGCCAGCAGTTCAAGTTTGAGCACCCCTGGTCTAACATATCAGGGATATGGGCTGGAATGCTTTGTGCATTAATGTGAACTACATTGAAGTTGTTGGAGCAGTTGGAAAATTGTGATTCGAGAGAAGAGGAAGGTATAGGAATACTGGCAAAACTGTCTTCGCTGTGTGACTCTTCAGAAGAAGATGATAGAGAATAAAAGTGCTCATTTTGATCATCACGAATATCAAACATATCTATAATGTAGATAATAAAAGAATAATGAATATATTAAAATGTAATGTATAAATATAATATATTATATAATTATAATAATTATATAATAGTAATTCAATTAAAGTTTTCACCTAAAGTAATCTATCCGCCGGCTGAATAGGGAAACAAACAATGAAAAATAATAAACAACCTAAGCAAAAATATTATTACATAATTGACAAAAGAAAAAACTAACAAGAAAAACCAAAAAAATAGTATTATATTATAATTGAGTAGAAGTATTACGAGAAATACTTAATATATCTGTGTGATAGATGTTAATTAACATGGAACGGAACGTTCAAATCAAAATAAATTACATTGGCAACACCCACTAAGCAAAAGTCTGATGTCAAAAACTCACAAGGTTACCAAAACAAAACAATAAACCGTGAAAGTGGGTGGAAAACAGAATACAAATTAAAATACTGGAAAATGGGTATAAAATAACATGAGAATCAAAACAGTAAAGTGTGGGTGATATTATCGAATGAGAATTATTATTATGAAACTATGTTATTGTGAAACAAAATCATCATGAAACTATGTATTATCAGATAAGAGACGTACAGTTACCATTTCTTCACTACCCTCTTGCTCCTGGATGCTGGAATTTTCTCTGTGACTTTCGGTGCCGTAGGTTTTGCAGACGATTCCGTTGCCGAAGGGTCCGGAATGGAATTTAACTCTGCAATCGTGTTGACACGGTGGCGCGATCCATCTAATCCTAATACGGCGATGGTAATAAATTCATTTACGACTGTTGTTGGCCTCTCACGTTTGGGTTTAAAACAACCTTCTTGTCTTAAATTTTTAATTAATCTATCAAATATCTTGCGATTAGGTAGCTCACGGTTAGGATAGCGTTCCCTATACCACTTTAATGCATTATCTGGGCTTCGATAATTAAGAAAATACACTTCAATTAAATCAACTTTATGCGTATTAGATAACGCCATGATGAATCACAAGCATCAACCGATAATAACAAATGATGGTGACAGAACAATGTTGGTTTTAAATTTGAATTTGTTTTGAATTTAGTTCAGAGTTCGTAATAGCATTGTTGTAAATCATTCGAACCCAATGATCTACAAATTAATGCAGTCACTCGGCTGGAACGATTCACAAAAACTTATTTAAAGAGCGATTTGAAAACACACGAACGGCCCTTATGATCGATCCGTATGCTTTCTCGTCGCTTCGGTCCCTTCAACGGCGCCCTCCTTATCTCTTCTTCGTCGAGTGGTGAGTGGTCACACTAGGGCGCTGCTGTGCGGGACCCTGTTCCACGGCGTGATTCACATCCACCGGACTCGTAGAGTGGCGGAGCTCAGGAACTATCAACTACGGGGATCTCGTGAATGAAAGTCTTGTTATTTCTTCCAAATTGGCTTGAGGGCTTGCGGTGGTGTTTGAGACGGTGATTTTTTCTTTCTTTAGAAGACATCTGAGTGACGTATTAGGATGCCGTTATTTTCCTTACCTGACCGGGTCCTCCGCACTCTTGCGCGCTTCAGCACGCGAGCGCAGGTACGAGTGTGAGGAACCACTCGTACTCGGGCGTCATCTCAGGGGGCAACAGCTCCCCTGGTCGTTGGTTGCTGACCTGTGTCAGCTTATGTTGGCCTTGATATGTTGGACTAGCTTATGTTGGTGATTGCAGGAGCTCGCGAGGCAGCGGACGTCCGTCCGGCGGCCGCGAGTGCAGAGGCGCTAGATTTCTTAGGTGAGTGTGTGGTCCATTATCGGCGCGGTTGTAAAGGCTCCGCGCCAATTGGACCACGAATTCTTCTATCGAAGGCATCTGCACGTCGCGGGCGATGACGTCATTGCGTACGTAACGCCCCGCTCCTACGTTATACGCAGAGCAACGTTCTGCTGGACCTGCAGCCGTTTGCGCTGTGTTTGGGAACACAGCGCGTACCATGCCGGCGCAGCATATGTGAGACGCGAGCGGACGTAGGCTTTATAGACCCTCAGTCGCGTTCGGAGAGGCAGTCGTGATGCCAACACAGGTCTCAGAGTCGCTCGTGCAGCCTTCGCCTGGCGGACCATTTGGTCCACCTGCGGAATCATGCGCAGCGAGCGATCAATGTGGCATCCTAGGTAATGGACAGAGGACTCCCATCCTACGTCCTGACCTCGGAACTTGACCGGTGGCGACATGGTACGTTTTAGGCCAGTAAGCAGGGCGGCCGTCTTCGAAACGTTGACGCCCATTCTCCACTTGTCCAGCCAGTCTGTCAGCAGGTCCAGGACACGTTGCATTTTATTGGCAGCAATATTAGCTCTGCGTGAAGATGTAAAGAATGCGCTGTCGTCGGCGTATAATGCCAAGACAGCGTCTTCCTCCCACTCCTGCAGCTGGGCATGTAGAGTGGGGATGTCGTTAGCGAACGCCGCATATAGACACGGCGAAAGGCAACTCCCTTGTGGTACTTCTGCAGTAATGGGGCGTGGCTGGGCGCCCACCCATGTGCCCGCCAACCCACGATATTCCCCGGACGTCCTGGATGTGGCCTTATGTCAGGTCCTCCACTGCCCGGTCCCTAGGAAGAGGCTTCATGATATGAAGCTGTGTGAAGAGGAAATGTGTGAATGTGGTATGGAAGAGGAGGACTTGCACCACGTTCTGTGGGCTTGTCCACTCTATTCAGAGGAGCGCAAGAGGATGCTGGAGGGGATCGGCCGTGGGGAGGAGAGACCTATCTACTACTGCGACCTCGTGAGCTCTGCGGCGAACTTCAAGAGGCTAAAAGAGTTCGCGCATCAGTGGCACAAGAAGAGAAGCATCATCAGTTGAGCGGCTCGGCACCGGAGTGTAAATGTGGCTGTGGAGTCCATGCCCCAGAAGGGGGAGAGTGGCTCAGGGACACGGGAGTAGAAATTTACTTGTAGGGAGGCAGAGTAGATACGCGCCGCAACATAGCCCTTAGCAGGCGAACGGCGTGTACCTCCCAAAGATTAGATCCGTATAACCGCAAGGTTGGTAGGACCATGGGAAGGAGGTGGGTCATGTCCGGTCCATGTCAACGTACTAAAGGGTGTCTCAGAATGTTTTTCGTTTTTAGATTTTAAATAAAAAACAACAATATCAATCAAAACTAGTTTTATTTATTGTTAAATTAAAGAGCAGTTCTTGAAGTTTATTTATGAAAAACAACCGTTTGCAAATGCGCACCATTCAGTTGTTCACACTCATTTAACCTGGAGCTAAAATTTTCAATCACTCGCTGGAGCATCGCTCTTGGAATAGAGTTGATTTCTTCAGTGATTCTTTGCTTCAAAACATTCAGGTTGGGTGGCAATGGATTGTAAACTTTACTTTTTAGGTAGCCCCATAGGAAAAAATCAGCAGGCGTTAAATCAGGGCTCCTCGGTGGCCAGTTGATGTCTCCTCGGCGACTTATCACTCTTCCAGGAAAAAAATCGTGAAGAGCAGCTAATGAGTCATTTGTAACATGAGAAGTGGCTCCATCTTGCTGGAAAAAGGTGTTGCGGTTGTAGCCATACTGGTTTTGCATTTCTGTAGCCAAAAAAGTCCGGATCATGTGGCAATATCGATCAGAATTAACGGTCTGAGTTCGACCTCGGTCATCCTCAAAAAAATAAGGACCGATAATTCCTTGACTTGATATGGCAGCCCAAACAACAACTTTTGGCGAGTGCAAGGGCTTCTGATGCAGTTCTAGCGGATTCTCGGAAGCCCAGTATCTGCAATTTTGTTTATTCACGTGACCGTTGATGTGAAAATTCGATTCGTCGGAGAACCAGATGTTATTGAAACTCCTAAAACGGTTTTTCATTGTCCTGCAGAATTCGACTCGTTTTTCAGGATCATCAGGCTTCATTTCTTGAACAATAACAATTTTATAGGGGTGAAAATGTAAGTCTTTCGAAATAATGCGATGAACCGTAGATTTGTTCAAATTAAGAGAAGCTGCGCGCAATCTCAACGACTGTCGTGGGTCGTCCATAACAGACTGGCGAACGCGGTCGACGTTCATGCTCGTTCTTGATGTCCTTTTGCGCCCAGAAGATTTGTCCGGCATTGTATTCCCAGTCTCTTCAAACTTGCACACCCAATGTTTAATTAAATTGGCACTTGGCACATGTCTTAAGCTTGTTAAATTAAAATGTGTCCTGTAGAGACGACGAACAATAGTGTAGGAATCGTTGTTTTTATAAAACGCTCGCACGCAAAATGCGCGCTGCGGTCCCGTGAAACGATTCATGGCTACTAAACTTAGCAAGCCGGCCAAGCATTTGAGAGCACTCCCCTCCCCCTGCTACCTGCGGTTGGCGCGTATTGGTCAATTCAAAAACGAAAAATAATCTGAGACACCCTTTATATGATTTGGATACGCAACATTTGCCCATTCTAATCACGCTTGGCCTCGCGGCGGATTTTACAGCCGCAAGGGCACCCAGAGATAAAACGCACTGGCGCACCTATAGTGGGGCGCTATCCGATCTTTCCCTCCGCGGTACTCTCTCCACGCCGGAGGAGGTGGAAACAGCTGCGTCCTATATCACTATAAGAATCCAAGCCGCAAAGGCCGCAGCTACAACAAAATCCTCCGCGACCTACCGCCGAGAGGAATTGCCGCCACACTTGTGTGCCGACTTACGCCGCAAACGCGCACTACGAAAGCTCTGGGCGCGCTCTCGCTGTCCGCGGGTTAAGCGTGAACTCAACAGCCTGACGGAGCAGCTGTCGAATGCGTTAAGGCTTGTTTCGCCAATTGTTCTTGGGTAACTTCCTCTAAGAATTGGTCCTGAAATACTACGTTACTATCTTCATCAAAGTATGTTTGTAGTATATCCTCTGTCATTTTTATCCATACACTTCTAGTTTGATGTCTTTTTTTCAATGTATTTTTTATTGTAACATATGCTTTAGAGCTGTAAACATGTTTGTGAAGTGATGGCAATATAGTTTGACTTTTCGTCTATTGTTGGTTTTACTTGAAACGTAAACTTCAATTTTTCCATTTTCAGACAGTAATTTTGATTTATGATTCGTATCATAGTGTCTCTTCAAGTTAAACTCCTTACAAACAGCAACTGTTTAATTGAAAATCAAACACAGTGGTTTACCTTTCCATTCTGTGAAAAAATATGCAATTTCCCATTTAGACTGAAAAACTCTGCACTCACTATCAACTTTACGTTTTTGTGACATTATGCTAAAATCGTAACAATTATGGAACTCGACACAACAATTATGGATATCGCACGCGCACGACACAAACAAATGCACAATACCTTCACAATCACTGGACTTCACAATCACTACTTCGCAGTACAACTAAATTAACTAATATCTTTCTCCGACCGTATCGCTTCGATTACTCGACTCAACTGACTCACGTCGTGCCGACGCACTCCTTTTATATCAATAAGGAAGGTTCTAGTCTAGACTCGAAGCGCGTGGAAGATTCTATTGTTCTCAACAAAAATAATAGGGTATTTCCGCTTGTTGCTAAGAGATGGCGTTACTGTCTACCTCTCTCGCTTGTCTAGGCACGCGCTGCCCTTGAAATTACTTATAAATGTAGTGTGCGCATTTTAAAACTTCCGTAGAGGAATCGAGTGAAGTCATGATTCTTCTTTCTGTGACACATTGCGATCGCGGGCCGTATTGATACGGCCCGGGGGCCGGATACGGCCCGGGGGCCGGATACGGCCCTCGGGCCGTATCTTTGACATCCCTGGTGTAAGGCATAATTGTTTTGTGTGAATCGTTTCATAGAATAAACGCTAAAGAGTACTAGTAAGTTGTACTAAAGCATTATTATTTCTCGCCTAACGGAGCCCTAAGTCTGTTCATGTTCTTTCGTTCCTGCGGATAACAATTTATCATTGTCTTTATCTTCTAGCAACATATCTTTGGTTTTCTTTAAAACAAATTGTAATTGCATGGGGTCACTAGAGAAACTGTGTGCTGCTCTACCTGTTGTAAGATAGCTTAAAAATTCTTGAGTGAATGTTCGTTTCCTAAACCCTGAGAATGATGGTCTACTAGTTGCTACAGGATCCACATTACCTAAGCTTTTGGTTAACAATGATTGTGCCATTTTAGAAACATATTTAAAGCTAATTAGTGGAACTTCTATCAATGCTTGTGTAGATCTTTTATTAAATACGCTGTTCAGGTCTTTACGTTGGTGCCATTTCCCTTCATGTGACGTTATCTGGCGTAAAATCTCCAATAGCATGGAAAACAACCTCTGATGTTTTAAATGGATCAGCTCCAGATTTCATAAGAATCCTTATACCTCCTATTGCAAATCCACTATATAACTTCCTCATTGGAGCCCCAGAAAAACTCCATTTGAAATCCTGAGGTTTATTTTGCCTCATATACGAGTACATTATTAATAACAAGGGAAAATAAATCTTTTGTGTTGATCTGGCTGTAGTTAGTAAAAGAATATCTCCTAACTCTTTGAGTATTCCTGCAACACTTCCTGGACTTCTTGCTTCCTTCAAGCAATTTATTATTTCCTGTGCCATTGGTAACATCTGCAGGCTATTCAGAAGAGCTCCTGATAATTTAGAGTGATATTTGTCCTCCATCACTAAAAGGATTGCTTGGGTCAAACGTCCTAAACTCCGTACAACCCCTGTTCTTCTTTCTGGGGCTATAGTCATTCCTTGCAGGAGTGGAACATGATGATTAACTAGGCCATATTGTGATATATTTTGGGTCATTTCTTTGGATCCTGAATCCCATGCTACAGCTCTTCCAGAGGAATCTCTCTTAGTTGTCTTCTTTGCTACTGAAGCCCTAACTCTGAATCTTGTCACACCTGTTCGAACCTCATCAAAAAATGACTTAAATAATGTCATCAACTCTACAATAGGTGTGGCCACTAAGAAGTTAAGAGAGATCCCTCTAGATTTGACATCTTCCACTAGAGATTGGATTGAGATATCTACCCCCGCATTTTTGCAACATAACCTTTATATCTAAGATATGACCAACATTATCATTTTCCTCTTTCCTCAAGCAGGTGAATAGAGTCATTAGTACGCCAGAAATTTCGTCAGACAATTCTAAATCAATTATCCCTTTGTCTAAATGATTTTTTGAAATTTAGATTTACTTAATTCTAATCGGTTTGCGTGACATATTTACGTAACCCCGTCCCCCGCTTCAGGAGTATAAATATTATATTCGCCCGCCAGGTGGCGGATCATTTAGTTGTTCTCCGAACGTCATAGCGTCTACAACTTATCCCTAGCATGCCCTACTTACTCTATTCACCAACAATTATCCTAATAGGGTAATAAAGGACACACTAGGGAATATTTTAATAGTAAATACACAATTACACAATAGATTACATAATAGACATTATACAAACAATCATAAGACAACTTAACATTAAACGAACTAACTTAATACGAAACTACACATACAAGTACCCTAGCCCTATTTACAATATTACATGTCGTCGTTAACATATCTCCCGCCGTCGCTATCTCGCGATCTAACTGACAAAACGACGATTTTCTTTGTGGGTCGCCGCAGAACGTGTCCGTTGCCTGTTCGAATGTCGACGATGCGCACTTCGCCGTCTTGCCCGGGGACGTCTTGACCATGCTGGGTCCGATGTCGGGTTAGCAGTGGTCCTTTTGCGGCGCGCTGCTGCCACGGTATATTTTCTTTTGCGGCATAAGTCGACAAATTGCAGTGCGCGTGCGGTGGCCCGGATCAGGCGCTCCCATTTTAAAAAGCGCGTGATATCGGGCAAGTGTGCGTGCCCCTTTATGATGTCCATTGTTGCGCAGCATCTCTCTCTTTCTTCCCCGGTGCGTTCCACTGTTGTGCTTATCTCGACCGGCCATTGTTCCTCGGGTGATAGTAGGAAAGGCGGGCCGATGAACCATCGGTGGTTTTTGTTGAAATCCGCGGGCGTCGCTCGTGTCGCGTCGTCGGCTACATTGAGTTGCGACGGTAGCCATCTCCAATCCTTTTTCTTTGTAGTATCCTCTATTTCAGCGACGCGATGTGCGACGAACGTCTTGAACACCCGTGGTTCGGCTCGAATCCACGCGAGAGCGGTGCGTGAATCGCTCCAGTATATCCGCCTTGTTGCCTCGAAGTCGTGCTCTTTAGCGACGTTCTTTGCTAGTCGTGCGCCGAGTACTGCCGCCTGGAGCTCAAGCCGGGGGATAGAGACGGGCTTGAGCGGTGTGACGCGGCTCTTTGCAGCGGCTAGTGCTATTTTTACGGTGCCGTCGCACATAGGAGTATTTGTATCATAAAATCGGTCAAAATTATTAGGTGCGTTTTTTTGCTACGTATATACATACATATTATCACGCCGGATCCCTAACGGGGTAGGCAGAGAGAATAGAGCGCTACGTTACATTGAAACAACATTTTATCATAATTAGGTGTTTATTCGAAAACTAAATATATATTTGCCTAGATTTTTTTTAGATATCTTTAGTCAGACTCGGACTGTTCGTCTTCTTCTTCTTCATCATCATCTTTATTAATGTCGCTTTGTGGTTCAGGCGGTGTGCTTGCGATCATCAGATTGACTGCTTCTTGCGAAAATGGATTTGATTTTTTGTGCTGCTTTGGTCTATTACTACTCAAATACGGATCGGAACTTAGTAACAGTCTATGTAATATGTCCCTGTTACAATCCACTCGTGAAAATTTTCGTGCAAAATGTAATCTGTACTGCCGGAAATGCTTATTGCGGGCCTCAGCTGCCTCCTCTGATAACTGGCCAATAGGTAGGATTGCAAGAGATATGACTTTGGCCCCATGCATCAAAACTTTGTGTATAGTTGGTGACATAGGATGCCAACCATACAGTTCTATGTACATTTTTGCAGTCTCGTGTGCAAAGGCATCAAATTTTTCAACATCAATTCTGTGGCCACTCAAAATTACTTCTAAGATTACTTTAAATCGTTTTATTAAATGCACATCGACGCCTGTGATTCGAGCAGAGCAATCCGGGTCGGCAAAAAATCTTCTTGATGTATTACCATCATTGGTATTACCAAATCCTGCTTTGGGAACATCTACCAGGAGCCCCATTTCATCTTTGTTATATGTTTTAAACTTTTCAAATACTTCTGCTTTTGATTTTATGAAGTAAACATAAGCCATTCTACTGTAGTCGTCTACGAAGAGGACAAAATATCTTGAGCCACCTATGGTCTTTATCTCCTTTTGGCCCACAAACAGCAGCATGCACGAGATCTAGCAATTCTGCACGTCTGTTACCATCACTTGGGAATGGTAACCGTGACTGCTTCCCTTCACAGCATACTTTGCAATTTGACTTACTTATCTGGGACTTATCTGTGTATGACATTCCTTGAACAACTCCATTTTTCATTTTTTGTAGGTCACTGCTGTTCAAATGTCCTAGGCGTCTATGCCACACAGTCTCAGTAACTGACGTTAACATACAATGAACATTTTTGACATTCAACTTGTATACGCCTTCTATAAGATCAGCTGTTGCTACCAATTCTGCTTCCTGATTATGAATATGGCATACATTATTTAAAAAGGTTACCTTCTTTCCTTTTTTTATTAATTGACTGACTGACAATAAATTCGTGGCAAGACTTGGCACTAGCAAAACTCCGCTAACATTAATGTCGTGTACTTTATCGAGAACGATCGTTATTAATTGCACGTCGCCTCTGCCTTTAACTTTTATGTTTGACTGATCAGTAATTGTAATTTCCTTAATTTCGTCTACATCCGAGAGATTTTTTAACCAGTCTTCATTTGCCGACATATGCATGCTAGCCCACGAGTCTATATACCAATCAGAACGGCTAGTGTCCACTGAGAAATACTGCGCTGAAAGCAGTTGTTGATTTTGATGATTTGTTTTTATTTATCTTTTCACATTGATTCATAAAGTGTCCATATTGCTGACATTTATAACATTTAAGGTGCGATTTGTCTTTTGAAGTATTTGACGTTGACATTCTGTTTGACGTTTGCAGGTTGGTGGCTTTGTGTTTTCTGTGCTGCCAACCTTTTGACACAAATGCACGCTGTGAATCTGTGACTTCACTTCCGTCCTCCATGTCTATTAATTTGGTCTTAATGGCGTCTGCAGTAATGTCTATGCTAGAATGCTCGATCGCCATGATCATCGGAGCAAACTTTTCAGGCAATCCTGCCAATAATAATGAGCCGACCCACTCGTCGTTAATTTTAAAACCTGTATTATTCAATCTCTGACTGGTGTCTACCATCATGGTTACATACTGAGACATAGAATCGCAGTTTTCATGACGAATCGAAATGAGGTTACGTAATAATCCAATACGTCTTGTAAACCCTGTATCGTCAAATAATCTCTTCAACTTCAACCACAATGCACTTGCACTCGTTTCAGTTTTAATATGTACATATAAACTAGGATCAATGGTCAAAATAATCTTCGCTTTTGCTTTTGCGTCGTTAGCATTCTCTGGTTGTGAAATACATTCATGCATTCCTTCCAAGATGAGAAAATTTTCCACCGCGAACGCATATTCATAATTTCATAATCTTCATAATTTTCTCTCCTCTTTAGCTTCGGTATAGTCGAAATTATATTTGTAGCCATTTTTAGTCTTAACTTTCACAAAATGCACAATTCACTAATTTATTAAAACGTGGTGCCCATAACCTGTAATGAAACAATGGAAGCACGGTAGCAAACTAAAACTTTTTATTACGCAGACACTGACATACAGAGGTCTCCTTATATTATAGATGGCGCCAGTAGTGACCAACCATCTATCTGCGTTTTGTTACAATCCTTCAACAAAAATAGTGAGCCTATGATATTATCTTTGCATTTATTTTCTTTTAATTGTAAAATTTAAATGATTAGTTTTCAATAAAAATTATAAAATTATGTTGATGTTTAAATGTACCTTTCAATTCTTTGTAGTGTATTATTTATACATTCTACATTATGGGCTATCCTCTCTAGAGCTGCGCTGCTCGCTACGGCAGCCTCGGCTCGCAACTGCGAGGATTGGACGAGGGCACACCTCGCAGCCTCCTGCGACATTAGCGGATCGCGTCGTCGACGACGACGTCGCGGAGACCGCGCCGCTGCTGCAGGTGTAGGCTGTGGGGATGGAGTACGGGTCCTATGTGGTGAATGTGGTTCTGGTTCTGGTTCAGGCTCTTGTAGAACGGATGCTGAGGCAGATGGAACAAAAATTATTTCCGAAGCTGGAGACTCCCCCACATCCAAACCTGAGACAGCAGCGGAACTTCCTGTAGGCTGTAAACAAATGAGTCGTTTGGTATCAAATCCAGTCAAATCCATTTTAGGTAAATTTTCACTATGGTCGAAATTATAGATAGGCTATATGGCAGCGCCACAGGAAATTAAGGATTTGGTGAGCTATTTGAATAAGTTTTATTAACACGGCGAGGTATTGTGAAACTTATGTCCCATACAGATAAAAATCAAAATTAATAATATAAGTTTTTATTTGACCTACTTTGATTGTTATGTATGGATTTGACCTACTTTGATTGTTATGTATGGATTTGTCTTGGTTTGATTGTAATGTTGGTGGATTTGACTCTTTTTGACTGGTAACTACATGTATTTAACTTGCTTTGAAAATAAAGGAAGTGAGGGTTAGAGGTTACCAACTTTTGGTAGTAATAGTGAAATGAAATGAAGTGAAAAAATAAGTATGTAGGTATATTTTATTTATTCTATGGGGTATCTACGCTATGCAATAAAACACACTTATATAACCCACTAATGTATTTGCTAGAGGAGAACAACTATTACGTAACCGATATTATAGTTCCGATGAGTTCTAAATCGAGCGTGCTCTCGCCGTCGTATCGTGGCGCAGACTGGTGCGGCGGCGAGCTGCGCGGCGGCGCGTGCGCTTGCCCCTTGCTATCGATTTAATACTGTTACCGTTAAATGCAAAGGACGTGGCAATACGACACGCTACAATTCAAATAATCAAACTTGGTAATTCTTCCATCATTTCACATTCCTCATTCAAACTTTCATTAGTAATTTCTGATAGTGGTCTTTCAAAAATATTTTTATAGTACTGTAGTTCCGGTAATTGCTCCCATTGGTCTCCATAATGTAATTTTAGTAGCTTTTTTACATCATCTAGTTTGTTTTGTTTTACAGCTACATACAAGGCTTCAACTTCAGGATTAATTTGACTTACAGTTTTTCCTTTCTTGCTATGATTATTATGATTCTTAAAGTCTCCTAATCTGTTATTATAAGATTCCTCTGCCCGAACCAAAACATTGTTCTTCTGCTTATTCCGTTTAATAAAAAATCTTTTGCATTTTCTCAGAGAAAAATGCATCCCACTTGTGTTTTTTAGCACTGTCATACTTTCTTCTTTCCATTTATGTACCTCTACTTCCGATCCCAATTTAAAAACGGCTCCATGATTTTCAAAAAAATCATAGTACCCATTAGGATTAGATATAACCTCTGTTTTCTTAATTTTCTTTTCAATTTGCGCAAACACACGGTCAGCTGGCAGGAGTGAGTGACCGACTACCGGATACACTATCTCAATAGTCTTTATCTGTTCTGGTGCATGGTCCATGAGAAATTTGCAAATCATTCCCAAAACAGAGGACTTCTTATTTTGGCCGCTGCATCCATCGGCTACTAGCCGTAAAGTTGTGACCTTTTCGTATTTTGCAACATTAGTACATAGGCAGTGAAATACAGCACTAGCGATTTCATTAGACGCTTTTGGTAACAGATCTTCCGTCCAAGTGTAAATAAATACATTGTCTGTGGTCAGCTTACTTTTGGAACTCCCGATTACGATGGTAAAGTTATAAACATACAATTGACGCGAATAATAAGCGCTTTGGTCTGGCACCTTGGGGGTTGGTTGATTTTTTTGACAGTCGCAACTTAACGTCAGTAAATTTTCTTTATCTTCTTTCAACAAGTTGTAAAAGCTCTTCACTCGTAAACTATGTATTCGTTTTATAATCATGAGGTCTTTTTTCTTGTTAATGACCTTTTCATGTTTTATTTGCTCTTGTAGTGTTAAGCATGTTGAGCATACGTCAGTTTGAGGAGAACCAAAGCCAATGTTAAATGACATATTGAAAATTCTTCGAAAATAAGATGCTTTGGCACTTCTATATTGTTCTTCAGTTTGAGAGATATATATTTTATATAATTTATTAATATTCAAATTTGATGCAAGGTATTGTCGGCTTTTAATTTTGCTGCGACAATAATGAGTTTCTAAGGGTACTAATTTTTTAATAAAGTCTTTTATAGATTTTTTCTGAGGTGCATACTTTAAACCGACGGGTAGAGAATGTACAATGAAGTTTAAATAAATAAATAAAATAATAATTTCATAGGCAAAGTTCACACGGGCGAATCCGTGGCTGGAAGCTAGCACTTAATAAATAGTAATCACTAGCAACACAAACAACACACACTCATCAATCACTCACTTGCTAGCCTCCGTGGAAACGTAATCGTTGCTGGGGCCCGCGGTGGGCGACCCCTGCATCGCCTCCGCTCGCTCCCCGCCCTCGTTGTCCGAATCTACACGGGACAATCACGGAACACGCTACCGTTACACGTGGCACACAACACGTACACTATTTTGTCTTTAACCTTCCACTGCTGGACACGGACCTCTTCATGCATATTATGCATGCATTCTTATGCGTGAGGGATGTATCAATGTATTGAAAATATAACTTCTTGTTTCTTTTTACAAATAATAGGTAGTTGGTAAAGTTCGCGGCCTTTTTGAACGTATGACTTTAGCGTGTTATATTTCTGGCAACACTGATTAATACCTAGGAAGTGATATACCGTTTGACAGACGACTTTTTTGTAGCATTTATTGGCAAATTGAAATTACAAGTTAATAAAGAGACAATTAGATATGTTTTAGAATTTTTACACGTCACAAGTAGTTTTGCATCCCGACGATGCTTGACCGCAAACATCTTTGATGACTAAACAAATAATGGATGCACCTTGGCTGGGAAGTTTTAATGCATCCTCCACACAGTCCAGACATAGCACCTTTGGATTATCATTTATTCCGCTCTTTACAAAATTTTCTACTATAAATGGAGTAAAATTACATTCAAGAGAAACCTGTATAAAGAATTTAGATCAGTTTTTTGCTCAGAAACCCCAAAAATTTTATAGCGATGGGATAATGGCTCTGCCAGAAAAATGGCGATAGATAGTCCAATTAAATGGACAATATTCCGTTCAATAAATATTCGTGCAATACAAAGAATGTCTATTATTTTCACTATAAACGGGCCGCGAACTTATACAACTAACGAATATGATAAACCAACCTGGAGGCGTATATGAGGAGTGATCCTGCAAAACCAGACAAGTCCGGTTAATAAAAAAGTTTGAAAAATAACAAAATATTTTCACAAAAACGAGACAAATGTTTATTTTTTCATACTTTATGGGATATAAATAACAAGATATGATCTATTATTAGTCCAAACTTCATACATTTGTGATTGCTACTTTTTTTACTAATAGAAGTAGATGTTTGGACTTGTCTGGATTTGCATGGTTAGACGGTAATTCTGATACTGTTAACCTTTACGAAAGTAAGAAATAGAATGTAACAAATACTTGAATCAATGTTATTCTTCACCCATGTACAGAAATTATTATTGTTCATAATTTTAAACAGGCATTCTAACAAATTAAGGCTTATTTTACTTTAATAAAATTAACACTTAAAATAAAATACAAAAAAACTAACAATTTAAATATTCCACTTCTAAAAACACTAATAAAATTAGTATTTTTCTGTCAAAAAAAAGTTAGTCATTCTATATGAAGATTCTTAGCACCAACAGCCTTGTAGAAAGGCAAAGATCTGTGAAAATGTTAAATCCTAAAAGCGATGTCCTCATCTGCACATTCACAATCCTTCAGCGGCAGAGAATCATCCTTTGCATACTGAGATCCCTTTAAGTTTATATAAACCTCAACACCTGGAAAGGCCTTCCAATTGTCACCCAACACCAGACGAAGCAAATTCTGAACATCTTTCAGCTTAGCAGAATTGATCGGCTTATCAGATGGACAAGTAGCTACGTTTATGTTACCGTACTTTTGCCCCTTCTTGAGAAGATTGACAGGAGCCGCAATGTCACTTCTGTAGCTAGTCTCACATCGAACCTCTATCGTTGTTGATTGGCTGGTAACCTTTTTTGTCGCAATTATGCGCTTTGCTTCTTGTATATTTTTCAACGACTTGTA
The DNA here is from genome assembly GCA_914767545.1 of Sesia apiformis. NCBI lineage: Eukaryota > Metazoa > Arthropoda > Insecta > Lepidoptera > Sesiidae > Sesia > Sesia apiformis. The sequence goes on from OU611975.1 coordinate 3,884,994, forward strand.
CACAGTGCTGGTGGCAGCTTTCCAGTCATTACAAACCCACTCCTCTCCAAAAACAAAGACTATTTCACAGTGCTGAGCAAAAATTGCATGAAATTCCTTTGGATCCACAATTTGATTGTGCGTTTTCAGTTCCTTTTCAATACGCCCAAACAGTATCGCAAGGAAGAAAGGAATGTCCTCGAACAGGAAAGAGAAGCTCCACAGATTTAATATTTGTTGGGGCTTTTGCAAGCCAGCTTACTGCCATTCCGACAACAATATTGTTCTTATTTTGACCGCCACAGCCATCGGACACAAGACGTATGGCATCGACTTCATTGTTTTCATTAAAGTTGTTTGCTTCAATGACCGTAGTAAGGTAATGATAAACAGCACTCGAAATTTCATTTGAACCCCGACCCGCTTCATTTTCCATCCTGTAGCAAGTGTAGCTGTAGTTTTTCGATGTCGTCTGATCATGGATTCCAAAGTTATACAAAGACAACTGTCTTGAGTAAAAAGCTTCCTGGCATGTGACGCGTGGCAGTGAATGCACCTGCTGTAAATCATATACAATGCTATATACATTATTCCTCTTGAGCTTCAATAACCCGTAGAATGCCTTCGCTCGTAGTTTATGAATTCTCAGCTGCATCTGTAGGGTAACTCTCTCGTCGGGTTGACAGACGCGTAATTTGTTACTTAAATTGTCGCATGTGGTGCAGGTATCACACGCAGGTGACGAAAATCCAAGATTAAAATCGTTTCGAAATACACGACTAAATAACGAATAGCTGCATCTATATTTCTGTTCCACAGATTCATTGTACATTTTGAGCAGATTACGAATGCTTCTCAAGCCAACTGGCAGGTACAGTCTTACACTTTTGTTTCTACCATAGTGGTTTTCTTTGACACGAAGTTTTCCAATGAAATCATGAATTTTTGATTTCCGTTCTCTCTTTTGTTGACTGACCCGGTCGCCACCTCGCCCTTCTTTCGCACTACTTTGTTGCTTGTGATATCGAGCAATGATGCCATTGAGACGATTTCTCCCGATCGGCTGGATTAGTTTCAGGAAGGCATTCTGACAAATTCTTACTCTTGCAGACCTTTCTGTAACAAAGTACGTGGCTAAGTAAGTGTGACTCTTGGCTCGACGGGAATTTCTTGGGCGAGTACGCTTTATGCGGTTTACAGTCACATGAAGCAAGATATGGTTATCTTGTTCAATTTTGTTCGCTGTGTGAAACAGTTTGGAACGAAATTCAGCGATAGCATCGTCGGATATATGGGAACACTTCAAAGATGCAGCGACTGTCACTGGTGCTGATTGATTGAGAGTTGAGGTTTGTTGATCAGGATTCTTCACGGCACCGCGCTTGCGAGATTTCTTTACCTCATGCTTGTGCTTACAGTTGGCTGTGATGTTGATGGGTAACCCATCAAGTTGAACCGTGTGCCTATTACAACAAAAAACATCACAACAACTAAATACATAATAATATTATTATTAATGATAATGGTTGGGTGTGAAGTCCCTTTTGGGGTTTAAGACATCATGAAGAATCCTGGCTAGATTTTGTATTAATATAATATTATTTTAATGTATTATAAAATAATAATATTGTAATTTTACGTAACAAGATACTAACAATGCTGTTACTATGATACAAAAAATATACTTAAATTCGGACTTGAAAATATGAATTTCCCATCAATTACATTGAAATTGGAAGTTAAAATAGCCACTACGGTAGTTTTATGCTTATGATCATTATTGCCTTAAGCATAGAACTCTGACTGTAACCCTAATTTGTCTGATTTATCTGACTATGACTCTAATGTATCTGATTTGCCTGACCGTGGGTTTATCTCACCCCCAGAAAGTAAGACGAAAAATCGTAATGTAACCCGATTTTATGATTTATTGTTGATCCTAACCCTAACCGATCATAACCCTGATTGACCCTAAAATTATTATATCGTGATCCTGTCCCTAAGATACGTAGGGGTATTTGGAAAAACAGCCAATGTCAGTTTTGGTAAATTTTAAAGTATAAACAAAAAACGTTTTTGGGCAGAATAACTACATATGAAATTATGTATAGGCACATATGCAATAGATCAAGAAACAACATATACTTTATGACTGTAATTAAGGAAAATATTCCTTAGAAACCCATGAAAAATGTGAAAAATAACTTCGACATAGGCACTTTTTCCAAATAAAATATGTAAAATATTGACTTATGCTTTTTTTCCAAATAACATGAGTATGAAAAAATAAAACAAATTTAACATACTAGGTAAATTTATTTGTTTTATTCACAACCATCACTGTTATCATCCTCATCAACTTCAATGTCGATATCAATGACATCATTGTTAGTCCAGTCGGGGCAGACATTTAAATAGAAAAAATTAGAGGCCGCAATTTTTTTTTTTTAAACGTCGGGGGGGGGGGTGGTTGGAAGTCTAAATATCGATTTTCGGGACAATCCCGCCGCCGCCGTCGCCGCCATCTTGATTTAAAGTTCAATTTTTTTGTTTTTCTGAAATAACTCGTTAATTTACAACTTTAGAGCAAAAATTGTAGTATCCAAAGTTGTTGGTTTAATTTCCTACAAGTTTGTTTATTACCATTTTTACGCTAGGATCAATATTTGCAGAGTTATACTATCAAGTTTATAAAAAAAAATCGTAATTGGTGGAATTTTATTTTCTTCAACTTTGGTTCTCGCACTGGTTTTACTCCACGATCAATATTTTCGGAGGTGAAATGAAATGTTCAAATCGGAGGTGAAGTGTTTTTTATTTTTCAAATTTTTCGTTTATTATGTAGTTTATTGACAAAAAATTGTAATGGAGAATGTTGAGGGGAATTTCGTGTCTTTTACATCTGGTTGTGTCTTCTCGGCATTTCAGCAAGTAGAAACCTGTGGATTTGAACAACTGATTAGTTATCTTAACTTGACAATTATGTATAATTCATATTAATGTTGCTTCCTTCCATAAGACACGTACCTTTAATTTCAATCACGCGTAGTTATCTTCCCCTATGCCAATCGTAATCGTTTTGTCGAGGGCCCAGCTACATTTTCGCTCGCGATCTCTTCTGCCTCCTCGCTCTCGATCGGAGCATCAGGACTGTCGACGAAAGGTTCAGCCACTTCTTCCGAACCGAGATCCTCGAAATTGTCGTCATCATCATCGTAGTCTTCCTCCAGCAGGAGATCCCTCATGTTTGTTACATTTTCACACGTTTCTCCGCTGCAGTGCAGACATAAAACGGAGCACTTGAGGCCCGCTTTACGGCAGCCGCACATCTTTCCGCACTTGGACTTGCATTTGCAGGATATTAATTTGAGCAAAGACTCCGGTGCTGGGTCGGCGGGGGTTGTGATCGGTTCCAACCCACGATTTGTTTTCTTCCAGCCCCAATCCGTTGCGAGCATTTCGTGCTCCAACCAAATTTGGACTTGAAGGTATGCCCTATACGTGTGGTATTCCGCCGCTGCGCTTGTTGGTGGAAGTGTAGCCAAGTCGATTTTTTTTTTTACAACGGATTTTGTGAATTTTTTGTATCGGAGTGCGTCTAAAGATTTATCGCCTTCTCCGCCTCCGAACAAAGCGATCAAGAAGCATTCACCGGCATGAGCCAAGACAGCCTTACTAATTTCGTGTTCCTTGAACAAGTTGAGAACTTTCGCGATTTGTGGATGTTTTTGAATCGTGCTGAGAAATTTTATTTTCCCGATGTTGAATATCGAGGACGTTGTGTCACATGCACTGAAAGCATGGAGAAATAAAATGTGCTGCGCAACATCTTCTCCATACTGGAAACTCTTCGGCGAGTACACGTGTTCAGGATTGCGCCCTTTGCCTGGTTTCTTGAAGAAAACGTTGTTCACATGACGTCCGATGCCAGTGAGTAGAACCAGAAGGTCGATGTCTTCGCCGATGATTGTCACTTGATCGTACTGCGGAGCTTCAGAAATCGCTGTTCCTACGATGAACGGATCTGCATCTGCTGGTGCCTGCTGAACTGTGATATCGGACTTCTCCAGGGCTGTTTTAAGTAGATCGATGAAGTGGGCTTTGTTTTTGTCATTTGCCAAAAATTTTTCTTGCGTTATAAAGGGAACGGAGGCCGCCTTGACAACAATCTCAGAGGAACCGTACTTCGCTGCTCGTCTTCTGCGTTCCCACCCTTTAGGAACATTCTTTTCTGAATTCTCTGGATACCCATCGAAAACAATGATAACTTTCTTCGTAAAATGTCTTCTCACGTATGACACGTATGTTTCGCAAATTTTATCGAACGTTGCTTGCGTGCGAGGCCAAATAACTTTGTGCAACAAATATCCTCCATCAATAACCTCGAGGCGCCTGTCTCCTAGAGACGGAGAACGTTGTAGAGGCTCGAAACGGTTGTATAATACAGACTTTGTACCCTTTCGCATTCCTTCTTCATTGAATAACGAAAGAGGGTACGGCGCGAGCTCGTAAGCGAAACAATCCTGCAGGTCTTTGTCGGATTGCTTGGAAATGCTGATGCGCTGGAAAAGCAGGAGAGGATTTATTGGCACAGTTGTTTTGTCAATGGTAATGCTGCTTGAAGTTGTATTCAAGGGTAAGATTTTGTCCTTTCGTTTAAATGTCACCGAACTGTAAGTTGAACCGATCATATTCTTCATCATTTTCGCACCAATTTCAGAAGCGAGATGACAGTTAATATTTGCTGTGCCGATAAATCCCGTGCTGATAGACATCAGTTGAGAATCAACAGGGAAAGGATCATGTGCAGCGAACCACTGATCCAACTTCTCCATATCCGAATTGTCTCTAGAGACACGAGTTGGCCGGAAGTCGACGTGTTGCTCAGTTGTCGCGCTGTGAATATTGCAAAAATCCTCCACTTGTTGGCAAATATTCTGCATTTGCACCGCACCCATGGTCCATCTTGTTGCCACGCTTTCACTAGCTCCTCGTCCAAACAATCCTCCACTTATTTTAGATTCTCGATTGAGAGTCTGTTCAATCGACTGGTCAGACATGATGCCTGACCAAAATTTGTTGGTACGCCGAATTGTGAAGTAACCTTCCGTTGTAAATTTTTCATAATCATCAGCCGACATCTTATCACGTAGGTTCAACATATCTTGAAGATATAGATTGGCGCTCTTCGCGTACAGGAAGTGACCGCTAGCGTGGAAGAAGGGCAGCATCCTTTGAATTGTAGTGAGATGGAGTTTCCAGTTTCCAGATCGTTCGGCTTCTATGAACTGTTTCACCAACGTGATCATTCGGAAGTACTGCGTCCATAGTTTAGCAGTGGGTCCGTTGTTGACAAGTTGATTGAGCGCCGCCCCGAATTTATCGATCACAGCTTTGACCAAATCGTTTTCTTCAGCATCTAGAATGACTGTCCGATCGAAATCCAGAAGTAATTGCTCCATCTCATTGCGTTCTTCGTCGTCAAACTCAATTATGTCCATGACGCGCTTCGTTAAGGATGCATGGACGAGAAAATGAGCACGAACAGCTCTCGAATACGCGTGACCTGATAGGATCTTCTGTACGCAATTTTCAGCGTAAATAATTTTCAGAGCGTCCTCAAGTCCACTGCCCCCCATTATGAATCCGGTCGCACCCAAAAATGATATGAGAAGATGAAATCCCCCCAGGCGAAGAATGATGGAATTAATCTCAGAGGGTGGTTCAGTGTTGGAAACAATGTCATGCGCTTTCCAATACAGTGGCTGATCGAACGTTACGATGCACGATTTGCTGTTCGAAGCTTTGCTCCTGGCGTGAGCATACACAAGAGTTGTATGTATCGTGTCGTAATCTGAAGGAGGTGCATGGATGAACGGAAGAAATATTATACTCGATCTGACGAAGGTTTTTCCGGCCGTAGCTTCTTCCATGAATCCGTTCCACCCTGGTATATCGTCGATGCAGGACCATTTTCCGTAGAGCCACATCAGATCACCAATGGTTGGCAGACACGTTTCAGAAATTTGTTGCATTTCCGTTATATCAGCAACCTTCACGTTCTGGAGACCCGCTGATTTTTCTTTACCGTAATAAGAAATTTCAACGTGTTCGGCTTCTGCAATGACTGCGGCAGATGTTTTTGAAGAGTCGCGACTTGTTGGTGTTTCCGGTTCTATACCATCGAACGGCGTTAGGCATTGAATCCCTCCCATGTAGTGAAAAGTATTTTTTCCATCCAATGTATTAATGTTGAAGTCCGCGTTGTCAAAAACGAACTGTGAGAATGTTCCCTCTTTAACCTGGCGCTGACGTCGGATGACAGAGGAAGCCTCGAACGTACTAATTTCATCGTACGTTGCAGACAGTCCCAACGCGGAAAGAACGTTGATTAAAGTTTTCGACCCATACTTCTTGTATAAAAAAGCGCCAACCCCCAGTTTTAATGGCGAAAGGAAAGATCGCGGACGTACGGCAGATACGATGGCATGCGCGATAGCAGTGCATTTTTTCTTCCACGCATCGAGCGAATTCCTTTTCGACTTACAAATAATGTTTGTTAAAAGAACGTGGAGAGATTCGGGAATTGCATCCTCGACGTTTTGCAAAAAGTTATCGCTCGGAGGATAATTCTTGACATCATAAAGTGTCGAGCGTATGTCCTCTAAAATTATAGCGGCAGCTTCGCGCACGACCCTCAGCCTCTCTTGTCCTTTATCCGCATTTCGATCCTCGTACCAGCGTTGTGCGAGTAGTTTGTGACCAGTAATTCGGATTTTCAGAAAAATCTTTTTTTTTGATAAAATACTTGAATAGAAAGCGATAACTGAAAAAACACCATTTCTAAAATTCTGCAATTTTTTCTACAGATTCTGGGTCATAATTAAGTAATATTTATCATGATTAAAAAGTGGGATGCAGCTGCCTCATATTTTTTTAAATAATTTTTTTTTCCGTCTAAAATAAAATGAAAAAATTAATTCCTAATACCCCTTACATGAGTAAAAAAAAAATAAAAATAAAACATCTTGAAGAATTTTGATATTTTGCATATTTTTCAAAATTAAGGAGGAAAATATTTTTCTTCAATAAAATATTTTTTTCATGTATTTTGAAAAATATGCAAAATATCAAAATTTTCCAAGACATGTTTTATTTTTATTTATTTTTTTTTACTCATGTTAGAGATATTAGAAATTAATTTTTTCATTTTATTTTAGAAACTGAAAAAAGAAAATTAAAAAAAAAAAATATGAGGCAGCCGGAGCCCACTTTCTAATCATGATAGATATTAATTATTTTTTACCCAGAATCTGCGGAAAAAATTGCAGAATTTTAAAAGTGGTGTTTTTCCGGTTATCCCTTTTTTACACAAAAATGATCGTCGCGCCACCTGAAGGAATGGCGAGAAAATTCTTTAAAAAAATGAAGCCGTTTTTGAAGTGGAACCAATGCGAAAAAAAAGTTACGCGAGGATCTGATGACCCGAGGGAAATGACCCCACGATTTCACTTGGAATGCCCCATATATATACAGACCTGAAGACCAAAACGGTCAGATAATTTGAACGTCAATAAAACTCCGAGAGATACATACCTGAAGGACCCTTCCCGGGGACAGCTACATATATATATATATCTTTTCTTCATGTATACTCAGTGTTGCCAGAAATCCGTTGAGGTTATTTAAACAATGAATGGAATCTATTGTCAGATTCCGAGAATCTAGTACGAAATAACGACTTTCTGGTAACGCTGTGTATACTCAGTTCAGGGGTTTTCCAATATACGTTACAATATATAAACATATACAGGGTGTCCCGGAAAGAATGGATAAGCCTGAAACACCTTATAGTAGAGATATTGGGTGCTCAAAATAAAATACAAAAAAAAATCTATCCCAAGTAGTATCTAAGAAATGTCATTTAGAAAAAAAAAAACATTTTTTTTTAACATTATTTTCCGTATCTCCGCACCACGGCTACAAATAAATGAAATCCGTCGGTTTTTTGGTGTTATAATATTCTTCATGGACTATACCAATATATATGCAGTAAATAGTATGAATAGCTATTACACTTTTTTTTTTAAAAAAAACTGAACCTCAATTTTCAGCATGAAATGCGGTAAATATTTTTTTTTGTAAAAGTTCAAGCGTCTTGGGTGTAAAAAAAATGTATGAGGACCTAAGTGGCCAACTATTTTAAAAAAATGCGTGTATAATACAGATTTCAAAATGGTATCACACATCCTTTTACCTAATGTAAATACGAGGTTATTGCTATTAATGTGCAGAAGGAGTAAATTCGACTAAATTACAAAATTTAAAAAACTAGATCATTTCTTGTCTTAAACTGTACCTGATCCTAAGGGCTTCATAAAAAACAACACATTGAAAATACTTTATTTAACCTACTTTCACAGCGAGTTCAAGTTCAACCAAATGAAATTATTTTTGGATAATGTTTAAAATAGTTTCGTGAAGGTCGTGTACCCTTGATATTTGCTACCTGGACACCTTTCTATATATCCGGGACTTTCCGGGACACCTGTATATATATCCGAAAATATTGATCGTGGAGTAAAATCAGTGCGAGAACCAAAGTTGAAGAAAATAAAATTCCACCAATTACGATTTTTTTTTATAAACTTGATAGTATAACTCTGCAAATATTGATCCTAGCGTAAAAATGGTAATAAACAAACTTGTAGGAAATTAAATTTCCAACAACTTTGGATACTACAATTTTTGCTCTAAAGTTGTAAATTAACGAGTTATTTCAGAAAAACAAAAAAATTGAACTTTAAATCAAGATGGCGGCGACGGCGGCGGCGGGATTGTCCCGAAAATCGATATTTAGACTTCCAACCACCCCCCCCCCCCCCGACGTTTAAAAAAAAAAATCGCGGCCTCTAATTTTTTCTATTTCAGGCTAGTTTTATGTCTACCTCGACTGGACTATGTCACCTTCTCTACAAATTTGACGGTAGTAATCGCGATTTTCTGGCTTACTTAAATATTTACTGAGATTTAGTAAATTTGCTAATTTACCCGCAGTCATTTTTATAGGCTCGACGTAAAGAGGGTCCAGTACAAGCTCTGAAGGCAACCTTACTTTTCTTCGAATTTCACTGCGAGTAGAAGGTCCTGAAAATGTCTCTTTCACTTTTATGTGCTGGTATTTTTCATTAGTTATGATAATACGTACTTGACACAATCTGAGTGCAGGTCTTGGAACCTTAAGGAAGTAAGGAGTTATTGCATCTTTCATATTAAAAAAGAGATCTTGAGTAGCAGGAACCACTTTAAATGGGGTTGGATATTTTCTTGCTGCTTCAATGATTTTATCCCAGTCTGCTGGTATTTCAGGAGTACACACTCCTTTTTTCTTTCCAATTAATGCAAAATCTGCATCATTTGAAAGATATGTGTGGCCTCTCACAGGGAATATATGCTTTACAGTCTTAAATAGCTTGAGAACATGTACTAAAAAGTATTGAAAATATACCATTATGTGGTTCTTGTTCTGACCACTGCATCCATCGCTCAGCAATGTAAGGTTTTCTGATGTTATGTCATTATTATTCAAATAATGTAGTAACAGTGAAGTAACATCAGATGCACCTTTTTTTCCTGTAGTTTCCGTGTAACAGTACATTGTTGCATCATTGTTTGACAAGTTGTGTACACCGAATACATAATACCACAGCTGACGTGAGTAAAACACATCGCTTGTTTTAATGTGTGGTAGTGGAAGATTCTGCATGTAGTCAAAAGACAATAGCATACATTCTCCCCTTTTTGCCTTCTCTTTGTAAGCATTTTTCAATTCTCGGAATTTCTTAGCTTTGTGTAAATGTAACGTTTTTTGAATATTAAGCTCATTTTTTCTGGTGTCATCAGTTGCACTTAATATTTTTAAATTTAGTTCATCGCATATGCTGCAAGTATCAGATCTTGGAAGGCCAAATTTAATTTTGAAATGATTTGTAAATACTGAGTAATATACTATATAAGAAACATTGATTTGTACTTCACTCAAAAATAACTCATGCATTTTCTTTACGCTTAAGTCTTCTGGCAAAAATACCACATTTGGGTTGTCACGCAACGAGTAGTGAGATTGCCTTCCCTTGAAACTTCTAATGTGTGATTTTATTAACTCCAATATTGGATGTGGCACTGCATGAGGTCTTGTGGTATGTTTACCTCTACCATCTTTGGGTAACTGACCTGAAGATACTTTAGCTTGAATTGTACGCAGCCTTCCTCCGGTGATTCCATGCAAACTCATGAAAGCTGTGACACACACTGGAATCTCTTTATTATTTGTCCGCACTTTGTAGTAGTATGCTAAATCATGGCTAAACGAATCATCCTCTTCATCACGGTTATGTCTTGGTCTTCTTTGTTGGACACTTTTATATGAAATTAGCCCTGTAAGATGCGCGTCTTGATCATTTTTATTCTCATAGTTATAGAAGATTTTTAGTATTTCTTCTCTCTGTTCAGTAGTTAGTCTTGTGAAACATTGTAACCTTTTGCATCTGAAAACGCAGATTAGGTATTAAAAAACATCATAGGCGGTAAAGTCGGGAGCTCAATATTTACCTATTAAAAAAAAGATGATTTACCTGCAGTCACGCCCTGTTAAAACACCACTTCTGGGACGGCCAACGTGATTAACGTGAGGTTCTCCGCTAACCTTGCGTCTTTTTATCGTTTCTCGTTTTGAAACTTTCTTCTTCCTCTTAGTCGGCCATTGTACACTGCCTGAGTTGTCTCTTGGTATGTTATCCATAATACAATATCCAAAATTCAATCCAAAAACTATCTAAATCAACACCTGGGAGAGTAGTATTGTTCTGTGCTCAACACAGAAAAAAATATTCTTGATGACAGCTAGTGTTGCCAAATTATTTCCGAAAAATAACCTTTGTCATTTGACTTTGGCAGTTCTTCCAAAATCTAATAATCGCCAATATCAAACAAAGTTTTACCAGTAATATCTCTTGACTAAGGCGCTTATACGAAAAACTGTGATTTACGTTTAATAGGCATCATTACAAAGAAACCATAGACATCAAAATCTCATTTCGTTTTTTTTTGACATTGGTTGTTCTTCCAAATAACCCTTCATACGTTATGTGACGTAATGTAATCCGATTGTAAGTTGTATTACTTTTTTGTGGGTGAGATAACCGAGAATACCAATAGGCACTGTATTAGTTTACGTTTAATAACTATTATAATAATCATCTTACCTTTTCTTTTTCCCTCCACCCTTCGCCCCCGGTTGCGCGTCGCTTCCGTGCCCCTACATTTGCAGCAGATACCTCTACTCCCTCCAAACATAGCTGCGATTCCTCCGGAACATTATGAGAACAACTCGGTAAATCACTTGAGGTCGCCATTTTGTCATCTCTTTAACAAACAATGCGTCTATTAATGTAGCATTGCGTCATATCGCAGCGCGCTGATTGGTCGACGACGTGTTAAAGAAGTCTGGTTTTGCAGGATTAAAAGTTGAATGGCTGCTGTGGACTTGTTTGGGACTTGGGTATTTATTTCATTTATACGTTTACATAAATATTTTTTAATTACTATATTATTATAAAATACTTACATCAAAATGATCTTCACAACAAAAAAAATTTGATGTTGTTTTGGAATTAGGTCGTCGCACTGCTTGGAACCATTTATTTCGACGTTTAACATTTTGTGGAACATTTAAAAACATTTTTTCAGGAGTTGTTTTTGTAGTATTCGTACATAATGGTACGAAGCAAGCACGATAACTTTTAAGGTTAGACATTTTCGATACATTTATTAATATATTGACGATAATAACAAGATTTAATCGATTAATAGTCAAAATACTGTATCAGCTGTGTGCTACAATGAGTAGAAATTAACATTGTGACGTCACACGCGCTCGGGTTTGTTCGGGAACTGTCCGCGTGTTTTCGGTACTGGATTCAAAAATTTATTTGTAATTAAATATAACTTTTTAATTAAAGCGAAAAAAAAAAAACTAAAAATAGTTTTGTTATAAAATGTGTATATGATCTTTCCATTAATGATAAAAAATTTTTTTTTTCAAAAACCCAATTTGTTCATAATAGAAAATACTCTTTCTACTGGAGCATTTGTAGCAGGCAAACATAAAATATATTCAATTACAATAGAAAAGTTTTCATGCTGAAGATTGTTGGCGCGAAATATTGGCGTCAATATATTGCTTTTCAATTAATACATCCAGAGATTTTTGAATGTCTTCCCATGTGGGGACCTTTTTTAAATCTGCCCAATAAAATATCTCCATTTCTTTGGTAAGACAGCAAGTCCACTGCTGCAGATATTCACGGCTTGTTTTATAAAATTCTGTAGCCGTCCTTTTCACAAATTCTTCATCGATATCAGTACCACTATCTTTCAATTTTAACATTAATTGACGGACCATAAATGGAAGAAACTGATTGGTTTGTTTCTGAGTTAAATTGTCTTTTAATTGATTGATTTCTTTTGCAGCTTCAACTGCCTATACAGTCTGACCTTCAAGTTTCAAGTCAGCTTGATGAAAACTTGCTGACTGAGCGTGTAAAAAAGAAAACCACAATTCGGATGTGGGATCTTCAAAAAAGTTTTTTTAGTAACAGGGGACATTTTTCAATACTCAAAAAGTAGCTTTTTAACGGCTGATACATTTTTAAAACCCTCTCCAAAGCAGGCATAAGAGCAAGCCATCTGGTTTTGCTATAGCCGAGCATTTGTTGATATTCCGTTTCAGTTTCGGCACAAAACTCCTTTAGAGCTTCAACTCGAATCGTGTAAATATAAAAAAATGAATATATCTTCACAATAACGCTTTCGTAATCTACGGGTAGCCCATCTGCAGCAGATTTTATTGCATTGTGAATTACGTGGGCTCCACATCCAATACCTATTAATTCTTTTTTCAGAGATGATTGTAATTTCGTTAATACATTGTTAGTTCCTCGCCTAGCTGCACCTCCGAAATTGACGTTGGCATTGTCCCCACAAAATGCTACGACTTTTACTGTCAAATTATTATCTGTCAACACTTGGTTTAAATAATTGACAATGATGTCAGAAGTTTCACCAGGTTGGTCTTGAATATCTAAAATTTTTACTTGCACACGTAAGGTTGAAAAAAGCGCACTACAATGGGGTATATTTTCTTGTTACCGTGGTTTGACGCGTCGTTTAGTATTGTAATACAATTGCACTTATCAAGGTCATCTTCTAATTCTTTCATTGCTGTAGGCGTCAAAACATTTACTACAATAGCTTCTGATTTCGTACGCGCGCATGTAAATTTGGGATCAAAACATGATTGAATCAATTTCGATGCACAGTCATTAGAACGAAAACTGTGATTTTCTTGTATCGTGTGATAAGCCCAGACGCCTTCTGCCGCGGCGATATCCAAGTCCTTCAAAGTTGGCGCGTCCGATTTCTTGAAAAAGTTTAACATCGAAGAACTCGAAGCGGCACAGTGGGACAGAACCGTGCGTACCGTCTCAAAAATCTGTAACTTTTTTGTTGATTGAAGTAAATCGCTGAAATTTGGTATGTAGTGTCTCCAGAGTACATACAATCCAATAATGAATGTATCATTGTCAAATGTTTAATAAATAATATAAAATAAAATAAAACAAAATAAAAATGTATTATTTTAATATTAAACCATGGTTTGGTTAACTTATTGAATTATAATTTTACAGTTTTATGATATTAATAGACCTATTTTATGTTATTTTATATTACATATGAATCTTACATTTAAATAAATGACAAATATATAATAACCCACTCCAAAAATATGTTTTACAAATAATGTACGAAATTATTTCGATTTAAATAGCTAAGAGGTTCTTAGCTTCCTCTAACAATTTCTTGGATATAGTGACTGATGGTTTTCTGATACTTGATATATAAGGATCTGACGTAAATAGAAGACCATGAAATACGTCTTCGTTTGTTGCGGACCTAGAGCATTTTCTAGCATGATGCAATCTGAATTTTTTGTAATCTTTATTACGCGATTCTTGGGCATCCTCAGATAAATGACCAATGGGCAGAACAGCAAAATGTCTTATTATACTTTCCCCATGTATTAAGATTTTATGTACTGAAGAAGGCATATTATACCACATATATTTTGTTACGTACAGTTGTGCGGTTGCACGAGTATATTCACCAAATTTTTCTGGATTTACAGCAATACCGGATGCCATGGTTTGCAGAATAACATAGAACCTTTTAATAAGTTCCTCGTCAACCCCTGTAATTTCTGAAGCGCAGTAGTAGTTCTCAAAAAAACGCCGAGCTGTATTGCCGTCATTACTGTTTCCACTTCCTTGTCGGGGCTTATCAACGTGCAATCCCATCCGGCTTCGAAACAAACTTTGTACAAGCTTTTTCTTGTCTTCTTTACTTTTTTTATCTTCCGAAGTTCTCGCAGCCCATTTTTGAAATGAAAGGTTATATGAAATATGTAAAATTAGCTCCATGCACCTGATCCACGCGTGTAACGTAGACAAACCGTATTCGTAAGCATTTATATTATCTGGCTTTGATGCAATCTTCTCCAAATTATTTATTTCACTTGGCTTAGCCCCACACACTGTACATACAGCTCCAGAACTTGTGTCAGTAAGAACTTGTGTAACTTTTCCATCCACCATAGTTAGAAATAGATCGTGACTTATTTCAATTACCTGCGTCTCCTTGTGTATCTTTGATGTTTGCAAATTATTAATTTGACCCCGAATATCACCAACCACTGATCGGGTTTTCTCGGGCGTTTCTTTTGCAAGTTCCATCAGGATTGGTCGGCAATAACGAATAGAAGAACAAGCCGGATTTTGCCAAATTATCTCATGTGTTTCTGTGTCAGTCAGCTTTATTGGTACCAAAGACGCTATAAATAAGTTTGTATCTGAGACTAAGTCACTCTCATCTGTTAAAACTTGTTTATATTCGCTTTGCCCCGATGAACCATCACATCCCCACTTGGTAAACAATTTAAGAGATTTTCTTCTTGGGTTGTAAACATTTTCAATCTTTAAGATGCGAGCACAAGTGTGATCCAGCAAATCTTGTAGATTTACTTTAGCACTTATATCGGTTATTTGAATGCTGGATAGTGGAGGATAACACAGTTTTTTGGCGTTCGTCAGTACATTATATGATGGCAATATGTCGAAGTTTTTGTTAATCAAACTTGCTCGAAGAAATCCGTATTGTGATTTCGAAAGATCTAAATCTGCAAACATACTTAAAGCTTCATCCACCGTAAAATCTGTTCCATTGCGACTTTCATGCAATAATTTTTCCTTCATGATCCTTTTTTCATTTCTTTCACAATTCCGCATCATTGAAACAACAGTAGCTTCTTCGATTTCTCCTTCAGCCCGCAATCCTTGAACGTATGCATTATGTATATACTCGAGTCCATATTCTTGTACCAATTCCATATTCTTTCTTTTTTTCGATTTCTCTGATAGATCTTCATAAGACTTTGGTGGACGTCCACGTTTTTCAGATGTTGTAGGTGTAATATCCATCGGTGCTTCTTCGAATTGTACCTTAAATTCACCGTCTAACCACGATATATTATTACTAAAGAAACGTTCTTTAGTTCGGTTAGATTTGGTCCACCGATCGTTAAACGCTGTTATAAGCGTTTTTTGAATACGTTTCACAATTAATTCACTTTTTTCAGACGACAAATGGTGGTGTTGTTCTAAGTATTTTTGAATATCTTCTGATTTTGTTCCATGGCCAATAAAAAATTCGCATAATACTCGTCGAGGCACAACAAATTCACTCATTTTGTTTTTATTTTTAACTACTTTTTTTTTACCGAGGTTGGTGAAGACTATATTATGTTAAAGCACACTAAAGTACTGGTAAATGACAACGTAAATCAATAACTTTTATACTGAAATTTCGTGTGAAAAAATATTACTCTCTAGTGTCATTATCAAGTTCCTAACCACTATCTATGAAGGTGGTTAGTAGTAGGTAGGTATGTACACTGATAATGTACACTAACAACTATAACTAGATACCACTTGCTCCCTTTTCCTTCACCGCGATAGAGAAATACATAAACTATATGAGAAACATGTAATTCACACAGTGATAACAAAACATTAACCACATCTGACCGCACGATAAAAAAAATATACTACATACTAATACATTACCCAAAACTCCCACTTTACCTAAAGATTGAGTAAATAGATAATATTGTTTAAGAAAAAAAGGTCAAAAGTGATCTAAATATCCAAAAATCTCATTAATCAGAACTAAAATAATTTTTGGAATATTTTGTATTTTCTCCCCATTAGCCATTTTTAGTTTCATTTCAAGGGGGGCAGATTCGGGCACTCAATTTTTTTTGCCCTACCTTTAACATTAGCTGCTCTATACGATGCTATCAAAATTACGACATGGGCAGACACCGCTAACTGTCAAAAGTCTATGCAAAGTTTCTAATAAGGATAGAATATTAGGTCCTGAAATAAAAATTCTTTACCTCCCCAGGTTTCACATAATGGTTCACTTAAATTATTTTTAAATAGAGTACTTCATCACCATTCTAACCATATATCACACTTACAAATTTGCTGGTAAAGTAATGCAAATATGACCATGTAAACTGGTGGAATTGTGTTCTACATAATTGACATAATTTTGAGCGTCAACTTGCAAGCCTTATTCTAATACAAAAAATGAGAAATAGTGTATTTCAACTGCTATATAATATGCATTGAACATTCAGTTAGACATATGCATTAACAAAATATTCAATATAGAACATTACGAAAAGCTATTTTTGAGACGGTACGCACGGTTCTGTCCCACTGTGCGGCGGCACGATCGGCATTTTTATGTTTGTCAGACTTTAAATGCTGTTCAATATCACCGCCACCACTGTGGGAAACACTAAATTCTGTACGACACTTTTCACATCTGACATCTGATGGAGTATTTATTTGCTTGATAAACGGATATTTTTCTTGTAAGCTAACATTGAACGAACACTTGCGTTTCGGCATTTTAACTTGTGATTCCAAAGCAAAAGAAATTTAAATTATTTACTACACGAGCATCAAACAAAAACAAAACAAATAGCGAGAAGTGGGCGAATGAAAAGTTTGTCAAACAATAGTCAATAAGTCAACAAAACACGAGCGATATGACGTCTTGACCACTCTCGGCTATCGTTGCGTCGACGACGACGCGGGCTCGCTCTCGCACACCGCTAGCTCGCGTCCGGTTGGTGCGGGCGTCAATCGCGGCGGCGGGCAGGCCGGTGACCGGCCGTCTGCTACTCAAATTTTCGCGCGGTTTCTGAAAACGGGACAATTTTGCGTCCCACAGTTCATTTCGGGGACACCGGGACTCGTAATTGTAAAAAGGGACAGTCCCGTTCAAAACGGGACTTCTGGTCACATTACTCATCATACCAGCGTTCAAAACGGAGAGTAGTGAAGCGAGGGCAGCCGGACCACGCAAAATCTTCAGAGGAGCTCTCCGGAGAGTATGCTGAGGTACCATCAGCCGGCAAGTATGCTGAGGTACCATCAGCCGGCGAATATGCTGAGGTACCATCAGCCGGCGGGTATGCTGAGGTACCATCAGCCGGCGGGTATGCTGAGGTACCATCAGCCGGCGGGTATGCTGAGGTACCATCAGCCGGCGAGTATGCTGAGGTACCATCAGCCGGCGAGTATGCTGAGGTACCATCAGTCGGCGAGTATGCTGCGGGAGAATTTGAAAGATAAGCACAAAGTTTTGTTTTTACATATTTATTTAGGTTTATCACCTTATCTTCTTACATTAAAAATTACACATTTACATAATATATGAGACTCGATTAACCAACCGGACTAACATAATACATAAACATAATACTAACATAAAACATAATACATACATATATAGAGACTCGATTAACCAACCGGACTAACTGCTGTTGTAAACTTATAGGAAAAAAGCAACTTATAATTAAATACTATAAAATAATGGTAGGTATTCGTGTTGTCATTGTGCTATCAAATGTATGTGAACATTGAATATTCGACAGTGGGCATTTCGCTAAGAAACCTTTATTTTATTCTTATTTCAAAGAATATTCATACAATTACCAAAAACCAAAATGTATTCAATTTCTGCTAAAAGCATATTTTCCGGTTTTTCCCTCGCTTTTCGATGACTACTCCCGTCTCTACATATACTTCATATTAAATACAAGCCATTTCAAAATATAATCGATGATCTTGTTGATAAAATATCTGATATCGTACCAGTACCTACTAGTACCAACCCCTTGTTATGGCGGGTTTCACCTTCTTTTAAAGATTCAATTACATTTATTTCCGGTGGCGGTTGGCAGTCGGGATCATTTTTACTGTGTGCCTAGTTGAACATCGCTATAGAATGTTAGTTGAACACGTACTAAATGAAATGACATTCCATTCCCGTTAAAATAAATAATGCAAGTGGCCCTTTCGGTATCCACTGCAAAGTGTGCGGACGAGCAAGCGGTCTCACGTGATGGTAAGTGTTACCGCCGCCCATGGACACCTGCAACACCTGAAGGCATACAGGTACGCCGCCGACCTTGCAAAATCCTATTCACAGCTTCTTGAAGAACCCCATATCGTAGTTTAATGGGAAGACCTCTTGAGGCAGTTCGTTCCACAGCCTACGGGTTCGCGGTATAAAATAATTTTTGGACCGAACAGGAAATGCGGATGGACCGCACTTCTGTGACGGGGGGGAGTGCGGTTGTAGAAATCCGAGGTGGGAATTATATTGAACAATTCTTCAGAGCATTCCCCATTGTACAGGCGGTAGAACACGTAGAGAGACGCAACGTCTCTCCGAATGCTGAGGGATTCTAAACCGCGCGTGAGAGTGGGATCGACAATACGAACAGCACATCGTTGGATGGAGTCAAATGGGTCCAATTGATATTTCGGTGCGTCAGCCCAGAAATGTGACCAATACTCCATATGGGGTCTAACCTGAGCTTTGTAAAGCATTAGGAGTCGCCCAGGGGTGAAGTACCGCTTCGCTTTGTTCAGCACACCAAGCTTTTTGGAAGCTATTTTGGCTTTATTCTCCAGATGACCCCTAAATTCGACTTTGCTGGAAATGTCGACACCAAGGATCCCGAATCTAAAGCGTCTTCGATTTCAGAGACAAGCCTGACGCGACTCTCTTCCACTTCGACCCGAGGGATGTTGGTGCAGCCCCTGTACAAGGCGTCTCCAGTGCTGTCATCTGCCTGCACAGCAATGTATGTCTCCAATTTGCAACAGATCGTTGATATGCAGAAGGAACAGAGTTGGGGACAGCACGGAGCCTTGCGGGACGCCAGCGTTAATAGATATGGTGTCGGATCAGCTACCATCGATAACGACTCTGATGCTCCGTCCATTCAGGAAACTGGCAACCCATTCGCATAATCCCTCGGGTCTCCCGAAAGATGGTAGCTTGGAAAGCAGCGATTTGTGCCATACTCGGTCAAAAGCTTTCGCAATGTCTAGGCCCACACACAGCCAGAGCCTCGCCTCTACTCTCAATGGCGTCAGCCCAGCGGTGTGTTAAATACGCTACAAGGTCACCAGCCCAGCGATTATGGCGAAATCCATATTGACGGCCGCTAATCAGCTGGTGATCTTCTAGATAGCCAAGGAGCCGTGTTTATAACGCGCTCCATCACCTTGGAGAGGAGGGAGGTGATCGCTATTGGCCTGTAGTTGGCCAAATCGGTGCGGTCACATTTTTTAGGCAAAGGGTGAACATGAGCAGGAATATCATCTGACCCATTCGACTTTCGGATATCAAGAGATGCTAGAGCTCGCCGGACTTCACGCTGGGTGAAATAGATTTCCGGCATGGAGCTTGTGCACCGCGTGATAGATGGTGGTGAGGCACCTCTATCGTCAAGAGTTCGCCCCATGGGCCAGTGAGCCATCTGGTTTCTGCAGTGGTGGGTTTCTGAGTGACGACTGACAGAAGTTACCCTCAGCCGAAAGGCTTCCAGAAGGATAGCTTGCTAGTTGATCGCATCATCATCCTTGCTCTGACAGTGATCTTCTTACTGCACCTCGAGACAGTGTTAAATTTCTTCTTCAAATTGGTGGTATTCGGATCTTCAGACACCTGCGCTTTGGCCTAAGTCCTGTATGCAGCCCGTTTATTATTTCGGGCCTCTCTGCAGGACTGATTAAACTAAGGTTGGCTCCGTCCGCCTACGGGTACCAGTAAGGCTCTCGATATCAGGTATCCTTGTGGGTGAGGACACCAACTGCGAGAAAGGCAAAGGCTAGGGCAAAGTTATAGGCTGCTCTCCCTGCGCGGTCGGTAGTTTGGGATCCCAACCACTCTTCGTGATGAGCGTTGAAATCACCGAGGACCACCACTTCCGCGCAGGGGAACGGCTCGAGCACGCTATCAGTCGTCTCTTGTAGACGCTCAAAAAGGCGAGTAATCTCCGTATCACCGCTGTGGGACCTATAAAGGCAAACATAGACTCTAGTGGAACCTCCATAGTCAATACGCGTCCAGAGAATCGACAGGTCGCCGCTTTGTTATCCCAAATAATTACCCGATTTAGCTGACTGGCACCTTGAGCAAGGACAATACGCGAGACTCTTGGGAGCCGCGGGACTTGGAGCGAGACCGACTCGACTCGAATGAGACCCCATACTCTTTCTTTTATAATTCCTTTATGCAAACTACATTTATAATTCCTTTATTAATACTTACCGCTTGTCGAAATACTGTCACTTGACTGGTCATCGACATCAAAGATGACTGTCGACGATGTTGACGATGACCATGATGACGTATTGTTTTCTTCGTGTACCTCTATTTTCTCACGGGAGCCGCTTCGCGAGCCAGACCCAGTCCTGTCTGGTGAACCATTTTTTTATAGATATATCTGGAGAGCTACATCTAGAACAAGAGCGAGGCGAACCTGATGCGTTTCGAGATCGTGAGGAAGACGTGCTGCGAGACCGCGACCCGGACTTAGGTTGAGAATTGATCCGCGCGTGTCTGGAGCCGTCGTGAGATATCTTCGAACCTGTAACTCCATACTCCACCTGTAACAAATGATGACCTATTTAAGGCACCTGCTTGTTTTTATCAGGCATTGGTGTACTAAATTAGAGGGTGAGCCACAGCTCACATTGCTTTATTGTTTATTGTTTTATTTTATTTGTTTTATTGCTTTTTATTGGCTTTGATAAAGTACACCATGCAATATTTTGATTCCTTGTCGATGAGTGTCACAAAATATCGAGCACCTCCCAGAGATGGCTCAGGCATGGGACCACACACATCGCTATAGATTTTTACTCCAATTCCTTTTGATGTAGACGACTCTTTTGTTACAAATGACTGACGATGCTGTCTATACAAGACTCGCAGAAGAAACCCTTTTTCTCTTCTAAGTTCACACCTTGTATCATACCACCTCGCACCATCTGTTCAATTGTATCCACACAAGCGTGACCAAGGCGCTTGTGCCACAGGCGAAGGTTACACAGATTCACTTCACCTTTGTTCGCAGAACGAAACAAGAGTCTGTACAGATTATTGGAACTGTCTTTCTTCGCTAAAGCCACAAGAAGTCCATCACTGTTGTAAATTTTTGCATTTTCGTGTTCTTTATTAACAATAAATCCTTTTGAGGTTAGAACGCCTTCCGATAGTAAGTTTCGACATAGTTTTGGCACGTAAATAGCGTTTTCGATGGTGGACTCATACCACTGTCCGTTCACGTATTTTTCAATAGCCACAGTTCCACGTCCACAAACTTTTAGTTCGGAACCGTTTCCCAATCGAACACTCGATTTCAAAGACTCAAATTTAGTAAACATTTCACGTAAGTAGCACATATGCACAGAAGCGCCGCTGACTAAGATACAAGAACAGTCTAGATCATGAAGATTTACTTCGTTGTCTACTACAAACGCTGTCCTGTTTTCACTCACTTTACAGTTACTCTGGTTTTACTGTTGTTCCATCTACTATTTTGTAAAGACCTTGACCCCGTAGCAGCACGGACGTTTGGAATTTCCTTATATTCCAGTTCCGAAGGCCCTCCAGTTTCATAACTGCCTGCCCATTCTGGCCATCCATGGTTTCTTCCTTCCTGTAGGCTTTTCCTGCCTTGTACGATACCTCGAACAAGTATTTCCTCCCCGGTGCAACTTAACCTCAAACTTCCACGCGTGCGCACGGTATTGTACTTTCGCACTACAGTTTATTTTCACTCAAGTTGAGTATATGGTATATTTATTTATTCATTAGTATGGGTCTGGGCCCATAACCAGATGTTATAAGTAAATAAAATATTATGCAAATTCTATTTTATTTAGGTTTACTTCTCCAAGAGCACACACTACAGATAGTCACTATCCACCATGACACCAGAGAGAGAGAGAGTGTTGCCAGACCATAGCCTTACATATACCAAGGAGGACATAAACAAGTCTATAAACAGGCGGGGAGTGGGGGCCTAGCGGGGACCCTCCTGGAGCGCTTGTGGGGGGCCTTGAAAGAGAGACCGGAGAGCCCGCAGATAGTGCGGGCGTCGAAGATTTTCTTCCCCTCGGGGGTGAGGGGAAGGACAACCAAGACTAGGTTGAAAGGGGTCCTGTCGCGCCCCTTGTAAAGACGGTGCGGTGCACTTCCAGCACCGGGAGATCGTGGGATTTGAGATCCTCGAGGATCTCGTCTTCTCCCAATTGGGGAGGGAGGCCACGGACCACAACGCGGAGACGACGCTCCTCTTCCGTGGCGTACGTGTGAAAGGAGATTTTTTCCTTTCGGAGAAGAGAGGTAAGGGATCTGAAGTCCCTTGAAGAGGGGACTTGGACCTTAATGGCCACCGCGGAGTTGGTGGCCTTCGGGGGTGCAGCGGGGGTAAGGGAGGAGGTCTTTGTGGGCCTCTTCCTTTTCTTGCCGACGACGGTGAAGCCGTCGTCGGAAGATTCGGCAGGGGAAAATTCCGCCTCAGATGCGGAGTCAGAGTCAGAGGAGGGTTGGACTATATCCATGTCCTCCTGGGAGGTGTCGCAGGAGTCGATTTCCTGCTCGCGGACGGAGACGGGGGACGCAGGGCTCTCGGATGGAGCCGCGGGTGCGGGTTTAGAGGGAGCGGGGGCCAATTTAAGGCAGAGAGACTTAAAGACTTCCGGATGGGAAGCCTTTAAGAGCGCAACTAAGACGTCGCTATTGAGCGACGCCATAGTTGGCTGGGGTGGGGGAGAGAGAGAGAGAGAGAGAGAGATAAGCGTACTTATCGCTATCTCTGTCACTCCGGGTAGGTGCGCCCGGGGTTGTGTAACCCTCCCTGCGGGTGAAGCAGGGAGGTGAGTGCCTACTTGTGAGCCCTAAGCTTGTAATCCGTCGCCAATCTTATTGTGCGACGGAGCCCTACGGGGTCTAATGCGAAGGGTGTAGACACACCCGACCGACACTAGGTGTGTGGCTGTGGAAGCAAACCAGAGACTAGGCCGACTAGGAGACCCCCCAAGGCCGGTTTACTAGCTCCCGTCCAATTGACTGCCTCACCCTGAAGGGGCTCGGCGGGTGTAGTTGGGTCAACACCCCGCTCGGATCGTTGGCACCGTTAGGTTTCCGTAGCAACGGCGTAGCACTGGCGCGACGGCGGCGGCTACGCGAGGGCGGCTACGCGGCAGCTACGACGGCGGCGGCTACGGCAAGCGCAGCGGAGCTGGGGACGTCCGATCGCTAGCGCGATCAGGAGCGGAATGTTGCCATTGTTTACACTCAAACCGGGCCTACTCATATTCCTGATCTAACTGTCTCAACTAGCTTCTACGGAAGCTAGAGGATTCGTGTATCGACCGACTGGGGGCGCCTCCGGCTATCTTTATTTAACAATATATGTGGGAGCGAGATATCATATGACAAGGACAGACTATTCTAGATAAGGACAGCAACAATCTCGAGTATTGTATTGACAATTGAGTATTGTAAGGTCAGCAACAATTGTATTGACCCTTACAATCTCGAGTTTTACAACTCGCGTCTTTCTTTGGAGTATCTTTTAATTCCGTCGTTATTTTTAATGAAACACATATTACACAAATACAATTACACATAACTACACAAATATATACCACAAATTCTTAACAATAACAGGGCATTAAAACTATATTTACAAATACATCTTACATTGCTAACTTGAGGCGTCGTCGTTAACAATGTTAATATCATGGAATCTGCAGAGAGCGAAGCGGCGAGTTCTAGATGTACCGCTCGCGTAGTCATACATGTGAACAGTACGCCCCATCTTTTCTCATGGCGTCTGCCTATTGTTATATTCATAGGCCCAAAATAATACACCGCCGTACATGTGAACGGTGGCTGATGATGAGTTAATCTTTCTTTTGGTAGACCGCCCTGTGGTGCTTTCTTAGGTAATTGTTTGTTTACTTTGCACCACTGACATTCGTTATGAATTTTTCTTATGGTATTTCGAAGTGAGACAATATAGTATTTTTGTCTTAGTTCGTTCATTACTGACGAATCGTTCCCATGATTGAACTTTTCGTGTTCGTGTTTTATAATTAAGCGAACTACTGAGTGTTTGCCATCTAGGATTATGGGCGTGTTGTAGTGACTTGATAGGCTGATAGTCTGCCTGCAATCTACCATTTAATTTCATGATGTTATTTTTTTTTTTTTTTTAATTCTATATACTTAATTTGGGACTTTGGCCAACACTGGCATGTCAGTCCCATCGTAACCTAAACAAAATTTCACTTACTAAACTAAACACTCAAAAGGCTTGGACATATCCGCCAGTGCCACCGCCCAAAAGCGGCTCCGCCGTGCGGCCGGTTTACGACTCAAATTCAAGACAGCCCCACTCCAGGATAGACCTAAGATGGAGCTGATCCAAATCCAAACATCTCATACACCTGAATAGCAGCCTCAGATGCAGGAACCGCTAGGATATGAGTGAACACACCCATATCATAGGGGTTCAAATTCCAGCGCTGCATCAATGAGGCCCTTTGCCTTTGGTTTCGGGCACATTCCATCAACAAGTGGTACGTATCTTCTACGGCTCCACAAATTTCACAATCTGGTGATTCATCTATTTTCATTCGGAAGCTAAAGCTTTTTGATGGAAAGTGCCCAGATCTTAACCTATGCGCTAGGACAACCATTCGTCTTCCCATCTTGGACATACCGAACCATGGTGTTGGAGGAGGCTGACACTGGATTATTTTGTACCAAATGCCCTTTTCCTTACTTCTCTCGTCAAAATATTCTTTATATTTAGACGAGCACTTTTTTCTTAATTTATATAGTACTTCGGTATAATTTGGTTTTATAGAAATTTCCATCCCTTCAGTCACTGCTAATTTGGCTAATCTGTCAGCCTCCTCATTACCTCTAATACCTATGTGTGATGGAATCCATTGCAATTTCAACCCTATTTCCTTCTCAACAAGGTTCCTAATCTTGTTAAGGATACCGTAGGCTACGGAGACACCTATAACACCAAAAGAGCATCGAGACAAATGTTGCAGAGCGCTTTTACTGTCTGTCAGAATTACGACATACCGGTGGCTCGAGCTAGCAATGCAGTCGAGAGCTTTTGTAATTGCAATGAGTTCCATCGTCATGATAGATACATCTGACTTAGTGCTATACATTTCTGAACTGTCATCTTTAAGGTTACAGTATGCGGCTCCACAGCCATTTGCGTTCTTTGACCCATCCGTGAAATATTTAGCATAACCCAAATATTTAACATTTAATTCTTTAATAATATCTACTTTTAAAGATGAGGTCTCACAAGTTCTTTTAGATCCAGTAACACATTCTAAATTGCATTCTATTATTCCATTGAGTTTTACGTAAGTTACCCACATAGGCAAGGAAAACATTTCAAGAGGATCAGACGAATGGACACCAAGATCTTTGCAATCATTAAGTGCCGAGACTATCAAAGGCTTTTTTTTAGTTCGCCAATATGATAAGTTTACCCGTTCCTGTAATTCAGTTACAAGTTGAATAGTTTGGTTATTCGTGAAGGCAAGACTTTTAAGACAAAATTTATAAGAAAGATACAACCGTCTATTATGTAGGGGCGCTAAGCATAATTCACTCTCCATTACATGAATGGGAGTACTTCTGATGAAGCCGCCTATTATTCTCAGTGCCCGATTCTGTATTTTATCCAGCTTATACAAATGTACTTTAGCGCTGCTATCATACAGGAAACAGCCATAGTCTAACCTACTTCTCACCAGTGAAATATACAGGGTTCGTAGGTATTTAGGGTGAATTCCCCATGAGGATCCTGCAAGTACTTTAAATAAATTCAAATGTCTGTTTGTTTTTTCCGCCAAATCTTTGATATGTATATTCCATCGCAGATATTGATCGAGCCACATTCCTAAGTATTTCACGTCAGTTACAGAGTTTATTAATTTACTGTTGATTTTAAGTTGTATACTATTCCATTTACGCCCCCTACTAAACAAAACTAATTTACATTTACTATCCGAAAGCTCTAAACCAATATCATTAAGTTTGCTTATCATAGAATCTAGTGCAATCTGTAAGTGAGATTCACAGTAATTCAAGTTTTTACTACTTAGATAGAAAACAAAGTCATCAGCATATTGTGATATAGATATTACGTTTGCTATATCACCACATAGTTTGTGAGTTGTTATGTTAAAAAGCATAGGGGCTAGAGGATCACCTTGTGCAAGGCCCTTATTCGTCCACCTTGTGTGCACTGTATCACTAGTTCCAGATTTTATTTGAAGGCACCTTAAGCTCAAAAATTCCCAGATATATTTACAGATACTGGTGCCTACGTTAAGTTTATCCAGAATACAGACAACTTTTTCGATTAAAACATTGTTATACGCGTTCTCAACATCGAGGAAACAAGCAGCTGTTTGTTGGTCAAGCGAGTATCCTAATTGTATGGTAGCTACCAATCTTGACAGCGAGTCCAAGCAAGACTGGCCCCTTCTGAACCCAGTAGTATATGAAGGCAATACTTTATTTTTTTCTATGTACCACTCGAGTCTCTTTCCTATCATGGTATGAAACGTTTTACATAAGCACGAAATAAGCGATATAGGACGAATTTTAGGCTCGCCGTTGTTGCTGTTAGTGCTGCCATTACAAATTTTAGGTATAGGAACTATAGTTATTGTTCGCCATTGATGTGGTACCATACCCAAGCTATATATAGAATTATTATAAAGATAAAGGAGATATTGTTTACATAATTCTGGCAAGTGGTATAACATAGAGTACGTGATTCCATCATTACCCGGAGCAGTGTCTTTTTTCTTAAGGCAATTTTCAAGTTCTTGTAATGTAAAAGGTAGCTGTAACAAATCATTTTTAGATGTGAACCTGGGTTTTTTATTCAACAGTCTTCAAATTCTTCATAATTAAAGTCTTCATCATCAGAATCTCTCTCTTCTATCTCGCATGGCAAATCAATAATTACAGGTGTTGACTTGTCAGGTACGCCTGTTACACCAATTTGAATAAGCTCAAGTCTGTTTCGGTATCCTCCTGGCCCATACTAGTAGAATATGGTTTATGAATATTTTGAAGCATTGCCCTGGTTTCATCCAGCGTTTATTCGGTGCTCTAAAATATCTTTTCCGATACCAATATGTAGCTAAGTATGAGCTTAGAAATGCTTTGCTTTTATTGCTTGCAATTGCATTTTTAACCCATCTATTGCTTGCTTCAATTGTCTGCGTGTGCACAGGCAATCCAGCTTTCAATGACTTTTCCTGATTAACAAACTCTTTTTTATAAGTGACATACAAATGCTTATAATTATATGTTTTTGATAATGTTTTATAGGAAGCCATAGCATCAGTAACAATTGTTGTACCTTCAGCAATGTATCTACTCATCTCTTCTAATAGAATCATGCGAGACTTATCTCTTACTTGAAAATGTACTCCGCGCTCTGTTTGCCTATCAATCATGCCCAAGAGACAAGAGACTGAGATTCCATTATTTTTCCTATTCCACCTTTGCGACGAGTGATATAAGTTTCATCTACTTCCACGACTGAGTTTGGACCACCAAATCTTTCATGTTCTAAGGAATTTGAAACAATTGTTTCGGCGACATCTCTGCGTGCATAAAAATAATTTACAGCGGTCGGCTGTGAGACTGAGCAATTTTGTCGGCTTATTGTCACTTTGAGTTTAGCAACCCAAGCAAATGTCAGAAACAAAGCATCACGAATTATTTTGGCGTCGTCAAACCAAGTTCCAACGCTTGGTCGGCGTGATCCGTTGCAAGAATGAGCTTTTCCTTTTTTCTGCTGTTTTTCACGAGCAGATAATTTCTTGCGGTCGCTGCATCGCCATCTCCATCCAAATTGGAGAGTCACGTCAGATTCTTGTTTCATGGCTATTTTATCACTGCATAAAGGACATCCAGGTGCTGTATAATTTTCAGGATCGTTGTCATCAAAATAAACCAATTTACTGACAATGCAGAACACTTTGGCATGAATTTCTTCTGGATCGACTGCAGAAGTTGGGAAATAATAACCAAAAGAGCTTAAATTCAAATCTTGATAAACTTTATCTATATCTTCGAATAGTGAAAGAGCTCGTCTAAAATTATCTTCAGCTTCAGTACCACGACTCTTGGCTTTATTATAAAGCCGCTCAAGGTGCCATCTCATAGCCGAGCTATTGAGATTATCAGGCAGATCTAGCTCCATTGTAGATTCAATCTAAATATGTCAAAATTAAAATTTTGACAGCACCTCCCCTCTATATGAATATCAATGATATTTATAAGAGTGTGGAGTGTGAGTGCGTGTGTTGTTTGTGTTGTAGTACGGTCACCTCACAAAAGTAAGACATACGACCGTCTCTGACCAGCCACTCAAGGCCTCTGACAGAGGAAACGGAAAGAGTTTGACTTCTGTCTGAGAATCACTGCGCATGAGCGAGCGCATGCGCATTTGAGTGAACGCGCGCCACCTATCTGTCAAAAATAAAATTTAAATAAAATAATTTTTTACTATGAGAAGCGCATTGAATTTAATATTTTTGACTTCATATTCGTGTTCCCCAGGTCGTGTATAGTCAGAATATATACTTACCCATTTGCCCCCCCTGTACTACACTCATGCCCTCTTTTCTATTGGTTTTCCTGTTAGAAGACGATTTATCTCGCCACCAAAACTTTATTTTTTGTATTTGTTTAATCCACAGTTCTTCCGCTTGACGAATTAAATTTGGAGATAGTGATGTAAGACACAAGTTAGACGTAAGGCTTAATTTTGTTAGTTGACGGATTATTTTTATGACGTCTGGTGATACGTTTATAGCAATATGTTGCATTTGCGCTTACATAGTTTTTAAACTTTTCTACAGCTTTCACAACTCTTGCCGTGGCTCGTAGTAGTCGAGTCCACGACGAAAATCTTTCAGGTTTGGGCAGAAATGGTGACTGGACTGGTTGGAGTGTCGCAACGGTCTTGCTCTTTTCTTCTCCCGTGTTTGTCTTTGACAGTTGTTTCTTTTCTGTTGGCCATGACTCGGGTAAATCGTATAAGAATGACGAACCCGTATACCAACGATGGTTTTTGTCAAAGTCACTGGGTACTTGACGTGTGGCGTCATCTGCTACATTCATTTTAGTAGGTATCCACCTCCATTCCGACGGTTTACTTAACTCTTCGATTTCGGCCAGTCGATATGCCACAAACGGTTTAAACGTTCTCGGATCGGAGTGTATCCATGCCAATACTGTTCGGGAATCTGTCCAGAATACTCGATTCTGTACGTTGTACGTTGTCTCCTTTTATACTGTATCTGCCATTCTACAACCAAGCAACGCTGCTTGCAACTCTAAGCGCGGAATAGAAGTAGGTTTTTAGGGCGCTACTCTAGCCTTAGCACACAATAATTGCACTCTAACTTGGTTTTTCATATCTATGGCACGCCAATACAATGCGGTGGCGTATGCCTTTTCACTGGCGTCTGTGAATATGTGTAGTTCACCTGACGTCATTCCAGCCGTTATACATCTAGGAATGTTCATCTTTTCTAACTTTTCTAAATAGGTCAGCCAAGTACGCCACTGGTCGTTTTGTTCTGTATGTAATGACTCATCCCACTCCACACCCGTTCGCCATACTTGCTGCATAATCATCTTTCCCTGCACTACTACGGGCGCAGCTAAACCTAGCGGATCAAAAACTGACATGATTGCGCTAACGATTTCTCTTTTCGTAGGGGGTCTGAGTCCCTCAATGGCTTCTCTCGGAGTATTTCTCAAACTTAACGTGTAGCCGATGTCATCACGGTGAGTATTTCACGTCATTCCTAATGTTCGTTCGAGTTTCTCAACGCCACCTAATAGCGTACATTCTTTATTATTTGTTTCCGATGATACCTCCCGCAGTACCGAAGGCTCATTGCTATTCCATTCATGAAGTAAGAAAGATCCGGCCGCATGAATGTCCCTTATTTCTTTTGCTCTAATTGAAGCCGTCTTTGCATCGGGAAAAGCCTGCAACAAATTGTCTACATAGAACTGTCTTTCGATGGACTTGGCCGCTTCGGGATACGTATGTTCATGATCTTTTGCATTTCTATTCTTGATATATATGGCGGTACAAGGTGAGGAAGTAGCGCCAAATATTAATGATGTCATTCTATATTCTTGTGGTGGTTGTTTGCGATTAGTTCTCCACAAGAACCGTAGGCTATCTCTGTCTTTTTCGATTATTTTCACTCTGAGAAACATTTCCTTTATGTCGGCTATTACCGCCACAGGGCCTTCTCTAAATCTTAACAAAACTCCAAAAAGTGACTGTATCAAATCCGGTCCTGATAGTAATGCGTCGTTGAGACACTTGCCTGTAGTGCGCGCTGCGGCGTCGAACACTAATCTCATTTTGCCTTTCTGTGGATGCGTGACACCAAAATGTGGCAGGTACCATGTTCTGGGCGATGTGGGTATCTTTTCGGCCAAGGCCTTTTCGGCATATCCTTTTAT
This sequence comes from Sesia apiformis, assembly GCA_914767545.1. NCBI lineage: Eukaryota > Metazoa > Arthropoda > Insecta > Lepidoptera > Sesiidae > Sesia > Sesia apiformis. The sequence continues at coordinate 3,916,092 of OU611975.1, forward strand.
TAGCAGGTTATTTATTTGTTTCTCATACTCTGCTTTCCTATCCAGATCTTTATCTAACCTCTTATCAATGTTATACAGTCTTTTCTCGGCTTGCGCCCTGTTGTCGGGCATAGTTTTGTGGTCAGATTTCCATAATAATCCCACTTCGTAACTTCCATCACTTAGACGATTACTAGTCTGTTCTAAAAGACGCATTGCCCTTTCGGGATTGTTCCTTGGTTTTCGGGCCGTTATGCCTAAGCTTTCTAAGGAGAAATATTCTTTAAACAGTTCTTCCATTGTGTCGCCCGTTCTCTTTCGCTGTATAATGTAATAGTAGTCCAGTCAAAATAGACATTTGACTTAGCCAAAATTCGCATAGAGCTGAAAATTTGCAGAGACGTTAAATACATCAATATAAATGAAATGTCAAAAATCCCCTTCGATCCTACTTCTGCAAAAAATGTTATTCAAGGTCAAAAGTACATAATTAAGGTTTTTTTCATTTTTCTCGAAAACGGTAAGTCTTATCGTGAAAATAGGTTAAACAAAAGTTGTAGATCATACAATTCTCTACCAAAATGATACAGTCACTTTTTCTCTTACGACTCATCATTCGTGAGATATCGCGGTTTTAATCATTAGAAAATTCATATTTTACATAATATGCACACATTTCCTCACCACCTATGAGGTAATGTACTTGGCGCATTTTTTTTAACGTGGTTTCCCCAGTAGGTATACTCCACGATCTATTGTAATGAAGAAAGTTTGATCAGATCGTATCCTATTGATTGAAAGAATGGTAATATTGCTAATGATCAAAGTGGAATGGGTTGTTTTCTTCTAAATGTTATTATATTAGATAATTGTCTAATTCTACTTCGACAATTATTTCTTCGTTTTCATTTTCATTTTCTTGCAGAATTTCTGTTCGCTGTTCTAAGAAAAGGGATGCATCAATTGTCTCTTCATTAATATCATAAATATTTTCATCTGTTGTATTTGTTTCAATATTGGAGCAAGTCTGACCCTGACAATTTATGCATACTGGCGAACAAAATAATCCCACTTTTTGACAGCCACAATTCTTACTACAATCCGTCTTGCATTTACAAAAAATAGTATTAAGCAGTTTTTCTGGAGCAGGCGGGAGTAGAGTTTGAATTGGCTCCAAATAATTATCTGTTAATTTCCAACCCCATCCTTCTGGGTCCAGCTCATTGCCTAGCCACACTTGAACTTGATAATACACACGATACAAGTGTTGAAAGGCAGAAGCAGATGTTGGAGGCAGACAAGACAACTGTACTGTTTTATTGTTCCATGCAGATTTTACAAACCTCAAATATCTATATTTGTCTATGGAATCAATTTTTTTTGGAGCACCATACATTGCAAGAAGAAAACGAATTCCATTTGTAACAATGTCGTGTGGAGAAGAGTCAATCTTTGTAAATACTTCTGCACAATCAATTAAATCATTACGTTTTTCGAACAATTTAAATACTGATATTTTACCTCTTTTAAAAATTGCTGATGTAGTATCGCAACCAGTTATTGCATGTAAAAATAAAATATGAGGTTGACATTTCGGATATGCAGTCAGACTTTGGGATGAATATATTGTTGATTGTACTTGAGCTTTCTTAGGTTTCAAAAAGTAAATAATTTTATCGTTTGGAGTCCGTGCAGTCAATAATATCAACAAATCAACATCTTCCCCAACAACGACAGTTGTATTTGAACTTTTCCATTGTTCTATTGCTGTTTCAGTTATAAGGACATCAGCATCATTATCAGCTTGTTTTATTGGAATACCAGCAGCTGTAAGTTCTTCACATAACATTGAAATGAAACGAGACTTATTGTGAGTATTTGCAAGAAATTGTTGTTGGTTTGTTGGAACTTTCATAGATCGATCAAAAACGATATCAACAGATGAAGATGTTTTTGTAGTCCGACGACGTTGTTCTGCAGCTTTAATATTTTTCGTATGATTAATATAACCATCAAATACAATCGTACTGTTATAACCAAAATGTCTTTGTACATACTGAACATATTTTTCAAAAATAATATGAAATGTTTCATCTCGATCCCATACAACACGGTGTAATAGATACCCTCCATCGATGATGTAGATAGCATTTGTGTTATCAATTTCGAAGTTTAAACATTCAAAGCAATTATAAAGAGCTGACTTCATAGTTTTACGCATTCCCACTTCATCAAAGAGTGATAATGGGTAAGGAGCTAATTCATATGCGAAGAATGTTTCAAGTTCATCTTCAAATGTCTTAGTAATGCTCATGCGTTGAAATAATAATACAGGGTCTATAGGCACCTTTTCATCATGTACTTTTATGACGCTACTTGCACTTAAAAGAGGAAGTACTCTATCAGCGCGTTTTAATTTAATATTATTAAACGTTTGGCCAGTCATTTTGCTTATAGAAGCAAGTCCAACTGCACGAGCATTATGACAATTATCTATGACAAATTATGAATTTTATCATCACCGACGACTCCGCTGGCAATGGACATAATTTTTGGAATCACAGGGAACGGATCATGTAATGAGAGCCACTCCACAAGTTTATTAATATCTTCAATATCTCTCTTTACACGAGAATCGCTTGCATCCACATGCTGGTCTGTTGTGTCCATTCTAACATTAGCGAGAACTTCCAATCCTTCACACACAGTATTCATCGTATGCATGCCATAAACCCATTTACTAATGACACTTTCTTGCGTACTTCTCCCTCGAGCAACACCTCCATCTGTTTTCATACACTTCATCATTGATTGTTCAATCACCATATCCGTCGAAGTTCCACAATTTAATTTATCAGAACGTCTAATAATGAAAAATCCTTCGATAAATCTTTGATAAACACTAGGATCCATCAAGTTCTCTAATTGCATCATATCTTGTAGATATAAATGCGCAGACTTGGCATAATTAAAATGTCCTGACGCATGAAGATAAGGAAGCATTTCTTTAACGCAATTCAAATGAGCTCGCCAATCTCCCATACGTTCAGCTCTTATAAATTCCTTTGCAATAGACACCATATGAAAATATTGTACCCATAGTTTTGCTGTAGGTCCTCGTTCTCCGTGCTCCTGTAGTTTTTCATTAAACTGATAAAGTAATGCTTCAGCTATTTCATCGCCTTGTTCAATATCATTATAGGAAATAGTTTTGTTTGTTACAAGTTCAATTGTATTTGTAAGGTTTTCATCCATCTCACTATCGAGAACAAGCTCTTTGGATATTACTGTTGCTAAAGTAAGATGAAGCAAGGTATGAGCTCGAACAGCTCTCGCGTAAGCATGACCATTGAGCATTTTTTCTAATGAATTAGGTGCATAAATTAAAGAAAGTACTTCTTTTATACCACTTCCTTGCATAATATAACCAATCGCTCCAAAAAAAGACATAAGTAAATGAAAACCTCCAAGTCTTACTATGATCTTCGATAATTCAGATCCTTCAGCCGCTGCGGATACGATTTCTCGAGCTTTTGCATACAGAGGTTGATCAAAAGTAATAATACAATAATCGTGGCCATAACGTTTTGCATCTTCTAAAGCACACAGTAAAGTTGTGTATATGGTATTGTAGTTACTCGCTGGTTGATGAATAAATGGTAAAAATAAAATTCGAGATTCCGAAAAATTTATAATATTACTTGTTAAATGTTCAATATAACCATTCCAACCAGGCAATAATAAATTTTTCCATTTCCCATATAACCATAACATATCTACTTTTTTAAGTAAAGATGTTGTTAAATTACTTTCATAATCAAAATCCTGCACAGCTATTTTGCTATATCCTACTACACCATCTGTTTGATAGACTTGTATTGGCACATGAGCTTTTTCTGCAAAATGTTGCGCTGAAGGAAGTATGTTTGTTCGTGATATAGGCTCTTCTGCTGTAACTGAACTTTTTGGAGTAATAATTTTAATGATCCCCATGATGTGAAGCGTATTATGACCGTCCAAAGTATGTACATTTATATCAGCATTGTCTGCAACATACTGAATAAATGTGCCAGTTTCTGGTGGCAAAATATGCGGTGGACGATGCAGAACTGCTGCTGCCTCATACATTATAGTATCATTATATGATGCACATAATCCGAAAGACGAAAAAATCTGTATAAGACGTTTTGATCCAAATCGTCGATGAAAAAAAAACTGATAAACCCAATTGCAATCTTGATTTGAAAGACCTAGGCCGAACAGCAGTCATTATACAGTGGCTGATAGTTGTACATATTAATTTCAAATGATCTAATTTAAATCGTCGCTTTTTTATAATTACTTGCTCCAAAAAATAAGTCAAGGACTCCGGAATATCGCTGATAATATTTTCAAACATTCGACTCGGCGGGGGATAATCATCATTATCAATCACTACAGATTGAATATCCTCTCGAATAATTGCTGCGGCAGCTTTCAGTATTCTGAATCGTTCTTCGTTTGTATTTTGTTTTTTATTTTCATACCAAGCTTTATTAATAATATCGTACTGATTGTCAATAAAACAGATAATTGTTAAACTCCCTTTTTTCTCAGTTATAATAATTTTATCACCATACTTTAACTTTAATCTTCTTTTAATTGTTTTATTATCTATAGTTGGATTTTTGCCAATGTCTTTTAATTCTTGCAATGAAAATTGACAATCATCATTATTTTCAATGTATTGAAATATTTCCTCCATCACCAAGTTCACTGAATCATCTTCGGGACGACCGACTTTATATCCCGTAATAGGCCTCAGAAAGATATTATAACAATTATTGTGGTACTTAGCTTCAGCAGCAACTAAATCAAATTCATACTCAATGCGGGCAATAACAGCTTTTGCTACATCATCAGAACGAGTCCGAGCTACCTTTAAAATGGAATCTTTAAATTCAAGGGTAGATACATTATATATTTTACGACGAACATTCTGCGCTTTCTTCTTTTCAGCTTCTTCATTTGCTTCATCGCCACAAAATAAACAATATCTTTTAAAGTTGAAATCTGGCTCACTTACTCGTGCTCTAGTATGAGGTGGACTTATCGTGGATGTACTACCTTGTTCTGTCTCGCGCTGTCTTTTAGCTGCAACAATACTACTCTTTCGAGTGTACATTTTACGACACTGCACGTGGACTGTCACAGATTGCTTGTCTTTCAAGTATTCAAAAAACTTATCATTCCTTTCAACACTCGCATCAATCAAAGTCTTCATTCCACGATCAACAACAACAGCTTCACTTTCTTTCAAAGGTTTATCACAAATGAAACAAACTTCTGACATTTTGTTAAAATTATTTAACAGCACAAATTAAAATTGAAAATATTACCAATAAGCACGTCTACTCACTGCAAAGGAATTTTCAAAACTAACAGTATATACTGAGTTATTTCGTTTATAATAGGCAGGTATGCGACCCTCCACACTCGAACAATGACGTAGCTAGCAGATGTTACTCAAGGTTACCGACGAAGGGAATTAAGGACTGACAGTATAGTCTTTTATTTTAAAATACTCATTCAATTTATACAAGTTTTATTGTGTAAGTAACACAAACCAATAGTTTCTTATTTTCATTTATATTGACGTGTACAGGCTGCATTTTAGTGCATATTATGTAAAATATGAATTTTCTAATGATTAAAACCGCGATATCTCACGAATGATGAGTCGTAAGAGAAAAAGTGACTGTATCATTTTGGTAGAGAATTGTATGATCTACAACTTTTGTTTAACCTATTTTCACGATAAGACTTACTGTTTTCGAGAAAAATGAAAAAAACCTTAATTATGTACTTTTGACCTTGAATAACATTTTTTGCAGAAGTAGGATCGAAGGGGATTTTTGACATTTCATTTATATTGATGTATTTAACGTCTCTGCAAATTTTCAGCTCTATGCGAATTTTGGCTAAGTTATGACTTATTTTTGTCTATTTTGACTGGACTAATAGATGAAATTCACAGGTTTGGATGTGCTTGTTGTGCATCCATGCATCACCCACCCTAGTTGTGTGAGTGAGGCGACCGGTAAGTTGGTTCCTCTAGACTTTATGTCTCGTGAAACTATGAGATGCCAATTGTCCTGACCGATGAGTACTGTCGGATGGACTTGTTCGTAAACAATTTGATCTTCAATTTCTTTTAAGTGTGAGCAGCCCTTTAATATTTCTTTATTTACAGACTGCGAGGTTAAGTGCAGTTTTTTGATTGTCTGTGCACGTATTGTTTCTATGTTCCTTGCAAATTTTCCTGTCACACTTAATTCTATTTTGCGTAAGTTTGCGTCGTACATCTTATTTCCTCCGACGCTTTCTATGGACAATTTTTCCTTGGGGCCTGTGGCTCCAATTGATTGCGCAATCTCTTCTTCTATCAGAGTGATGGTTGAGCCCTCGTCTAACAAGGCATGTGCACTTCTCATTCCTTTTGGTCCATATAACTCAATCGGAATTATCTTCAGGTAAGCCCTTTGAGATGTCCTTACCGCGTTCGTGATTGCTGTCTTGACCGAGGGTTCGGTATCCCGTTTTTCACTCGCTTTCTGATAGTCATAATGCAACAATCTGTGGTGTTTCAATTTACATTTGCCTACGCCACATGGACTGGTACGGCAACTATCCCTTGGGTGTGTGCCCCGCAAACACACGAAGCACACTCTAAATCTCTTGGCCATTGTCCATCTCCGACTTATGTCAAGCTGCTTGAATTTATTGCAATTCGGCAAACTATGTTTTTCTTTACACAACACACATTTGTTGTATTTGTTATTTTTTATTGGTTCGCTACTCGATGAACCTCTAGAACTGTGCTTTTCACCGTTCTCCCCCTCGGTTACGAATCGTACTGTGTGTATTATTTTCTTTTTTCTTTCGAATGAGCGCACTTTGTTTTCCATGGGGTTATGTTCCGTCGCGTAGATTACGCTATATTGGTCGGCCATTTTATTCAAATATGCGGATATGATACATAGCTCCGGTTCATCTCCCGAATACTTGTACCTATATTCCATCCACTTATATATTATTATGGTATTCATTTTACTCACGATTTGCTTCGATATTTCTGGTGAGTGCAAAAAGAGAGGTTTATTTAATGCCCTAATGGTACAGTATGTAACACAAGAGCGTAACCAGTGTAATTTATTCAAAATAACGTTATGGCATTTGAAAAAAATAATAGAAAGAGTTAATTATATATACTTGGATGCTTTATTATTAATAAAGTGTCCATTGTCTATAATGGCCTGGCATCTTCGAGGAATACTTTGGACTAAATTTTCAGCATAGTCTTGGGTTAATGTTCTCCGTAATGCCTTTAAATTGCGAGTGAGCTCGGCGGCAGTTTGGACTTTTTTTCCTCGAAGTTTAAGCTTCATTAACGCCCATACGTTTTCAATGGGGTTTGCGTCGGGGGATTGTGAAGGCCAGTCCAAAACCTCGATGCCATGTTCGCGTTTCCAGGCGGTGCACAGACGACTTCGGTGTTTTGGATCATTGTCTTCTTGTAATATCCATGTATCGTTTGGGCTTGGAAATAGTCTTCGGGCAGACGGTAATAAAGCCTTTTGATAGATTTGGTTCATCCTTGAAGCATTTAGAGTACCAGTAAACAAGTATAAATTGCCAAAACCCTGTTTTGAGAGGCATCCCCAAACATGCACCTTTACCGGGTGTTTAACAGTTCGTTCGATGAATCTGTTACCCGCAGTTGACCAAGCACGACATGTGGTGTTAGCTGCCCAAAACGAAGATTCGTCAGAAAAAAATACTTTGTCCCAATCACGGTCTTTGTTTTCTCGGGCCCAAGCAATTCTTTTTTCAATATGCTTTTGTGATAGCAGCGGTTTTTTTATGGTACTTCGGTATTTTAACTTTATTTCGTTCAAACGTCTTCTAATTGTAGGTATGGATATATTTAGCCCTTTTTTCTTAAGTTCTTCTTGTTCTTCTTAAGATCTCAAAGATAAACGTGGATATTTTAAAAACAGTTTGGTTATCCGTTTATCCTCAATGGACGACGTCTTCCGTGTTTTACCACGTTCTGGCAAGTCATCGACGTGTTTTGTTTCTTTATAACGCTTCACCCACTTGGTCACGAATGCCTTAGACTTTTTCATATACTTTGCAGCCCGAACATGTGACATTTTCGGTCCTTTGGGATGCGAACAAAGGACACCAACAGTAACATCCGCTGGCGAGGCAGCGGGTTGGTCCCGAAAATCCGATTTCACTTCTGATCGCTCTTCTCTATCTGTTGAGGACACTTTTGTCTACTACAATCTCTTAATAGATAGAGGACAGTATTGTCGCTGCAACCTTATAGATCGCCGGGGGATGTGGACTGTATGTATAGGAGCAATAATAACGCCTTATTTCTTGATAATCAGCAGAGCCGGGGCAGGGGGGCAGAGGTACTTGTTGTTCTACTACTTGTCCTAGTCACTTGGTTGACCGTTTGTAGTGTTCGGAGTGGTGCCGCTGATCGGAATGGCTGATCGGAATGCCGGGAAGCAAAAAATGGTCCGTCTTTTATTCCATTTTGGCTTCCCCCGCTACTTTTCTACATGTGTACCCCTCCCGCTACCCGCGGGGGATCATTTATTCATACAATACACAGTTTATATATTTTACATATTCTTATTGGATTCTTATAAGATACTTATTAGATGTAAACTAGCCTAAGAGGGATCTAATAAGATCATGACGCTATAACGTTCGGTTTCGAGTGGACGGGGTGCGCGGTTTGCGCGACATATTTACGTAACCCCGTCCCCCGCTTCAGGACTATAAATATTATATTCGTCCGCCAGGTGGCGGAGCGCTCAGTTGTTCCCCGAACGTCATAGCGCCCACAACTTATCCCTAGCATGCCCTACTTACCCTATTCACCAACAATTATCCTAATAGGGTAATAAAAGACACACTAGGGATCATTTTAATATCAATTACACAACAAATAATCATAAAATGGACATATAGGTCATTAAACAGACAGTGTAAACATAACGATATTAAGAGATATTCATACATTTATAAGACACTAAAGAGAAACAACTATACAAGCGAAACTATTATCTATACATATATGAGTACCCTAGCCTTTACATTGTCATTTATTCCGTAGTTAACATACTCTAGCTTTTTACATCGTTTATTCATTCCGTCGTTAACACACTCCCCCCATCGCTGTCTCGCGACCTAACCGGTAGAACGACGATCTTCTTCGTGGGTCGCCGCAGAACGTGTCCGTTGCTCGTTTGTATGTCGACGACGCGCACTTCGCCGTCTTGCCCGGGGTACGTAGCGATGACTCTTCCTCGCGGCCATGTGTTCCTCGGTAGATTTGCGTCGCACACGATGATCAAATCTCCGACGCGTGGTGCCTCGCCGATCGTGCGGGGCTCCCGCCGGTATTGAAGCAGGGGGAGATACTCTCGTACCCAGCGGCTCCAGAAGATGTCGGCTAGTCGCTGGGCGCGCCGCCAATGCGTGCGTGCATCTATGTCTTCTTCGGTGAAGGCGCCCGGTGCTGGGACATGTAAATTGGGCCCCAGCAGCAGGTGATTGGGTGTGAGCGCCTCCGGTTCCCCTGGTGTCACTGCCACGTGTGTGAGTGGACGGGAGTTGACTGTGTTTTCACCTTGACGAGTAACGTGTGGAGTGTCTCGTTGCTCGGGTACTTCTTGTGTAGCGTCGCTCGCAGGTCTTCTTTCACCGTTTGAACTATACGTTCCCAGGCCCCGGCCATGGAGGGGGCGGAGGGGGGAACGTGCCGCCACATGATGTACTTCGCAGTTGCCTCTTCTTTTTCTTGGACCGTAGTGAGTGCGGCCTTGTTGAAGTTGTCTCTTCGCGGTTTTGAGTTGGTGGTGTTTGTTGCACCACAACTCCTTTGGGCAGCCGCGCTGCCCCATTAATCTTTAGTGCGGCGAGCTTGTCCTCTCCCGCCGGTGTAGCGCTACGCTTTATGAGATGGTGCGCCTTTACTGGCACGAACTTGCGTTTGCCGCGTGCGGGCCTTCTTGCCGTTGGCGCCTTTGCGTTGCCTTTCGTCGTGTCTGTCTTTGCGCAGCACCCTTTTGGTCGTTTATTCCTGGGCGAACGTTTCTTTAACGTGCCTGTTACGACCGGCCTTACGACTCTCGCAGCTTCCTCCTTTTCTGGGAAGCCGGTTGTGAGGTCGTACATGTAGCGTTCTCTTTGTACCTTTTCAGCGGCGTGTTTGTGCTCTCTCCGCAGGAGTTCGGTGTCGAACCGCCCGTCAGGTAGCCGTCGACTGCGCTTATTCCGAAGGTCGATGGCGTGCTGCTTTGGGTCATTTCTTTTCATTGGTTCGATGCCTCGTGATTCCAACTTGAAGTTCTTCTTTTCTTTCATTTTGTCGCACTTCTGGGTGATATATCCGCAGAAGGCGACGGATTCACATACTGAAGGGCGGCATCCGTGTAGCACCCATCCTAGCAACGTTAGTGATGCTACCGGTTTGTCCCGCTTCCCTGCTTGGATCTGACGTGAGACGATCAGCTCCCAATTGTCCTGTCCGATGAGAATCTTAGGGCAGGCATCTCTGTAGGTGAGCTCGTCTTTGATGTCGTCCAAGTGTGTACAATCTTCCAGGTCCGTTTCTCCGATGGTCTGCGATGTGAATTTGAGACGTTTGACCGTGCGTGCGCCTTTTAACTTATGCACGCTGTCTGAGTGTAGCCCTTGTATATGTACGTCGATAGTGCGGCTATTCTCATGTGTCATTTCTCCGCCGTTGATGCCTTGTATTGACATCGTGTCAACCGGCCCGTTGATGCCTAGGGAATCGGCTATAGCCTCCTCAATGATGGTAACGGTGCTGCCTTCGTCGAACAACGCGTACGTATGTACCTTTGCGTGTGGTCCGGCAAGCACTACAGGTGCGATCTTCAAATAGGCTCGGCGTTGACGCGGCGATGAGTTCGCTGCGGTGACCTTATTTGTCACTTCCGTTATCGACGTGACAATTTCTTCCTGCGGCTCTTCTGTCGTCTCTGTTGGCGGTAGACTTTGACGTGTACGATGCAGCAGCCAATGATGTGACATCTCACAACCGCTGTGCCCACACGGCTTAACTTGGCAGTTGCCCCGGCGATGGTCGCTACACAGGCAACGGAAGCAGACATTATTCCTCTTTGCGATCTCCCAGCGGGTATCGAGATCGCTGTCTGCAAATTGTTTGCACGAAGGTAAGCTGTGATCTTCCTTGCATAGTGGGCAAAGCTTCATTTTTCCGTCGGTTGTGGCGCTGTAATCATGTTTCCCCTTTCCGTTGGCAGAGGCGCTGTATCCAAGCTTCCTTTTCCCGTTGGCAGAGGCGCTGTATAGGAGCTTCCCTCTTTCGTTGGTAGGGGCGCTGTATTGGAGCTTCCCTTTTCCGTTGGTAGTGGCGCTGTATGTACGTTCCGTCCTTTTCATTGCCCTTTCTATTACATTCGCAGATACGTCCCTTTCTCTTATACTTGCAGGTTCGGCGATGGGAATGATGCATTCAGGTGGTGCGTAGGCACTGCACTTATCGGCTTCTATGTTCAGGAACGTCGATAGTAGGTTTAGTGTAGGCACCTCGTATTCCCATGCGCTTGCAAGGTCGTACCATTTGCTCTTCAGTATTGGGGTGAATTTGTCCATTATAGCCCGGACTAATTCGGGGCTATAGAGGTAGTTCTCCCTCTTCATTTCCTGTATGGTGGCCACGGCGTTGGCCACCTTACTGGCGAATACGCAGAGGTCGCGGGGCTCGTCGGTCAGCTTGCGCAGATATCGCAACTTTTCTGCATCATACGCGACGAGTGCGTCCGGCCTCCCGAATCTTCTTCCGAGAGCCTCCATAATTTCGTCTGGCTCTCGGTGGGCGGTGAACAGGCTTGCTACCGCCTCCATAGCGGTACCCTTCGGGCTCTTCCTTAGCCGTGCCAGGTTGTCGCTCTTCATGAAGGCGCGCCTTGAATCCTCATACGCGCCCTTGAACCCCAACCATGCGCTGCCATGTCCGTCGAACGTAGGCAGCTCGGTTATATACCTTGGTGTCTCCCTCGCCGATATCTTCACCGCCTTGGAGATCGCGGAGGCCATTTGCTCCACGATGTCTGCGGTAGGGCGTGCGGGCCGAGACGTACTATGCTCTCGGTGCTTATCTCCGTCATCTTCATCATTGGCGGTGTAAGCTCCCCGTCCTCGTCCTCCTTCATACTTTATCGGCGAGATCTTGCGAGACTTAGGCTCCGCCTCCTGCGGGGGTACAGGGGGGGGGGGGGGGTGCGTCGTTCCGGTTCAACCATTTTTCTAACCGGAACGATTGGTCTTTGTCTTCCTTTTCTTCATCATCTGCCTCGGAGCCCGATTCTAGTTCCGCTAATCTTAGTTCCTGCTCCTTGGCTTGCAGGCGCAGCTGTAGTAAGGTACGTTCGACCTCCAGACGCTCCTTCTTCTTGGCGGATGCGGTAGAGCGATGTGACCTTGCCGCGACGCTTGCGGGTCGTGGAACAATTGTGACGTCCGCTGCCGCCGAAGTCGTCTTCATCGTGGCCTCGGTGCTGGTAGTACCGCCGCTGGTGGTCGTCGTCCCTGTCGCTGTCGTGCCTGAGCCCGTGGTAGCGGAAGTCGTGGCTGTGGACTCCGTGGTGGCCGATGTTGATTCCGTCGTGGTTTGTGCTCCGCTCTGCGATCCCGTCCGGCTCTGTGATCTCGTTGTTGACGGCATTGTGAAAACAACGGTTTTAGTTTTTTGACGTGGAAATTGAGACGTTTATGACGTGGAAATCAAGACGGAAATCAAGACTTGTATGCACGGACGAGTACGACGCGTCGTCTCTTCCCGCTGTTTCTTCCTTAAACAACGCCGTGCAATTCTTGACTTGGCGACTTGATGAACCGTGGACGCTGATTCTTCTTATCCGGCTGCTCGAAGGACCATCGATGTTGAGGACACTTTTGTCTACTACAATCTCTTAATAGATAGAGGACAGTATTGTCGCTGCAACCTTATAGATCGCCGGGGGATGTGGACTGTATGTATAGGAGCAATAATAACGCCTTATTTCTTGATAATCAGCAGAGCCGGGGCAGGGGGGCAGAGGTACTTGTTGTTCTACTACTTGTCCTAGTCACTTGGTTGACCGTTTGTAGTGTTCGGAGTGGTGCCGCTGATCGGAATGGCGGGAAGCCCAAAATGGTCCGTCTTTTATTCCATTTTGGCTTCCCCCGCTACTTTTCTACATGTGTACCCCTCCCGCTACCCGCGGGGGATCATTTATTCATACAATACACAGTTTATATATTTTACATATTCTTATTGAATTCTTATAAGATACTTATTAGATGTAAACTAGCCTAAGAGGGATCTAATAAGATCATGACGCTATAACGTTCGGTTTCGAGTGGACGGGGTGCGCGGTTTGCGCGACATATTTACGTAACCCCGTCCCCCGCTTCAGGACTATAAATATTATATTCGTCCGCCAGGTGGCGGAGCGCTCAGTTGTTCCCCGAACGTCATAGCGCCCACAACTTATCCCTAGTATGCCCTACTTACCCTATTCACCAACAATTATCCTAATAGGGTAATAAAAGACACACTAGGGATCATTTTAATATCAATTACACAACAAATGATCATAAAATGGACATATAGGTCATTAAACAGACAGTGTAAACATAACGATATTAAGAGATATTCATACATTTATAAGACACTAAAGAGAAACAACTATACAAGCGAAACTATTATCTATACATATATGAGTACCCTAGCCTTTACATTGTCATTTATTCCGTAGTTAACATACTCTAGCTTTTTACATCGTTTATTCATTCCGTCGTTAACACTATCAATATGTGCGTTAGCACGCGATAATCGTCCTCCAATCCCCATGGGTTTGTATAAGTACCCTGTCGCATCACCTGTGATTGGGTAAGTCATAGGTGGATTTCTACGTACGGCCAGCTCGTTATTCTTCCCGAGTTTAATTGCGCCTAATGCCCTACCGCTTAGAGTAACCGTGCGCATATCCGGTACATTTCAGTCCTTTTTATGGACGCATAAACCCCAGCCAGTTGCCCGGGCTACATTAGCCAATGCAGCCAATGGTGGTATTACACCTCCCCAACCTCCTACTGCTGCCAGAACAGTAAATACAGAACTATCTATAAGGTGTGACTGTCCTGCTGCCTGTAACATACTCGGTCTAATTGCATAAGTAGTATCGTCTGGAATTGTAAGCAAATGGTCAACTCGGTCCAACATAATCTCCATGTACTTAGCATCAATAAGTTCTCCCCCTTGCACTAGCCTATTTGCAAACCACCTGTCTCTTTCCCCGGTCGCAACTTCGAATCCATCCTTGCCTTCAACCGTTTGGGGTGACCCATCGCCACCCGAAGAACTTAACCACATGCACTGTATGTAAAGAAAGCCATAAAGGTGCCACGAATCATTTTTCATCAATCTATGCTATTTTTGGATGCAAATATAGTAATTTAACATATTTGCAATGCACTTCATGTTTCGGTTTTATATCATTTTGATTTAATTCGGAAAAACCAAAGAGTGTTTTCTTTTCGTTTTTACGGTTAAGGATTTCAGTATGTTGTAATGTTAATCACTGATATTGTTGCGTACCGAGGATGGTGGGTGTACGGGCGGCGGGTGACGAAATGAAACTCTAGTCGGGTCGTAATGAAAATTACGCCCGAGGAGCTTGCCCGCAATGACGGTACACAAACATACACAAAGTCGGATGCCTCTGAGGTGCCGATCAAGATGCGTGGAAGCAGGCGTTGAGACAGTGTTCTTGAGAGCGCGGTGTTGTAAGTGAGAGCTGCAGTGATTTATAGTTCAGTTGCTAAGTTGCCAAGTTGAATTCCCAGTTGTCATTGTTTGCACTCAAACCGGGCCTATTTATATTCCCGATCTAACTGTCTCAACTAGCTTCTACGGAAGCAAGAGGATTCGTGTATCGTCTGACTGGGGGAGCCTCAGGCCATCTTTATTCAACAATAAGTGTGGGAGCGAGATAGCACATGATAAGGACAGACAATTTTTAGACAAGGACAACAATAACAATATTGACGCTTACAATCTTGAGTTTTACAACTCGCGTCTTTCTTCGGAGTATCTTTTAATTACGTCGTTACCTTTAATAAAACACATATAGCACAAATACAATTACACATAACTATGTGTAGTGCATACCATACCAAATGCATACCATAAATTCTTAACAATAATGGGGCATTAAAATACTCTGTAAATGTACAATCAAATATCACAAAATACAAATGTAAATATACAAATACATCTTATGTTACTAACTCGAGGCGTCATCGTTAACAGATATTATCAAACAAACTATTTTCTTTCGAATGAAGCTTATTTGATTGAAATCCGTTCATATTTGCCTAAGATATAAGCGAAAAACCTAATTTTTAGGGTCATGTTTGAGAGGTCATTGCTCCGAACGCACAGCGAATAGGTGGGTAAGGTCACCAAACCACTCGAAGCATTGGAAATTACTTTTTTTGATCTGCTCAAAAGTGTTAATTTTTGCTGGACAAAATTATAAGATTAGGTCTAAACACAGAAAAAAAAATTAAAAAATTGTCCGGTTTGGCTAGGGGACCCCATCAAAGATTTGGCGTTTTAAGCATTTTACTTATTTTAAAGGTACTAAAACACTCGGAAAACGCAATTTTAGGCCCAGGGTCCAAAGACAAAAGTTGTTGGTTTAAGTTGAATTCTATACCTTTCCAAAACGCCTAAATTTTTGACACTAGGTTTAGATTTGAGGAAGTTATGTCTCTTCAAAGATTACAAGTTACGCGTCTTGTATAGAAAATACTCGCTATAAGAAGCATCTACAAAAATGTGGGATTTTTTTAGTTTTATTTTAATAGTTTTAAGCAATTTTAAGCAGTTTTAAGCATTTTTAAAGCCTGGCTTTGGGAGGAGGTGGCCTTAGGGACGGATTTGGGGGCCGGCGCAGTCGCGGCTGGAGTGATCCTCCGCCAAGATTGCGGCGCGGGGGCGGCTGGAGTGATCCTGCGCCAAGATTGCTGCGCAGGTTTGGGTGGAAGCGAGGGGAAGCTCGCGGGTGTGAGCACTGCGGCTGGGGTGGGTTGCGCAGAAGGCGCGGGTATTGGTGCTTTCACTTGCGCCGACATAAGGGGGTCCAGGGGCGCCTGCGTAGGAAAGCGCTTGGCGTGGGGTGGGGATCTAGCGGGGACCCTCCTGGAAGGCCACCGAAGCGCTTTAGGGCATCCGCGATAATTCGCGGGATGCCCCAGTGATCGGCGTGATCGTCTAGTGGTTAGGACCCTACGTTGTGTCCGCAGAGGAATCGACCATATCCTCATTATATCCTCTCTCACGACACAGGCACAGTTTCTTTCTTTGGAAGTTATTAATGAGATGGAATAAGTCATGCAGGGTATACTCCCAATCAGGACGCATCAATGGGATAAGGATTTCCGTGTCTATTGTGTGTCTTGTGCCAGTCTGTGATCGGCATTGTGTTCTGCCATCTCTGCCATTGTTCCGGGTTTTGGTATTGGATTGGCCCCACCCGCCGCGACACCAACAGAAGCATCCACTTGCGAGGCAGCGGGCAGGTTCCGAAAATCCGTAGTATCATCTTGTTGTAAGTTGTCAAGTTGGATGGTAGCCGATCTAGACAGTCGTCCCCCTGTCCCCATTGGTTTATATAAGTATCCCGTGGCGTCTCCCGTAATAGGATAGGCCATTGGGGGATTCCTCCTCACGGCAAGTTCATTATTCTTTCCTAGTTTGAGTGCCCCCAATGCACGGCCACTCAAAGTCACGGTCCTCATATCTGGCACATTCCAATCTTTGCGGTGGGGTACTAGCCCCCAACCAGTTGCCCTTATAACATTAGCCAGAGCTGCGATTGGTGGTATAACTCCGGCCCACCCCGCCAACGACGCTAGTACGGTAAACACTGAGCTGTCAATCAGATGTGTCTGGCCGGCCGCTTGTAGCATACTCGGCCTAACAGCGTAACTCGTATCTTCTGGGATGGTGATTAAGTGATCGATCCTGTCTAGCACCAATTCTACATATTTGGCGTCTTCATAATCACCTGCTTGGACCAATCGATTGGCAAACCACTTATCCCCCGCCCCGGTAGCCACCTCGAATCCATCCTTTCCCTCCACGCTCTGTTGAGATCCATCCCCTCCCACAGCACTTAGCCACAGGCAGTCTAGTCCCGGTCTGGGTTGATGGAATGATTTCATGACGGTTAACGTTCCAGGAGATACCGATTTCATTATCTAACACGAGAAGCATGTCCTGAGCTAATTCTACTGCTGTTGTGCCGTTTCGATCTGTACCGTCTCCGACTAGGTTCACCCAGAACTCACCTAGCGGAGGTGTGGCGGCGGGACTGCTTATCGGATCCGTAATTGAGGCAGCCCTCTTCCATTCCTCAAAGGCTCTTCGCATGTATATTGCTCTACTGACTGTGTCTATAGGAGCTGTAGTGCCATGCCTTCCCTTAACCCCACCGTAAACTTGACATGAAATTTTGCCGTAACCAAGCCCTGTAACGAGCTCCATCCCATTATCCCATGAGCCTATGGTTATAATTAATAGGGTCATGGGCGTACCCAGCTTTTGGTCTAAGGGGGGGCAAATCAGAAATTTCCTGTAGGTAAATAATTCAACATAAATAGAAATGTGCATTTATTAGATTATATACTTAAGTAATTAATTAAGTAGGTATTTATTTCAAAAACAATCTTCGTGGATCTTCTGCAAAGCGGCTTAAAACAAGTTCTGTGAAAGAATCACCCAAACTATTTACAAATTTTCTACGTACACTGAGCATGCAAAGCCCGTTTAGTCTTTCTTCAATCATTGTTGATCTCAGCCAGGTTTTTATGCGTCTGAGAGTACTAAATGACCTTTCAATGGTAGCTGTAGAATAAGGCATTGCCAATAAAATATGTAGGGCTGTTTTAACGTTTGAATAAAAAGTTTCTGTGTGTTGAATCACTTAGGCATAGGCAATAATTACCCCCCCCCCCCCCCCCTCCCGGGTACGCCCATGAATAGGGTGATCATCAGCGGTCTCTCGATCCGTTGTAACGTGATCAAATGCGTTTACGGCGCTATCCTTGTAATACTGTTCGTGGTCTTGGCCTGGAGCCTCGTCAGGTAACATGTTCGTTCCCAAACGTGCATCATGGTAGCCAGGAGGAAGCCAGAACACCCTGCGAGTATTGTCCGCTAGAACTGCAACTTCTGGTTGAGGGGGAACCTATTCGTCAGCATAGTGATTAGATCTTCGATGTGCCCCCAGTCAACATCGCCTCCCCCAACTCGTCGTATGATCCAAGGTCTCAACACTTCTGCTAGCGATTGGGTGCTACTATTTATTTGGTTTAAACACCCGAGGATTAAGTTGGTAGCATCCACAGGTTCAGATGGAAGGAACGGGGGCCGATTTCCAGGTATGTTTACACGCATTTCCACTCCGCCGATGGTTATACTCGTCTGCGGTGTAGATGTTACAATTATTAACTTCGTAACTGGCGAGTGGATAGTAACGTACCCCTCGTTCCTATCAAATGCGGCAAATTGGTATTCGTCGTGTGCTTCTGGCGGGGTTACCATAAACCACTCAGTGGACCCCTGCAGTGGATACGGGAGTGCGTTAAGCACTTGTAGCGCCCATAGATTGTTATTCACGGAGGTCGCATTGTCTATGATAACTAAACCAACTGATGGGTCGTCCAAGCCCCACTCCTCTTCACCCACAGGAATTAAACCGCCTTCAGAAGTCATAATTGAGTTAAGATAAGTTGAATGTATGGTTGTGAATCTATAGTGCCAATTATCCAGTAAATTTCTGGCGTACATCTCCTTCGGTATCTCGCCCTTTAGGGGTACCCCCCACGGAACTCCTGTGTGGAACATGCACCCTAACTGACGCATATTATCGTATAGTTTGGTTTTTAAGAGGATGTTCCGTATATCTCCGTGGATGCTGGATATTCTGGCGGCGGCAGATGCTTGAGTGATGGCCCCCCCCCTGTAATATACGACCAAATGGTTCCCGGGTAACCCACATTTAACCTCCCATCCCTGGTGGTGGGGTCGACCTCCGTAGCTGAGATATTTAAGGTAGAGGAAGATGGTATAACACTAGTAGAGTTATAGGTAGTGGAAGTTCCTACTCCGAACCACCTAGTAGCGTCCCTATCGACCTCCTCCCACTCTATACGCTCATCCGCGGCCGAGAGATGGGTGCCCGTTTCAGACCGATCGACACGCCTCTCCTCCCTCAGTAATATCGCCGCTTGTGATAACAGCTCCCTTTCACCTTGGTTTTCCCTATTCATATTATTCTTTTGTAACCTTCTCACAGCTTTTGTCCGGTTTTTTAGAACTGATAAGTGAGACTGACTCCCCGCCAATGGTTGTACTTCTTCCCCATCATCCTGATCCATAGCAGCAGGTATCTGTTCCCCAGGCTCTGATCCGTTGTCTTGATCTTCATCTTCCCAGTATGACTTAAGAAACATATGCTGGGTGGGTTGGCAGTTGGAGACGCTTATTCCACCCATTGTGCCTAAAGTAGTTATGTGTGAGGGGAACAGATACTCGGAACTCCTTAGCTTGGAGTCCAGGCCTTCGCCCGGAATATATTTATACGTGTCACCCTTATTCATCTCATTCCTACATCTTAATACTATTGTCGTTCTTTGTTCCAAAACATTAGTTGTCATGTGTATGTTGCCGTTAATGGAGTGCATCTCGCTATTATGGACGCGGGCCATCATCTCCACGGCAGCAGTATTGCCTCCGTTTCCACTAAGAAGTATGCGGCAGATAGTGCGGGCGTCGAAGATTTTCTTCCCCTCGGGGGTGAGGGGAAGGACAACCAAGACTAGGTTGAAAGGGGTCCTGTCGCGCCCCTTGTAGAGACGGTGCACTTCCAGCACCGGGAGATAGTGGGATTTGAGATCCTCGAGGATCTCGTCTTCTCCCAATTGGGGAGGGAGGCCACGGACCACAACGCGGAGACGACGCTCCTCTTCCGTGACGTATGTATGAAAGGAGATTTTTTCCTTTCGGAAAAGAGAGGTGAGGAATCTGAAGTCCCTTGAAGAGGGGACTTGGACCTTAATGGCCACCGCGGAGTTGGTGGCCTTTGTAAAGGAGATCTTATGCGTCTCCATAGCGGCGCGGACGTGCTCCCAACGGGCCTTGTCTTGGAAGAAGACAGGGGGAGGGGGCTTTTCGGTGCGGGAGACCGCGGGCGGGGGGGGTGCTCTGGCGAGAGCGTGTAGCCGCGCCAGGCTGGGCTACGAAGTCCGACTTAGCAGACTTCGGGGGTGCAGCGGGAGTAGGGGGCAGGAGGTCTTTGTAGACCTTTTCCTTTTCTTGCCGACGACGGTGAAGCCGTCGTCGGAAGATTCGGCCTCGGACGAGGAGTCGGAGGGCTCGGAGGCTTGGACTATGTCCATGTCCTCCTGGGAGGTGTCGCAGGAGTCATCCTGCTCGGGGACGGGGTCGGGGGACGCAGGGCTCTCGAGTGGAGCCGCGGGTGCGGGTTTTGTGGGGGCGGGGGCCAATTGGAGGCAGAGACCGCCTTGTGGTCTTCTCACACACCTCTTCAGTGGCTTCACCTCTGTCCGCGAATACGGGCGGTCCCTGGGTTGGCCTTTTTTAGGCCGTGGTGGCGCTTCGGGGTTCATGTGGTGACCCCTTTTCTGATGCCACGCCTTACGACGTGGTTAAGTCGCGCGGGAGTGCCTTGCTCTCTGGGGGCCGTGCGTGAAGTGGCGCCATACCCCTGATATGGGGTAGACGCGACGCATCAGCGCGGGCGAACATTGTGGAAGCAAGGCGGGTGATGAAGGCGTGCAGGCTCTCCATCTTTAGGTCCCTCTGGATCGTGGCGTTCCTCACGTAGCGAGGAGCGTGGACGATGGTACGCAGAGCGGTCGATTGCTCGGAGTGTAGGGTTGTCCTGTTTGTAAAACCATGGTTAAACCATGTCGCTAATTCCTGGGTAGTTTGACTCGGATCGGCTTCCACCATCTCCTTCAATTCAGCGTTATTCACCTGTGTGGGCGGCCTTCCACGTGGTTCGTTCTTCAAGTAGAAGTTTCCATTACGAAAGCGTTTAAACCAAAAACGCACGGTTCGTTCATTAGCAGTCTCCTCTTCAAACGCAGCATTGATATTGCGAGCCGTTTCTGCCGCGTTAGTTCCGCGTCGGAACGCGTATTCAAAGATTACTCGGATTTTCGAAGTATCCATCTTTCCCGTCTAAGCTGAATAAAAAAAACAATTGAAAGTCGAAAATCGAATGTTGCACATTTTTTAAAACAAGAACCTCAGGTATCATGTGAAAAAAGTTTCACTCGAAAATCTCACACCATGAAGGTTTTATGTCAATTCAAAGTATCTATTACTATAAAACGGCAATTTCATACTTTAACCCCTATTATTAAGCTTCGATTTTAAAGAAAATATGAGAACATATATTTAAGAATAAGACTTATTTATCCAAAAGGAAACTTTTTTAAATGTTGCCTTGTAGTAAACATAATAATAAAGATTTTAGCTGATTTTTATTGTAATCCAAGAGCAATGAACTTGTGCTAACGGTACAACCAGTGGTTTTTTTCAGAAGTGGTCATTTTGCGAACTGGACATTTTGCTAAGTGGTTATTTTGAGAAGTTGTCATGATGCGACTTAACGCTTGAAATGCACTGCATTTCCCCAATTTACGTACGTGTTTAGGTAGTGAGTGAGATGTGCTAGAGCCCATTCCTATCTTATCCCTCCCCATTTTCCCAACCCTTTCTCCAAATCCATGCCTATATCTCCAAAGGTAGGCAGCGCATCCGGGGGCGTGCCAACGTTTGTCATTTTGGACTAATCTTGGCATGTCTCGCGGATGTCTATGGGCGACAGTATCCACTTACCATCAGGTGGACTGTATGCTCGTCTGCCGCCTTCGTATATAAAGAAAAAAAAAGTTATAGCAATTTTCAAAAGCCAAATGGATACAATACATAAATAATATTTTAAGATTGAAAATGGTTTACATTAAGTATAATTTAAATAAGTATTTAGCAATAATTAAAATTAGATACATGTATTGGGTAATTATTATAATTCTCTGTAACCTACAAGACCCCTCATATTAAAAGGTCTTCATTACAATTTGTTTAATTAAAAATAGGAATAGGTATTTAACTATAAATTAAAACTTAAAATTATTTAAAACTATTAAAATTTCATGTTTCTAGCTTCAGCGGGTTCGGCTCGGGACGATGAGTCAGTCAGGATAGAAACAGCACGACTAATAACAATTGAAGGGTACAAGGCTAGAATGATGAATGTCCACTCTTGAGGTTTTAAGATAAAGTGAAATGAAAATGTAACAACTAATAAAAGAATAACTGTAGGGTTTTGGTTGAAAATTGTGTTTAAATATTATTACTATGTGTATTAGGATGAAGAAAAAAATGCAAAATTTTAACCATATTTTTTATTTGGATGAAAAAAAATAAAACTTAATTCTAAGTGTATTTGGACAATGCTAAAATGATGATTGTCCATGGACATTCATCGTTTTTGCAATGTCCCATACATGGTCCTTGTTATCTCGTATATTTCTAGAATACAGCAGTGAATCAAAGAAAGGTCTTGCTTCTTCAGAACAAAACTTTTTTAATGACTGAATATTATTAAATTTGACTTCCGATATTGGCAGCTTACTTGTATAAAGCGGATTTGGTAACTTAAATTCATTGCAGTTGCTTCCTCCCAACAACCTGAGTTGCTGAGGA
The DNA here is from genome assembly GCA_914767545.1 of Sesia apiformis. Taxonomy (NCBI): domain Eukaryota; kingdom Metazoa; phylum Arthropoda; class Insecta; order Lepidoptera; family Sesiidae; genus Sesia; species Sesia apiformis. Next base: position 3,938,977 of record OU611975.1, read on the forward strand.
CTGTTTATTGCTGCTGACTGCCATGGTCCACTGTAGTTTTGCTTGTAAAAGACCAGCCGTTCATGATCTATTGAAACCCTAAATCTCCGTATGGGCCTACTGAGGAATGGGCATTTGTTTTTATAGTAAGATTTCAAAAGAACTGTCCATGACTTCAAGTCATCACTTGTGCATTGTTTAACATTAAAACGACTCGGTTTATTCCTTGACTCTCTTATGTGTGATGTCCACTCATCAGGCAGATCGATGAGTTTCGTTTTTTAGTTGGCTTATTGTCCATTTTCAGTTAATTATTAGATAAAAACACCGCATGACCACAGACCAAATTACTATTATTGTAACCTGCAAATTTGATAGTTGATGGATGTCAAACTCAGTGACTGTCAGCGACTAAGCGCTGTGTCACTGTGACTCAGCATTTTACCAGTGTACACGTCTGTTTCCCTTAGATAACTCGTGACTCTCGTCGTTTAATACGCCAAGCAATGGAGCATTGAGCATGAATTATTCATTGCGACATAAATCCTAGTAGGAAATAGTGATGTGAACCGGTTCGAAAAAACCGAGTAATAAACCGGTTTTCCTTGAAACCGATTTTTCTCCGGTTCTAATTTAAAAAACCGATTAATCACGATAAAAAAAAATATGTACGCAAATACAAAATAATGCAATAGAATATCTGTGCATGTATCCGAACGCAAATATGTTAGGAAAGCACTTCCAGTACACAGCGCTTCGTGTCTTTTTATATCCTTTACAAAATAATATAAAAATGTTACGTTGCCATGGTTATGTTTTCTGTTATTCAATTAGACTGAACAAATATACACCATATAAAGAAACAACTTCTTGTTATTCCTTAATATGGTAGCAGAGTGGTTAAATAGTGTTGAGGACACTTTTGTCGACTGCGATCTCTTCAACAGATCGAGGACAGTATTGTCCTACAACCTTATAGGTCGCCGGGGGATGTGGACTGTATATATAGGATGGTTTTTCTACGGTTCGGTAGAAACAATAATAACGCCTTATTTTCTTGTTGATAATCAGCAGAGCCGGGGCAGGGGGCAGAGGTACTAGCTTGTTGTAGTAGTCACTTGCTTGACTATTAGTAATGTTCGGAGTGGTGCCGCTGATCGGAATGGCTGATCGGAATGCCGGGAAGTTTTTTTTTTTTTTTTTGTTAGGAGAGACAATCAGGAAAAATCCTGCATGGGACACCTGGTACCATCTAGTCTGGCTGGGCCAGCCTAGGTGGTACCAGGTAGTGTCGGACTCCTACCGACTAAAAAACCTGATTGCCTCAACATCGTGTATGTATAGTTCTTGTGGCCCTAGTGGCCTTTCAAGAGTCACCGGTCGCGTTGATGTAGAGCGAGCGCAGAAGGCGCTCAGCCAGGAGAAAAATGTGCGTTGCAACAGCCTAAGGGCTCCCCCGCCGGTAAACCGGCGGAAGGAACGGACCTCGGCTTAGGGCGTTGCATTGGGGAGATACCGCGGGATCGCGTGTCGGCGAGAAGCGCCCAGGCATGTGTCGATGCCTAGTGAAAGTGTTGGCTGAGGGCCGGTGTGTGTTAACGGTGTAACGAGGGGGACGTCCACGTCTCGGCCGGCGGGGACGGTGTCTGTGTACTGTGGTTTGAGTGAGAACCGCATTGGCAGCGGTGATCGGGTCGTCGGGATCGTCCAGGATGTGCCGCGGGCGACGATAGCGCGGAGGGGCACTCCTGTCCGGTATGTAGGTGAGGGAAGAGACAATCAGGGGGTTGGGATGGTTTGGGATAGCGTCATAGTAGCGTCGGGCGGTGTCTGTTATGTATTTGACGATGGAGGGAAGCTCCAAGTCCTTGTGGAGGTCAACGTTGCGCATGTACCATGGTGCGGCCACGGCCTTGCGCATGAATCTATTTTGCAATTTTTGGAGGATTGCAATGATGGATGGAGCTGCGTGTGCGAACACAACGCTAGCATATGCCATGATGGGACGGACGAGAGTTTTGTACAATGTCAACTTATTTCTAAGCGACATTTTACTTCTCCCGCCTACGAGGGGGTTGAGGCGACCGAGCACAAAGGCGGCTCGGTTGCGGACGGTTTTGACGTGTTCTCGGAAGGTCAGTCTATGGTCTAGAGTGACTCCGAGATACTTGGTCTTCCTGACGAGAGGAATTGTTTGACCGAAAAGGGTTATCGGGAGAGGGGACAGCTTAGGCCTACGAGCGTTAGCCGTGGGAAAAGGGAAGCACATGGCTGCACTTTTCGTCGGGTTTATCTCTATCCTCCACCTCGCAAACCACTCACCTAGGGCGGTGACTGCGCGCTGGAGGCGGAGAGATACCATACGTAGGTTCCTATCTGAGGCGTAGAGGGCGGTGTCGTCCGCGAAAAGGGCGAGCTCTATTCCTGGGGTGTGGGGGATGTCGTTAGTGTAGAGGGAATAGAGCGTGGGTGCTAGAACGGAGCCTTGTGGGACTCCAGCTCTGATTGGGCGGGGGCTAGACAGAGTGCCTTCGACTCTGTAGCGAAAAGTGCGATCGGTAAGGAAGTCTCTGATGATGAGAATGAGACTTTCTGGCACCTCCAGTTGGTACAGTTTATAAATTAAACCGTTGTGCCAGACCTTGTCGAAGGCCTTCGCTACGTCGAAGAAGACAGCTAGGGTTCGGAAGGGCCTCTTTTGATTGAGACGCGGGAGTATGTGCTCCGTTATTCGGTGCACCTGTTGGACACACGAGTGCTTGGCTCTAAAGCCGAACTGCTCGTCAATGAGAAGCCTTTTTGAGTTAATGTAACTCAGCAGGCGAGAATGGAGGACTTTTTCGTAGATTTTAGCCATTGTATTCAATAGGCTAATGGGTCTGTAACTAGAGGGATCCGAGCGATGTTTGCGCGGTTTGGGGATGCCGATGACGACGGCTTCTTTCAAGGCGACTGGAAAGAGATGATTTCTCATGGCGGCATTGAGGATGGCCACGAGGAGAGCGATCAGATGGATCGGGAGGCTTTTGAACACCTTGTTGGGTATTCCGTCGATTCCAGGAGATTTTTTGATTTTGAGATTTTGGATAATCTGGATTTCTGTTACCGTAACCGGTAGAAGGGAGTCAGAGGGGGGGATGGAGGCTCGACGCCCCACCTCTCCGTCAACCGTGTCGACGTGGGATTCGTCCACCGGCTGACGGCTAAGGGAGCACTGGGCCTCCAAACTGTCGGCTAGGCATTCGGCCTTCTCTGCATCGTCAAATGCGGGAGGTCCGTTTGGTCTTGTCAGTGGGGGAAACGAGGCTGTATTGTCTGTTTTCATAGACTTCGCCATCCGCCAGTAGGCAGTGTGTGATGGCGAAATCTCTGACAACAGGGATTCCCAACTGTGATTTTTGAATTCAGCGATGCGATGCTTTACTTCCCTTTGTAAGGCTCGCATTCTACGCCTATTCTCGTCACAGGGGAAAGAGTCATAAGCACGGATGGCTGCGTTCTTGTCTCTTATCAGCTGCCTTATGTCCTCAGGCAACTCCCAGCGGCGATCGTTCGCCGCTGGGACTCGCCTGGAGGAGCTTTGGATTAAATCCTTAAGGTGGCTGCCGAGGCCAGAGACCGCCGTGTTTGTGTCATCCGCACTGGTCAGGTAGTCGGGGATAGAGTCGAGGTGGGGAGAGCTGGAAGCCTTAAGGGCTTCTTTCAGCTTGGTCCAGTTAATAATCGTCTTGTCTTGGAGAGGTGGATCGGTCTGTCGTCCTAGTTTCATGACTACGGGGCGATGGTCGGAGTCTAACTCGGAGAGGGGTTCTAGCGAGTTTAGACGTAGGGCAACGTTTTTGAAAAGGGCAATGTCAAGGACGTCGGGTCTGTGGGTAACAGTACCAGGGTAATGAGTTGGCGTCATTGGAGCTATCACGTCAAAGTCGAGTAGGTCAATGAATCTGTTAAGGCGATTACCGTTAGTGGTGGGGGTATGACTATTGAAGCTGGGGTGCTTACAATTGAGATCTCCTGCCAGGATGACTGAGTTACCTAAGTCGAGAAGCGACTCGAGATCAGTCCTGAGCAGTACTCTGTCGGGGGGGAGATAAACAGATGCCAGAGTGACAGGTTGATGACCTGTCATAGCTATACGACAGACCGAGGCCTCCATGTTAGTCAGTGGAGAGGTAGGAATCGGAATGCAGTGCAGAGACCTTCTGTAGTAAATGAGGGTGCCGCCTCCTCGGCTGGCCAATCTGTCATTACGTACAATGTTGTACTGGGCGATTTTGGGATCGCGTTTGCTAGGTTTCAAGAAGGTCTCTTGCACTAGCATTATGTCGATTTGATGATTTCTGAGGAAATCTTGGATCTGGGTGCGTTGGGAGCCGTAGCCGTCAGCGTTGTAAAACGCGACGGACAGGGAAGAGGGCTTTATTCGAGCTGTGTTAGCCATTGGAGTTCTTTTAAGAGAGTTCAGGGGCAGGCCTTGAAGAGGCCGAGGGCGCTAAGTACGTGCGGAGTCGACGCTCCTATTCGGTCGCGTAGGTGTGGAAGGAGATTTTCTCCTTCCGAAGATAGGCAGTTAAGGACCTGAAGTCCTTGGAGGAGGGGACCTGGACCTTAATGGCCACAGCAGTATTGGTTGCCTTAGTGAAGGAGATTTTTAACATCTTCATGGCGGCGCGGACATGCTCCCAACGGGCCTTGTCTTGGACAAAGACAGGGGGTGGGGGCTTTTCGGTGCGCGGGACCGCGGGTGGGGGCTGAGGGGTGCTCTGGCGAGAGCGGGAAGCCGCGCCAGGCTGGGCTACGAAGTCCGACTTAGCGGACTTCGGGGGTGCAGCGGGGGTGGGGGAGGAGGTCTTTACGGACCTTTTCCGTTTCTTGCCGACGACGGTGAAGCCGTCGTCGGAAGATTCGGCTGGGGAATGCTCCGCCTCAGATGCGGAGTCGGAGTCATAGGAGGGCTGGACTATGTCCATGTCCTCCTGGGAGGTGTCACAGGAGTTATCCTGCTCGGGGACGGAGTTGGGGGACGCGGGGCTCTCGGATGGAGCCGCTGGAGCGGGTTTTGCGGAGTTAAGGGCCAATTTGACGCACAGAGAACTAAAGATTTCCGGATGGGAAACCTTTAGTTGCGCAACTATCGTTGCGTCGCTCAGCAGCGACGCCATAGCTGGCTGGGGTGGGGAGAGAGAGAGAAAGAGATAGCGTACTTGTCGCTATCTCTGTCTTCCCGGGTAGGTGCGCCCGGGGTTGTGTAACCCTCCCTGCGGGTGAAGCAGGGAGGTGAGTGCCTACTGGTGAGCCCTAAGCTTGTAATCCGTCGCCAATCTTATTGTGCGACGGAGCCCTACGGGGTCTAGTGCGAAGGGTGTAAACACACCCGACCGACACTAGGTGCAAGCTGTGGAGGGAAAACAGAGACTAGGCCGACTAGGAGACCCCCCAAGGCCGGTTTGCTAGCTCCCGTCCAATTGACTGCCTCACCCTGAAGGGGCTCGGCGGGTGTGATTGGATCAACACCCCACTCGGTTCGTCGGCTCCGTTAGGTATCCACCGAGGACCACGAAACTGTGGATTTTCCCAGAAGGGGCAAAACTGCAGTTGCGGAACTGCAGTGGTTTTTGGCGGAATCAGCCGCTGCCTTGAGAAAGGCAACTTTTGATTACAATCGCGGGCTTCAGCGCTACGGCGCTACGACGGCAGCTACGACGGCAACTACGACGGCGGCGGCTACGGCAAGCGCAGCGGAGCGGGGGACGTCCGATCGCTAGCGCGATCCGGAGCGGAATCTTGTGATACCTTGTTTGTGATGCCGGGAAGCCCAAAATGGTCCGTCTTTTATTCCAAATGGGCTTCCCCCACTACTTGTCTACATGTGTACCCCTCCCGCTACCCGCGGGGGATCATTTATTCATATTATACACATTTTACATATATTTATACTTTTACAATATTCTTACAAGATACTTATTAGATAAAACTTAACCTAAGATGGATCTAATAAGATCATGACGCTATAACGTTCGGTTTCGAGTGGACGGGGTGCGCGGTTTGCGCGACATATTTACGTAACCCCGTCCCCCGCTTCAGGACTATAAATATTATATTCGTCCGCCAGGTGGCGGAGCGCTCAGTTGTTCCCCGAACGCCATAGCGCCCGTAACTTATCCCTAGTATGCCCTACTTACCCTATTCACCAACAATTATCCTAATAGGGTAATAAAAGACACACTAGGGATCATTTTAATATCAATTACACAACAAATAATCATAAAACGGACATATAGGTCATTAAACAGACATTGTGTAAACATAACGATATTAAGAGCCATTATTCATAAGACATTAAAGAGAAAACGACTATATAAGCGAAACTATTATCTATACATATACAAGTACCCTAGCTTTTTACATTGTCATTTATTCCGTCGTTAACAAATAGATTAACGATTGTTTATTCGGTGCAATAGTGGACGAAGAACTCGAATATGCAAACGGCAAGCGTAAAAATCGAGATCGGTCGGCTCGACGGCCCCACTAACTGGCATACATGGAGGTACAAGGTAAAACTCTTACTTAAAAGTACTCAGGGTACGCTAGAAGCAGTCGAAGGCAAGTTAACCAAGCCAAAAGATCCAGGAGAAACGGGAAAACCCGAAAATATACAAAAGTATGATCATGAAATGCAATTGTTTCAAAAATGTGACAGTCAGGCGCTTCTTATTCTTACAACCAATATGACTGAAGAAACGTTACAAAAGGCAATGCGATGTCAAACGTCATGTGATATGTGGAAAGAGCTTCATAGGCTTTATGATGGGGCAAAGGAAGACAGAAGCTACGATCTCTATATGAAGTTCTTCCGCTACCAGAAAAGCGAAGAGCATGATATGGCCACGCATATTTCGACTCTCAAAACTGTATGGTACGACTTGAACAATGAAATTGAAGGAAATGATCTGCCTGAAATTTTATTGATATGTAAAATATTGGATACACTTCCTGAACAATATTTCGGTTTCAAATCAAGCTGGCTATTGATGAATAAAAGTGATCGAAATATAGAAAACTTGACCACACAAGTATGTGCTTACGAAAGATCTCTTCAACAAAAGAATTTAGAAGAAGGCGGAAGTATCAATGAACTTCTTATGCTCAAAGATGAGAAACGGTATGAGAAGCAAGGGCAAAGCAAAAAGAAATGGAAGAAATGCAATTATCGTGGAGAAGGCTTTCATAAAGTCACATCATGCAAGAAGTGGATTGCGGACGGTAAACCTCCCAAACCTCCAAAGCAATCATCAAATATTGGGATGTTGACAGGCCTAGCTTTAACATGCGAGAGTAAGACTACAGAGAAAGACTCGTTTTATGTGGATAATGGTGCGACAAGCCACTAATAGAGTCACTAATAGAAGAGATATATTCCACATCTTCGAAAACTTTGGTGAACCGCATAAAGTTATGATAGCTAATGGAGAGATAATCGAAGCCATCGGAAAAGGCTCTATTCAAATTGAAGCTGATATTAACGGCCACAAAGAGTTACTGGTCTTAACAAACGTATGGTACGTTCCAAGCATTGAAAGGAATTTATTTTCTGTGCTAGCCGCACAAGATACGCTAAAGAATAGCAACTTTGAATCAACTGCTGACAAATGCATTGTGAAAAATGATGGCAAAGTTATTTTAGTCGGGAATCGCGACAAGTACGGTGGTCTATACAAACTTAACGTTAAAGTATTGATGCCTAAGCATGAGATAAACCAACTAACGACGTCACAGAATCTTCAACTCTTCTGTTATGTATCCGTCTTTATTAGTAATCTGTATTGTCTATGTCACTCGCACTCGCCCGCCCGTCATGGCCGAATACACGTACTTTAACAAGCCTCGTTGTGTTATTTAAATATCTAAGACTTGCACAGCAACTAGGACTACGCAAGCACACCCCAACACGTTAAGATGGTGTCAGAAGAAACCAGAATAAGTCAAAAGTAAGCGATTGCAGCCTAAAAGTAAGAAATATAATTTTCATGTAAAGCGTCGTCTCGTCTCATCATAAAGTCCCAAAATGGCCGAACAAAATGGAACTACAAATCGTCTCCTGCCGCCTAGCAACTTTTGTCTCGACATCAACGCCGCAAACATGCCATTGGCTTGGCGAAATTTTAAAACCAGCCTTAGCATTTATATGGTAGCCAACAGTTTGGAAAATGAATCCGACACCAGAAAGGTAGCAATTCTATTACAAACGATAGGCCCGGATGCACTTCAAATATTCTACTCGTTTGATACTGAAATAGATAAGATCACATACAAGGATCTACTCGCCAGATTTGAAAATTATTTTACTCCGCGTATTAATATCTCCGTCGAAAGGCATAAACTGTTTAATAGAAAACAAGGTCCAGATGAAGAAATCGAAACATATGCCACTGATCTCAAGAATCTTAGTATTCAATGCAATTTCGAAGGTCTTGCCGATGATATAGTCAAGGACATATTCTCTTGGAATTTAAATTCATCATGTTCGTACATCAGAGAACGTATCCTAATCGGCAAACCATCTTCATTCGATGCCGCCGTCAGTCTCGCTAAAACGCTAAGAAACACGAGGTTAGAGGCTAAAGTCCTGTCAAGCCACGAAGTAAGTGTCATCGCCAGTCGTCAATCGCATCACAGTCGTCAAACAAATCGTAGTCAAGAGAGCCACAGTCGTCAAGGAAGTCACAGTCGTCAAAGAAGTCATAGCCGTCAAGAAAGTCAAAGTCATCAATTTCAAAACCGTCAAAGTCATCAGTCTCAAGGAAGTCTTAGTCGTCAATCAAGCAAAGCATCGTCCAGTCAAGAACCTCAATTCAGACAGTCAACCAAGAACTGCTCTAGATGTGGTCAAGTTCACCGAACGAAATGTCCAGCCATAGGAGTCATCTGTAGCAACTGCCACAAACCTAACCACTTTGCCAAGTGTTGCCGCAGCAAACAAGTGAGCGTCATCGAGGAAGAAAATACGGGTAATCCAAGTGATACTTATTATTTAAATAGTCTTTTCACTAATGAGATTTCTGTAAGTCAAAAAAACCCTTATTTTACAACATTGTCTATAAATAGTCAGAATGTAGACTTCTTACTTGATACAGGTGCAGATACCAATATATTATCATTTAGCTCTTATAAAAAACTTAATCTGCCATTAAGTAGTCTAACAAAAAGTTGTCACAAACTTTCAACTTTTAGTGGAGAAGTTTTACCCACTGTAGGTCAATGTATTCTATCTGTCACTCATAACGGAATAGCATATAAGGTCAATTTTCACATAATAGACATATCCTGTAGAAATATTATTGGTCGCGACAGTTGTGAAATGCTAAAATTAGTTAAAAGAGTCCATAATGTCAAATTTCATGAGTCAGTCAACGTGTCACAGCTTGTCGAATATAAAGATCTCTTCTCAGGAATAGGTTGTCTCAAAGATTACGAATGTCATTTGTCAATGAAGCCTGATGCTATACCGTCTGTCGATGCCTGCCGCAGAATTCCATTCAGTCTATTGGAACAATTAGAAGAGGAATTAACAATGTTAGAAAAAGATCAAATTATAGTCAAGGTCGACGAACCTACTGAATGGGTGAGTTCCATTGTAATCGCATCAAAGAAAAATGGTAAGCTACGCCTGTGTATTGATCCAAGAAAACTTAATAAAGCTATTATGCGTCCCCATTATCAGTTTCCAACTATTGATGAAATCAAATCTAGTCTCTCCGGTTCACAATACTTTACAACTCTTGATGCCAACAAAGGATTTTATATGCTTAAATTAGATGAAGCCTCTTCAAAGCTATGTACATTCATTACACCTCAAGGTAGATATAGATTCCTTAGACTTCCCTTTGGCATAAATGCAGCTCCAGAACTGTTTCATTCCATTATGACAAAAAGGTTCTCCGACATCTCAGGAGTCAAAATTATGATGGATGATTTTTTCATATATGGTCAAACTAAAGAAGAACATGATCTCAGGTTAAAACAAGTCTTAGAAAGAGCTAGGGAATTAGGAATAAAATTTAATAAAGAAAAGTCTAACATATGTAAAAGTGAAGTCAAGTACCTAGGACACATCTTTTCTAAAGAAGGTGTGAGAGTCGATGAAAATAAAGTCAAAGCTATTTGTAGCATGTCAGCTCCTACTAATGTCACAAAATTACAAAGATTCTTAGGTATGGTAACCTACTTAGGCTCATACATAGAAAATCTGTCAGAAAAAACTTCCAATTTGAGAACACTTTTGTCTAAAGATAATGATTGGTCTTGGCAAGATAGACATAATGTAGAATTTAATGTTTTAAAAGAATGTATAACTAAAGCCCCTGTCTTGACATATTATGATCAAAATAAACCTATTACATTGTCAGTCGATTCGTCTAAAGATGCCATGGGTGCAGTGATTAGCCATGATAAACAACCCATCGCATATGCTTCAGCGTCATTAAGCTCATGTCAACAGTCATACTCTCAGATAGAGAAAGAGCTATTAGCTATCTTATTTGGTTGTACAAAGTTTCACCAATATATATACGGTCGCCACACTTTGGTTGAAACTGATCACAAACCAATAGTGTCACTTTATAATAAACCTATTTATAATATTCCACCTCGTCTTCAAAGAATAATGTTAAGACTACAACCATATGACCTGAATGTAACTTATAAACCAGGTAAATATCTTTATGTCGCTGATACGCTGTCCAGAGCAGCTTTACCAGAACAATCATTAAATGATCTTGATTCTGATCTGGATTTGCATGTCAATTTAGTTATTAAGTCACTGTCAGTTAGTCCAAATAAACTTAAAATTATTCAAGAACAAACTTCTCAAGACAAAGAATTGTCACTTTTGAGTAAATATTGCTTAACAGGTTGGCCTGAACATAAAAGATTACTTCCAGACAACCTTAAGCCATATTTTCCTTTAAAAACTGATATACACATTATCAATGGTATTGTCTTTAAAAACAACAGTGTAATTATACCTGTAGCTATGAGGAATGACATATTAAAACAGATCCATGAAGGTCACCAGGGTATTCACAGTTGTCAAAGAATAGCTAGAAATCTAGTATACTGGCCCAATATGTACTCTGATATAGAAAAGTATGTTAATAATTGTCATATCTGTCTTACTAACAGACGCAGTAATTCCAAAGAGCCACTGCAGCCTCATGATATAAAACCAATCCCTTGGAATAAAGTTGGTGTTGATCTATTCGATCTTAATTCAGACAAGTATGTCATAGTCGTTGATTATTGGACGAAATTATGGAGGCTCTCGCAAGAAGATTCGGGAGGCCGGATGCACTCGTCGCGTATGAGGCGGAAAAACTAAGATATCTGCGCAAGCTGACCGACGAGCCCCGCGACCTCTGCGTATTCGCCAGTAAGGTGGCCAACGCCGTGGCCACCATACAGGAAATGAAAAGGGAGAACTACCTCTATAGCCCCGAGTTAGTCCGGGCTATAATGGACAAATTCACCCCAATACTGAAGAGCAAATGGTACGACTTTGCGAGCGCATGGGAACACGAGGTGCCTACACTAAACCTACTATCGACGTTCCTGAACATAGAAGCCGATAAGTGCAGTGCCTACGCACCACCCGAAGTCATTAATCCCATCGCCGTACCTGCAAGAGAAAGGTCCGTACCTGCGAATATAAGAGAAAAGGCAATAAGGAGGAAAACCGAACGTACATACAGCGCCACTACCGACGGAAAGGGGAAGCCCCAATACAGCGCCCCTACCAACGGAAGATGGAACTATGAACACAGCGCCTCTACCGACGGAAAAGGCAAGTTTGAATACAGCGCCTCTGCCAACGGAAAGGAGAAACATGATTACAGCGCCACAACCAACGAAAAAATGAAGCTTTGCCCACTATGCAAGGAAAATCACAGCTTGCCTTCGTGCAAACAATTTGCAGACAGCGATATCGACACCCGCTGGGAAATCGCAAAAAGAAATAACATCTGCTTTCGTTGCCTGTCTAGCAACCATCGCCGGGGCAACTGCCGAGTTAAGCCATGTGGGCACAGCGGTTGTGGGATGGCACATCATCGGCTGTTACATCACACGCGTCGAACTCCATCGCCAATAGTGAAGACAGACGAGCCCAAAGAAGAGATAATTACGTCTACAACGGAAGTTGTCAACGAGGCCACCGCACAGTGGGACAGAACCGTGCGTACCGTCTCAAAAATAGCTTTTCGTAATGTTCTATATTGAATATTTTGTTAATGCATATGTCTAACTGAATGTTCAATGCATATTATATAGCAGTTGAAATACACTATTTCTCATTTTTTGTATTAGAATAAGGCTTGCAAGTTGACGCTCAAAATTATGTCAATTATGTAGAACACAATTCCACCAGTTTACATGGTCATATTTGCATTACTTTACCAGCAAATTTGTAAGTGTGATATATGGTTAGAATGGTGATGAAGTACTCTATTTAAAAATAATTTAAGTGAACCATTATGTGAAACCTGGGGAGGTAAAGAATTTTTATTTCAGGACCTAATATTCTATCCTTATTAGAAACTTTGCATAGACTTTTGACAGTTAGCGGTGTCTGCCCATGTCGTAATTTTGATAGAATCGTATAGAGCAGCTAATGTTAAAGGTAGGGCAAAAAAAATTGAGTGCCCGAATCTGCCCCCCTTGAAATGAAACTAAAATTGGCTAATGGGGAGAAAATACAAAATATTCCAAAAATTATTTTAGTTCTGATTAATGAGATTTTTGGATATTTAGATCACTTTTGACCTTTTTTTCTTAAACAATATTATCTATTTACTCAATCTTTAGGTAAAGTGGGAGTTTTGGGTAATGTATTAGTATGTAGTATATTTTTTTTATCGTGCGGTCAGATGTGGTTAATGTTTTGTTATCACTGTGTGAATTACATGTTTCTCGTATAGTTTATGTATTTCTCTATCGCGGTGAAGGAAAAGGGAGCAAGTGGTATCTAGTTATAGTTGTTAGTGTACATTATCAGTACCTACCTACTACTAACCACCTTCATAGATAGTGGTTAGGAACTTGATAATGACACTAGATAGTAATATTTTTTCACACGAAATTTCAGTATAAAAGTTATTGATTTACGTTGTCATTTACCAGTACTTTAGTGTGCTTTAACATAATATAGTCTTCACCAACCTCGGTAAAAAAAAAGTAGTTAAAAATAAAAACAAAATGAGTGAATTTGTTGTGCCTCGACGAGTATTATGCGAATTTTTTATTGGCCATGGAACAAAATCAGAAGATATTCAAAAATACTTAGAACAACACCACCATTTGTCGTCTGAAAAAAGTGAATTAATTGTGAAACGTATTCAAAAAACGCTTATAACAGCGTTTAACGATCGGTGGACCAAATCTAACCGAACTAAAGAACGTTTCTTTAGTAATAATATATCGTGGTTAGACGGTGAATTTAAGGTACAATTCGAAGAATATGGAATTGGTACAAGAATATGGACTCGAGTATATACATAATGCATACGTTCAAGGATTGCGGGCTGAAGGAGAAATCGAAGAAGCTACTGTTGTTTCAATGATGCGGAATTGTGAAAGAAATGAAAAAAGGATCATGAAGGAAAAATTATTGCATGAAAGTCGCAATGGAACAGATTTTACGGTGGATGAAGCTTTAAGTATGTTTGCAGATTTAGATCTTTCGAAATCACAATACGGATTTCTTCGAGCAAGTTTGATTAACAAAAACTTCGACATATTGCCATCATATAATATACTGACGAACGCCAAAAAACTGTGTTATCCTCCACTATCCAGCATTCAAATAACCGATATAAGTGCTAAAGTAAATCTACAAGATTTGCTGGATCACACTTGTGCTCGCATCTTAAAGATTGAAAATGTTTACAACCCAAGAAGAAAATCTCTTAAATTGTTTACCAAGTGGGGATGTGATGGTTCATCGGGGCAAAGCGAATATAAACAAGTTTTAACAGATGAGAGTGACTTAGTCTCAGATACAAACTTATTTATAGCGTCTTTGGTACCAATAAAGCTGACTGACACAGAAACACATGAGATAATTTGGCAAAATCCGGCTTGTTCTTCTATTCGTTATTGCCGACCAATCCTGATGGAACTTGCAAAAGAAACGCCCGAGAAAACCCGATCAGTGGTTGGTGATATTCGGGGTCAAATTAATAATTTGCAAACATCAAAGATACACAAGGAGACGCAGGTAATTGAAATAAGTCACGATCTATTTCTAACTATGGTGGATGGAAAAGTTACACAAGTTCTTACTGACACAAGTTCTGGAGCTGTATGTACAGTGTGTGGGGCTAAGCCAAGTGAAATGAATAATTTGGAGAAGATTGCATCAAAGCCAGATAATATAAATGCTTACGAATACGGTTTGTCTACGTTACACGCGTGGATCAGGTGCAAGGAGCTAATTTTACATATTTCATATAACCTTTCATTTCAAAAATGGGCTGCGAGAACTTCGGAAGATAAAAAAAGTAAAGAAGACAAGAAAAAGCTTGTACAAAGTTTGTTTCGAAGCCGGATGGGATTGCACGTTGATAAGCCCCGACAAGGAAGTGGAAACAGTAATGACGGCAATACAGCTCGGCGTTTTTTTGAGAACTACTACTGCGCTTCAGAAATTACAGGGGTTGACGAGGAACTTATTAAAAGGTTCTATGTTATTCTGCAAACCATGGCATCCGGTATTGCTGTAAATCCAGAAAAATTTGGTGAATATACTCGTGCAACCGCACAACTGTACGTAACAAAATATATGTGGTATAATATGCCTTCTTCAGTACATAAAATCTTAATACATGGGGAAAGTATAATAAGACATTTTGCTGTTCTGCCCATTGGTCATTTATCTGAGGATGCCCAAGAATCGCGTAATAAAGATTACAAAAAATTCAGATTGCATCATGCTAGAAAATGCTCTAGGTCCGCAACAAACGAAGACGTATTTCATGGTCTTCTATTTACGTCAGATCCTTATATATCAAGTATCAGAAAACCATCAGTCACTATATCCAAGAAATTGTTAGAGGAAGCTAAGAACCTCTTAGCTATTTAAATCGAAATAATTTCGTACATTATTTGTAAAACATATTTTTGGAGTGGGTTATTATATATTTGTCATTTATTTAAATGTAAGATTCATATGTAATATAAAATAACATAAAATAACATAAAATAGGTTTATTAATATCATAAAACTGTAAAATTATAATTCAATAAGTTAACCAAACCATGGTTTAATATTAAAATAATACATTTTTATTTTGTTTTATTTTATTTTATATTATTTATTAAACATTTGACAATGATACATTCATTATTGGATTGTATGTACTCTGGAGACACTACATACCAAATTTCAGCGATTTACTTCAATCAACAAAAAAGTTACAGATTTTTGAGACGGTACGCACGGTTCTGTCCCATTGTGCACCGCCGCGAATCCAATACCGCATCGACGCCGAGCTTATCTAAAGATAGCACCCGTAGTGCTTGCCGGACCACACGCAAAGGTACATACGTACGCATTGTTCGACGAAGGCAGCACCGTCACCATCATTGAGGATGCTATAGTAGACTCCCTTGGCATCAACGGGCCAGTTGACACGATGTCCATACAGGGCATCAACGGCGGAGAAACAAAACACGAGAAAAGCCGCACTATCGACGTAAAAATACAAGGGCTACATTCGGACAGCGTGCACACATTGAAAGGCGCACGTACCATCAAACGTCTAAACTTCACATCGCAGACTGTCGGAGAAACGGACCTAGAAGACTGCACACACTTAGATGACGTCAAGGACGAGCTCATCTATAAAAATGCATGCCCTAAGATTCTCATCGGACAGGACAACTGGGAGTTGATCGTCTCCCGTCAGATCCGAGCGGGAAAAAGGAACAAACCAGTAGCATCGCTAACACTACTGGGATGGGTACTGCATGGATGCCGCACTTCAGTATGTGAACCCGTCACCTTCTGCGGCCACATCAGCGAGAAGCGCGACGAAATGGAGGAGTTGATGAAGAACTTCTTCAAGTTGGAGTCACTGGGCATCGAGCCGAGGCAAACAAAGGATGACCCGGAGCAGCGAGCTATCGACATTTTGAATAAGCAAAGTCGACGGCTACCTGACGGGCGGTTCGAAACCGGACTCCTATGGAAAGAGGATAATGTAAAGATCCCTAACAATTATGGGGATGCTCTCAAACGGCTGCACAACCTGGAAAGAAAACTCGACCGCGACCCGGAGCTTAGGGAGAAATACAAGGAACGTATGACGAACCTGTTAGTATCCGGATACGCCGAGCCTGCGACTACAGCGCCACCTGCAGACAAGACGTGGTACTTGCCACATTTCGCCGTCATCAACCCGGCAAAGGAGAAGATCCGAGTCGTCCACGATGCCGCTGCGAGATCCTTCGGCCGCAGCCTGAATGATATGCTGCTGTCAGGCCCTGATCTACTTCAATCACTGCCAGGAGTCATCATGAGATTCCGCCAACATCCCATTGCAGTGTCAGCGGACATCAAGGAGATGTTCATGCAAGTAAAAATACGACCGGAAGAGCAAGACGCACTACGCTTCCTATGGAGGGGAGACGAAAGAGGCAACACACCACCACGTGAGTACAAGATGACGTCAGTCATATTTGGGGCAACATCATCACCGTGCACAGCGCTGTACATCAAGAATCGCAACGCCACCGAGTTCGCACATGTAGACGAACGCGCCGCCAGAGAGATCCAAACAAACCACTACATGGACGACTTCATAACCAGCTTCCCAGACAAGGAGGAGGCTGCGAAAGTCGTAAAGTCGGTCGACGAGATACACCGTCGAGCCGGCTTCCAGTTACGGGGATGGGTGTCCAACAAGAAGTCCGTCGTCAAACAATTTTCGTCGGATCCCGGAGCCACGACAGTCACCATAGGCGGGAGCGAGATAGAGAAGACACTCGGCCTCCTATGGCAGGTAAATGAAGACTGCATCGGCTTCCACATAAATGCTATGAAGACACCACCCGACGTAATAGAAGGTAGACGTCCACCCACCAAGAGGGAAGCACTCAACGTGATAATGTCGCTGTTCGATCCGCTCGGACTCGTATCGCCGATAACTACTCCGGCGAAACGACTTATGCAAGATACATGGAGTCATGGAACGAGCTGGGACGAACCGCTTCCCGAAGAGCTGCAACCAAGATGGAGCGCGTGGCTTTATACACTACGCGCTCTAGAAGAACTTCGCATTCCCCGCTGCTATGATGTAGAACCGGCCATAAGAAGAGAACTGCACACTTTCGTAGACGCAAGTGAAGAAGCCTACGCAGCCGCCGTGTACAGGAGATTACAACGAGCCGACGGCACCGTAAGAGCAACACTAGCCGCTGCAAAGAGCCGCGTCGCACCGCTCAAGCCCGTCTCTATACCACGACTTGAGCTACAGGCGGCGGTACTCGGAGCACGACTAGCGAAAAACGTCGCGAAAGAGCACGACTTCATGGCCGCAAGACAGGTGTATTGGAGTGATTCACGCACCGCTCTCGCGTGGATCCGAGCCGAACCACGGACATTCAAAACGTTCGTCGCACATCGCGTCGCCGAGATTGAAGATACTACAAAGAAAAAGGACTGGAGATGGCTGCCGTCACAACTCAATGTAGCCGACGACGCGACACGAGCGACACCCGCGGATTTCAACGAGAATCACCGATGGTTCACCGGCCCGCCTTTCCTACTATCACCTGAAGAGCAATGGCCGGTCGAGACAAGCACAACAAAGGAACGCACCGGGGAAGAAAGGGAGAGATGCTGCGCAACAACGAACGACATAAAGGGGCACGCACACTTGCCCGATATCACGCGCTTTTCAAAATGGGAGCGCCTGATCCGGGCCACCGCACGCGTACTACATTTCATCAACTTATGTCGGAAAAGGAGACACACCGTGGCAGCAGTGCGTCGCAAAAGGACCATCGCCAACCCGACATCGGACCCGGCATGGTCAAGGACAAAAAGGGGCGACGCAAAGGCGGCAACGGCAAGAGAATCCGCATGCGACCAGCGCAAGTTCGTGCCATTAGAGGCGCATCACCTCATTCAAGCCGAACATCTCTGGACGAAGGCAGCACAAGAAGACACCTACGCATGCGAACGCAAACGCATCGAGCGTAGCACCACACCGGCGGGAGACGACAAACTCGCCGGTCTAAGTATTATCATGGGAACGGACGGACTACTAAGACTAAAAGGAAGAATCGCTGCCACAGAAGGGATTAGCGAGGAAACGGCAAATCCAGCTGTACTAGACGGCGCACATGACTACACAAAGATGTACATAGATCATGTACATAGGAAGATGCATCATGGGGGCGTCGAGCTAGTGGTGAATGAAGTACGACAGCGATTCTGCGTTATGAAAATTCGCCCTACAGTACGGGGCGTTTTAAAGGTATGTATAACATGCAAGTTGAAGAAGGCGAAACCAACGAGTCCAGCCACCGGGGATCTGCCGCACGCGCGTGTAGCACATCACGCGCGCCCATTCACCTTCACCGGGCTCGACTACTTCGGTCCACTCGAAGTAACCGTGGGCCGACACCGAGAAAAAAGGTATGTCGCCCTATTCACCTGCATGACGACAAGGGCCGTCCACTTGGAAGTAGCGGCATCACTCAGCGCAGACTCTGCTATATCTGCGCTGCGAAGATTCATGGGGCGACGCGGCTGCCCAAAGGAGTTGTGGTGCGACAACGCCACCAACTTCAAAGCCGCGGAAAGACAACTCGACGAGGCCGCACTCACTGCGGTCCGAGAAGAGACAACAACGAAGCACATCGCGTGGCGTCACGTTCCCCCCTCCGCCCCCTTCATGGCCGGGGCCTGGGAACGCATGGTTCGCACGGTAAAAGAAGGCCTGCGAGCAACGCTACACGAAAAGTACCCGAGCGACGAGACACTCCACACACTGCTCGTCGAAGTAGAAAACACGGTCAACTCCCGTCCACTCACACACGTGGCAGTGACACCAGGGGAACCGGAGGCGCTCACACCCAATCACCTGCTGCTGGGACCCAATTCCCATGTCCCAGCACCGGGCGCCTTCACCGAAGAAGACATAAATGCACGCGCGCATTGGCGGCGCGCCCAGCGGCTAGCCGACACCTTCTGGAGCCGCTGGGTACGAGAGTATCTCCCCCTGCTTCAATACCGGCGGGAGCCCCGCACGATCAGCGAGGCACCACGCGTCGGAGATTTGATCATCGTGTGCGACGCAAATCTACCGAGGAACACATGGCCGCGAGGAAGAGTCATCGCTACGTACCCCGGGCAAGACGGCGAAGTGCGCGTCGTCGACCTACAAACGAGCAACGGACACGTTCTGCGGCGACCCACAAAAAAGATCGTCGTTCTACCGGTTAGGTCGCGAGACGGCGACGGCGGGAGTATGTTAACGACGGAATAAATGACAATGTAAAAAGCTAGGGTACTTGCATATGTATAGATAATAGTTTCGCTTGTATAGTTGTTTCTCTTTAGTGTCTTATAAATGTATGAATATATCTTAATATCGTTAGGTTTACACTATCTGTTTAATGTCCGTTTTATGAGTAGGTATGTATTGTGTAACTGATATTAAAATGATCCCTAGTGTGTCTTTTATTACCCTATTAGGATAATTATTTAGCCCAATCAAATAAGGATTTGACCCGGGAATAATTAAAAGTGTCGATTTTCCTTCGGAAATCGGTGAGGGGGCTCACTGGCAGTCTACATTTCGAAACTCGGGGTTCCCACCCTCTTGCTTCAGCCGCCATCTTGAATTTAAGGGTAAATTTTTGTTTATTCAATAACTCGTTTATTTTCAATTTTACACGGAAAATGGTTATTACCAAAGTTGTTTGGAATTGAATTTCCTACAATTTTGGTCCTCATCAATTTTTTTCTACGATCGATATTTTTCGATGTAGACCCGAAAAGGGGGGGGTTAATTTTTTATTATCAAATAACTCGTTTGTTTACAATTTCACACGAAAAATGGTCATGACCAACATTGTTTGGAATTAAATTTCCTACAATTTTGGTCCTCATTAATTTTTCGCTATGATCGATACTTTCCGATTTAGACCCGAAAAGAGGTGGGGGTGAATTTTTTATTATCAAATAACCCGTTTACTTTCAATTTCGCACGAAAAATGGTTATGACCAAAGTTGTTTGAAATAAAATTTCCTACAATTTTGGTTCTCTTCAATTTTTTTCTATCATTGATATTTTTCGATGTAGACCTCAAAAGAGGTGGGGGTGAATTTTTTATTATCAAATAACTCGTTTATTTTCAACTTCACAAGAAAAATGGTCATGACCGAAGTTGTTTGGAATTAAATTTCCTACAATTTTGGTTCTCTTTAAATTCTTGCTATCATTGATATTTTTCGATGTAAACCTCAAAAGAGGTGGGGGTGAACCAAATAATTCTATTATCTCGTTTATTATATTATTATTAGTATTATGATTATTATTTCAAGTATATTTGTAATTTTTTGTATAAATGATGATGTATAAACGATGCAAGATTCATATTTTCAGGATGCACGCTTATGGTAAAGGGAAAGGAGTGTACACTAAGAAAGAAAATGTTGGCATGAACAAACTCTGCAGTCAAATATGTTTAACTTATTGAACTTATGTAACAATTTTTTTGCCTGAATAACATTTTAAACAACCGAAGCGCAGAATTATTCGAAAAATGAATTATTTAGTTAGACCAAATAAATGTCAACTGAAACGTATTTGACTGCAGTTTTTGTGCATTCAAACATTTTTTTTCAGTGTAAATAAACTGTTTTTCGAACGGTATAACTGTTGCAATGAAATAAATGAAAATTTATTGTTTTTCCAGTACTGTATCGAAAACTGATTGAAATTGGAATTATTTCTTTTTTAAACGTTTAGTCGATGGTCCGGCCAAGTTCGGATCGTCTGATTCCTCATCCTCACTGTCAATGACTTCGCCGAGAAGTTCAGGAGAGTCGGTGACTTGTTCTGACCGTATGTTGTCGTCACCATCAATGTCATCTTCATCGAGGAGCTCTCGAATTGCAGCGACATTCTCGCACGTTTCACCGCCGCAGTTGTGGCATAAAACAGAACATTTCAGTCCTGCTTTCCGACAACCACACATTTTTCCGCACACAATTTTGCATTTGCACGAAATTGTCTTGAGCAAAAATTCGGGTGCTGGATCGGAAATTGTAGCGACAGGTTCTAGTCCGCGAGTTGTCCTTTTCCACCCCCACTCCGTAGCGTCGATTTCGTGCTCCATCCACATTTGCACCTGCAGGTACGCTCGATATGAATGCTGTTCCGCTGCTGCCGAGGTAGGTGGAAGCGTCGCGAAATTAAATTTGCTCCTCGTGACAGATTTGGTGAAGTTCTTGAACCTCAGATCGTTAAGCGTTTTTACATTTTGATCGCCGCCAAACAATGCAATTAGGAAACATTCCCCAGCTTGAGCCAAGCAATGTTTGTGGATATTTGGCTCGCAGAATAAGCTCAGAGCTTTGTCGAAATTGTTATTGTTCTTGAGAGTGTTGAGGAATTTCAATTTTCCAACGTTGAATATTGAAGACGTGGTATCGCATCCGCTGAAGGCATGTAAGAATAAAATATGTTTCGCCACAGACTGGTCATATTTTAAACTTGCCGGTGAATATAATTGTTCCGGAGTCCGTCCTCTAGCGGGTTTCTTGAAAAAAACGTTGGTCAAATGATACCCTGATGCAGTCAGTATCACTAGCAGATCGATGTCCTCGCCGATGATCGTGACTCGATCGTAATTCGCTGCTGCTTCAATTGCCGTTCCTACAATAAAAGAATCAGCGTCTGCCGGTGCCTGTTGAACAACGACATCAGAATCCTGCAAAGCTTTTTTCAAAATATGAATGAGCCTTGCCTTGTTCTTGTCGTTGCCTAAAAATTTTTCCTGCGTCGTAGAAGGAAACGAGGTCGCGTTCACAATCATTTCAGGCGAACGGTGCTTGGCTGCGCGTCTTCTCCGTTCCCAACCCTTTAAAACGACGGTTTGCAAATCTTCAGGGTAACCATCGAATACAACTACGACGTTGCTCTCAAAGTGTCTCTTCACATACGACACGTAATTATTACATATCGTGTTGAACGTCGCGTTCGATCGAGGCCACACAACCTTATGCAATAAAAAACCTCCGTCAACGACATCGAGACATTTTCCTCCTGTCACCACGGAACGTTGTAGAGGCTGAAAGGCGCTGTAGAGCGTAGACTTTGTGCCTTTCCTCATTCCTTCTTCGTTGAATAACGAAAGCGGATACGGTGCAAGCTCATAGGCCAAACAATCGTGCAGGTCTTCGTTCGATCGCTTAGAAATACTTATTCGTTGGAAAAGCAGAAGAGGGTTTATAGGCACAGATGTTTTATCGATGGTTATGCTGCTGCCAACTGTTGATAACGGTGAAACTTTATCTTTTCGTTTAAATTTCACCGAATCGTAATTTGCACCGGCCATATTGCTCATCAATTTAGCACCAATTTCGGAAGCGAGATGACAATTGATATTGTCAGTGCCGATTATACCCGAACTAATCGACATGAGTTCAGAATCCATAGGAAAAGGATTGTGTTCATCGAACCAGTGGTCAAATTTTTCCATATCGGAATTATCTCTGTTGACACGAGTCGGTCTGTAAT
The DNA here is from genome assembly GCA_914767545.1 of Sesia apiformis. Lineage (NCBI taxonomy): Eukaryota > Metazoa > Arthropoda > Insecta > Lepidoptera > Sesiidae > Sesia > Sesia apiformis. The sequence goes on from OU611975.1 coordinate 3,961,767, forward strand.
CGACGTGTTGCTCAGTAGTTCCACTATGAACATCGCAAAAATCTTCAATCTGTTGGCAAATATTTTGCATGTGTACCGCACTCATGGTCCACCTTACTGCCACGCTCTCATCAGCTCCCCGCTTGAACATTCCACCATGAATTTTTGATTCTCGATTGAGTGTTTGCTCAATCGTTTGATCGGACATGATGCCTGACCAAAATTTATCGCTGCGCCTTATAGTAAAGTATCCTTGTGTTGTGAATTTGTCGTACTCATCCGCCGGCATTTTTCCACGTAAATTGTCCATGTCTTGAAGATATAGGTGAGCGCTCTTTGCGTACAGAAAGTGACCGCTGGCGTGAAAGAAGGGCAGCATCCCTCGAATTGTATCGAGATGGAGTTCCCAGTTACCGGAACGTTCAGCCTCGATGAAATGTTTTACCAACGTGACCATTCTAAAGTACTGCACCCACAGTTTAGCGGTGGGTCCATTCTGTTCGGCTTGGTTTAACGCCGCTCCGAATTTTCGGACAACCTCTTTTACTGAATCGTTTTCCCCAGCTGTGAGGACAACAGTCCGATCTGAGTTTAGTAAAAATTGGTCAACGTCGTCGCGTTCGATATCTTGAAAATCGATCATCTCCATGATGCGCTTCGCTAGGGACGCATGAACAAGATAATGAGCACGAACTGCTCTCGAGTATGCATGACCAGAGAGAATCTTTGCGACGCTATTTTCAGCGTAAATAATTTTTAAAAGATCCTCGAGTCCGCTGCCACTCATTATGTAGCCGATGGCTCCCAGAAAAGAAATTATAATGTGAAATCCCCCGAGGCGAACGATGATAGAACTCATTTCAGACGAAGGATCGGCGTTCGAAACAATGTCATGAGCTTTCCAAAACAGCGGCTGGTCGAATGTAACGATGCACGATTTGCAGTAAGAAGCCTTGCTCCTGTCGAGAGCAGAGCAGAGCGTCGTGTATATCGTGTCGTAATCGGAAGGTGAACCATTAATAAATGGGAGAAACATTACTTTCGACCTAACGAAGCTTTTCTGGTCAGTAACTTCTTCCATAAACCCATTCCACCCTCGTACGTCAGCCAAGCAAGCCCATTTCCCGTACAGCCACATCAAGTCGCCAATGGTTGGAAGACATGTTCTTGAAATAGTGCCCGCGTTCGCAATTTCAACAACTTTAACTTTTCGGAGACCAGCTAATTTCTCTTTTCCGTAGTAACGAATTTCTCCATGTCCCATTTGTACAACGTCCGCAGCATATTTTCTGTCCGAGCTTCGACTCATTGCTGTATCCGGCTCCATTGCGTCGAATGGCGTTACGCATTGGATTCCTCCCATGCAGTGAAAAGTATCATGCCCGTCCAGTGTGTTGATATTGAAATCCGCATTGTCGTAAACAAACTGTACAAAAGCTGTGTCTTTCACTTGGCGCTGTGGTCGCATGATGGAAGTAGCTTCGTACAATGAAATATGTTGATACGAAGAGGAAAATCCCAACGATGAGAGAATGTTCATCAAGAGTCTGGACCCAAATTTTTTGTATAAAAAAGCGCCAACGCCGATTTGTAAAGAAGAAATGAACGATCGCGGACGAACTGCCGATATAATAGCGTGCGCGATGGAAGTACATTTCCGTTTCCAACACTCAAACGATCCCTTTTTGTTTTTGAAAATAATTTCAGAGAGGAGCACGTCAAGAGAAGTGGGAACGGAATCGCTCACGTTTTCCATGAAATTATCGGAGGGGGGGTACGATTTCGTATCGTACGGCTTTGAACGTATATCCTCGACGATAATGGCCGCCGCTTCACGAATAATTCTCAATCTTTCTTCCTCTTGATCGGAATTCTTTGCGTCGTACCACGCTTTTGATAGTATTTTGTAACCAGTATTACGGAAACAAACTATACTGTTGGCCCCTGTTTTCCCAAAAATCACAATTTCATCACCGTACTCTTTCTGTAAGCGCTGTTTTATAGTTTTGAAATCCGGCATAAAATCGCCTTTGATAGTCTCCTGCAGTTCGTTGAACGTAAACTGACATTCATCGCTATTTTCTTCGAGGTAATCATATATGTACTCCATAGCACGATTTACTTCGTCAGAGACCGGTCTTCCTACGCGATCTTTCGAAATCGCATTACTCATTTTAGAGAAACAAGAGCTGTGATATCGCGCACCAACAGCTACAATGTCACTGACATTTTCAACGCGCGCCACTAATTCACGTGCAAAGGCGTCCTGGCGTGAATTACAATAATTCAAAATTGTATCCCGCAACGAATTTCGCGTAACATTCCGAACCGGTTTTCGCATTTTCACGGGCAATTTCATTTGAGCCGACAAATTCGCGATTCTTTCACCACATATAAAGCAACGATTTTGAAAATCGAATGTCGTTGATGCTTGCGATTCCACTGTTGACGACGTCGACGGTTCAATACTGTCACTGCGTCGATGTTTTCCCACGTATCTGTTGTCAGCATAACGCTTATAGCACGCTGGATGTAATGTAACGCTATCCACAGATAGGAGCATTTGCTCATGTTCGATATCACCTCTAATGAAGCAAGACGCTAAAAGTGTCCGAACACCACGTTTTTTCACCGTCAACTCATTATCTTCGCTTGTACATTTTCCACACACAAAACAGTTTACCATTTTGATAGAATGCGTGCGCTCGCCAACGAGCGTATTTCCAAACTGAAACAGGCCCGCTCTCAAACGGAACAGCTGCCGCGTCCGTTTTGTCACTTGTTTTTAGTGTTGTACTACAATGATCTTACTGAAAGATCGATATCGGTTTTAGTCGATATTTTTAATTTAAATGTCACGGTCAGAAGTAAAACACAAATAATTATAAAAAACATAACTTATTTTTTAACATTTTTATTTACTTTCATTATTTATTTATTTATTATTTATCACACATTAGATAATATAGTAAGTAGGTATACATAATTTTTAGTTTTAAACAGATATTTAATGTTTAGTTTTGAGAAATAAAGTTTTATTGAATAAGCTTGGTCACTCATTTTAAAAGTAAAATGTATTTTAAATTTATAGTAAAAATCTACCGAACACGTGTTATATCGATGACGCAAGAGAAACAATAGAAAGTGAGCAAGCGCATCCCTTAACTAGCCGGCACAACGAGACGGCTGAGAGGGGGGTGTGCTCGGGTCCCCACACCTCATACCGCGCGCGCATTTAGCTCATTCCGGGACTATACCTAGATGTGACCCTTCGGTACACAAGCTGAGATAGACCGGTTATGTTAACCATGGGCGTAGCTCTCAATAAAGTACGATGAGCATTTCAAATTTTCAACACTGTAATTTCCCAACTGGAAAAATAAAATTTTCACCGAAAATGTATGACATTTAATTCCAAACAACTTCGGTCGTAACCATTTTTCTTGTGAAGTTGAAAATAAACGAGTTATTTGATAATAAAAAATTCACCCCCACCTCTTTTGAGGTCTACATCGAAAAATATCAATGATAGAAAAAAATTGAAGAGAACCAAAATTGTAGGAAATTTTATTTCAAACAACTTTGGTCATAACCATTTTTCGTGCGAAATTGAAAGTAAACGGGTTATTTGATAATAAAAAATTCACCCCCACCTCTTTTCGGGTCTAAATCGGAAAGTATCGATCATAGCGAAAAATTAATGAGGACCAAAATTGTAGGAAATTTAATTCCAAACAATGTTGGTCATGACCATTTTTCGTGTGAAATTGTAAACAAACGAGTTATTTGATAATAAAAAATTAACCCCCCCTTTTCGGGTCTACATCGAAAAATATCGATCGTAGAAAAAAATTGATGAGGACCAAAATTGTAGGAAATTCAATTCCAAACAACTTTGGTAATAACCATTTTCCGTGTAAAATTGAAAATAAACGAGTTATTGAATAAACAAAAATTTACCCTTAAATTCAAGATGGCGGCTGAAGCAAGAGGGTGGGAACCCCGAGTTTCGAAATGTAGACTGCCAGTGAGCCCCCTCACCGATTTCCGAAGGAAAATCGACACTTTTAATTATTCCCGGGTCAGCCCTGCTTTTGATCTTATTTGACTGGGCTAATTGGTGAATAGGGTAAGTAGGGCATGCTAGGGATAAGTTGTGGGCGCTATGGCGTTCGGGAAACAACTGAGCGCTCCGCCACCTGGCGGACGAATATAATATTTATAGTCCTGAAGCGGGGGACGGGGTTACGTAAATATGTCGCGCAAACCGCGCACCCCATCCACTCGAAACCGAACGTTATAGCGTCATGATCTTATTAGATCCCTCTTAGGCTAGTTTACATCTAAGTTTTATCTAATAAGAATCCTATAAGAATCTTGTAAATGTATGAAAATGTATAACTGTGTCTTGTATGAATAAATGATCCCCCGCGGGGTAGCGGGAGGGGTACACATGTAAAAAAAGTAGAAGGGGAAGCCAAAATAGAATAAAAGACGGACCATTTTGGGCTTCCGCCATTCCGATCAGCGGCACCACTCCGAACACTACAAACGGTCAACCAAGTGACTAGGACAAGTAGTAGAACAACAAGTACCTCTGCCCCCTGCCCCCGGCTCTGCTGATATTATCGAAGACAAGAAATAAGGCGTTATTATTGTTCAACATCCTATATATACAGTCCACATCCCCCGGCGACCTATAAGGTTGTAGGACAATACTGTCCTCTATCTATTAAGAGATTGTAGTAGACAAAAGTGTCCTCAACAATACTTTTTTCAAATAAAATACTTTTTGAAAACATATTTTTATTATTATTCTTAGATAAAACTTAAGGCTTATTTAGCTAATTATATACATTTTTAATTCAACGTTTCGACCTTATTTCGGCGACCGTTTTCAAGAATGAAAATTTTTAAATAAACCACGACAAATAGCCGTAAAAGTAATTTTGGGATTAAATATAATGAACATCAAAAAACACTTCGAGATCTTAAGCTCTTTTAAACAAAAATATAATTGTACTAAACGCCAAAAAAAATTAAACATGTACCAAACAAAGAAAGTCTAATTTTACAACAGTCTTAGCTATTTTAGTGACGACTGCACTTGAAATTGTATTCAAACACCAAATGTGAAATATAGTAAATGATCACCAAATCTTAGTGGTTAATAAATTTAGTCACAAAAGCTCAAAATTTGGTAAACGTTTTGCAATATTATATTATCAACCTTTTGAAGTTAATTTATTATGTTTGGGTTAACAATGATTTATCTAATTTACTTTTATAGGATAACTAGATGTTATATATTTGGATTTGGTTAACATTTTGAATTAAAATGTAGTATAAATTTTGGTGGTTTTTTACTATTTTTTGGGTTAACAATGATTAGTTTGGAGCCATTTGCTCTTGTAGGGTAGCGAAACGTTAAATTTTTGATTATCATTTCAAATTAATTAAATTAAAATAGGGTTTTAATTTTGATCATTTACTATTTTTGGGAATAAACAGTGTTTTTTCTATGTTATATTTTATTATATCTGGTGATAAATTAAACATAAGCCATTGTATTATGAACAGTGAACGCGTAAATGTGAGAAAATATTATACTTTTAAGGTTTTAATTGAGACTTAAGTAAAACCAGTTCTTCAAAACATTTTATCACTCATCTTTCTTCGATGAGGTCTCATTATCATCCCCCCAAAAGAGAAGAGTCGCTCCACAGGGGCGGAACTTGGCAAACAGATGTTATATTTTAAAAATATTTTTTTTATTGTAGGATAAACATTAATTTTTTTTAGGCTGATGTCTTTTTATTTAGGTATTGAAGTGATTCTAAGTCAGCGGTGCTGCCAGTAGACCCTGTGTTGTCGCCACTTGCAATAGAGGAATCAGAGTCTTCTAAAAACATGTAATAAGATTCGTCTTTTGTCTTTTTTTTTTATGTCCTCTCCATTGCTGTTTAAAGCCTCCGATTTTTCTTTTTCAGATCGATTAATTTTACGTGTTTCAGACAGGATAAGTTCTTTTACATGTTCTTTAAGTGCTTTTGGTACCCATTTCATTTTAAAGAACGGATGTGACACTGAGGCTAATATTGCATCATTTGCTGCAGGCTCTAACTGCAAAAACTTATTAAAACGTCTATTTAGATTTTCTTCGATGACATCTAGCAAAGTGCCGCAATATTTTGGGTTTTCCATTTTAAGACATTTAATGATATATTGGATTCTCATTAGTTCTGGTAATAGACAACCGTAGTAAGTGTCTTTATCCCCTTGCAGACTTTGAATAGCTTCTGCTATTGGCTTTGAACAGTCCACATAGTCACTTAAAAAATGTATTTCATTTTCCTTAAATGGAGGTAATTTCAAGATTTCTTCGCCACGCGGGCGATGGCGTGGCGGCAGGCAAAAGTACTTATAGTAGGTACTTCTACTTATAGACCATACAGTCTTTTGATGGGTTGATAAATTAAAATTTTAAGGGTGCGTTCAGTTCTGTCTTTATGATGCCGTAAAAAAATGCTTAGGTAACTAATAAAAGTATTTTAGCAAACTTAGTATTTACAAAATACTAAGATACCAAAAGAATGTATCTAAATACAAGATACAAAATGAATATTTAAAAAAGTATTTCAGATACAAGATGAAAATACGTATTTTGTATCTTGTATCTGTATTTCAAATACTTGTATCTAAGATAAGTTACATCTCTAATAAGAAGAAATATTTATTCAAGTTAATATAATCATGCAAAAAGAATGAAAATTTTTACATTTTTTTAAGTTATGTTTAAGGCCCTTTTTAAATAGACCAATTAGATTGATGTTTTTATGTCTATTGAAAAAGGGCCTAAGAAATAGGTTGGTTATTAATTAATTAATAATTTTTAAATAGTATGCTATTTAAACATTTTAAAACCATTTTTGGGAGAAGTAAATAAAATTGGAAAATGTTTACAATGTTTTCTTTAATAGACTAGGCCTATATTATTTTTAGTACAGTATTTCTTTAATCTTTGTCCATTAATATAAAAACATCAAAATCAATAACTTTCCATTAAAATGTTACCTCAACTTATTTATTTTTAATCTTCCTCCATGACACTGTAATGTGGTGCCCAGAGAGAGGAATGAAAGCCGAGACTGTTGAGTAAATACTGACTATATTTCCAATGGATCATACCTTAAATAAGTACAAAAGTAGGTTACACAGTGTATATGGTTAAATAAGTATATATAGTTAATATAATCTATTCATTACATCTCATCTCCACCGCAATAAAATAAATAAAATAATACTAACAGTTTATTTTATTTTAGCTTATATTACGAATGTTAATACAGTATAATGTGATATCATAATAATTATTGTCTTAACAAACTTTAGAAGTAAGTAATTAATACCCACATACTTTTTTTAATACAATTGTTAGGTAATTGGTTCAAAATACATTTTTGTTCTGTTTTTGTGAATAACATAGTTTTTATTATCTTTAATTATTTCTACATTGGGTGAACATTCCCTTACTACTTTGTATGGACCTGAATATATGTTTTGGAACTTATTTCCAGTTTCATTTTTTATTAAAATCAAATCATTCTGTTTATAAGTTACAGGGTTAATATTACGATCATATTTATCTTTTCTTTTCAATTTACTAGCTATTAAATTTTCTCGCGCCTCTTTTTGTGACGTTTGTATTCTGAATTTGAGTTCTAAAGGATAATTATCAAAATTGTACAATGGGTCTACTTGTGCTGATTGCAAATTAGATGGTAAAATACATTTCTTACCGAACACCAACTCATAGGGAGTAAACTTAGTCTCTGTATGTACCGCAGTGTTATAAGAAAAACACCAAAATGGAAGCCATGTGCTCCAAGCTTCTGGGTGCTTTCCTGTCTGTATTCGCAAATAGTTACCCAAATGTTTGTGCGAATTCTCCAAGGCACCGACACTTTGATGATGATATGCGGTAGACTGCAGCTTGTTAATATGCAAAAGTTTACAAACCTCTTTCATTGTGTCCGATAAAAACTCCGTTCCCCTGTCTGTAGCTATCTCCTTCGGGATACCATACCTAAGAATCCAATTATTTACAAAGTTCCTGGCTACTTCACTTGACCCCTTTGACATTAATGGGTAAGCCTCAATATACTTACTCAACTCACATTGTATAGTTAAAATGTACACATAATTATCGTAATCTTTATCTAACGGCCCTACTATATCTAAATATATCTTCTCAACCGCCGAATTTGCCGTTGAACTTATTGTCATAGGCTCTTTAGTATAATGTGAGGAATGTTTTTGTTTTTGACATTTGTCACACCTTTTTATAAATTCTGTAACATCAGCTTCTAATTTTGGCCAAAAATAATATTTCTTTATGTTATTTACCATTCGTCTTATGCCGGCATGGCCACTTGTGGGTAATATATGAAAATCGTTTAAAATTACAAGCTTATCGTCTTTATTAGTTATTCTCTTTGTTCCCCGTAAAATACATATACGTGGTCCGGACCAATTACTTATGTTATTTACTTCATTTATTAATTTTTCCACAAATTTATTATTTTTCTCAGTTTTAATGAAGTATACTTCTTTTATATTTATTTTCCCACAAAATATATTTAGCTCTCTCACAAATTCGCCTGGCGACAGTTGCGATCGAGACGCTAAATTAATAAAAATAATATTCATTGAGGGTACATAACTCAAACATCCCTTCTCGTGCGTTATCTCATTCAATTTACGATATCGATTTAATTCATAAGCGCTTATGAAACATAATTCCGTGAAATATTTCGGTTTGCTATGTATTTCTACAACTTTTGGTTGATCAGGCCAATTGTTCTTAGAAACAATAGCATCCCGTTGTTGCCTAGCCATCTGGCCACGCGTCATTACATTCATCACCGTTTGATTCATCTCTTTCAACTCCTCCGAAGTTAAATGCAAACGTGAAAGTGCATCAGCGGCAGAGTTATTCTTCCCTTTCAAATATTCAAGTATAAAATCATATTCTTCTAATGTTAATCTAAATTTAATCAAACGGCTAGATGGATCTCGCATTCCAAATAAGTAGATAAGTGGCTTATGATCAGTCTGAATTTTGAATGTCCTTCCATACAAATATGGACGAAAATGCTTTACGGCCCATACAATCGCAAGCAGTTCCTTTTCAATCGTCGGGTACCTTTTTTCTGCTTTATTAAGACTACGACTAGCATAGGCTACAGGCCTGCCGTCGCTGTTGCACAAAACTGCACCTACGCCATATCCTGATGCATCTGTTTGTAGAATAAATTGATTAGACTCCGAAAACTCAGGGTATTGCAATACAGGATGGGATATTAAATTTCGTTTCAATAATTCAAATGATTTTTGGCACTCCTCATCCCATTTAAAAGTTACATTTTTCCGACACAAATTATTTAATGCATGTGCTTTTGTAGCAAAATTAGGAATAAATTTCCTGTAATAGTTCACAAAGGCCACGAATCTTTTGACTTCATCGACCTTAGTAGGAACTGGGTAGTCTTTAACAACCCCTATTTTATCAGAATCTGGTATAACGCCCTCTGCTGACACAATATGACCCAAATAAAGTAGTTCCTTTTGTAAGAAAATACATTTTTGAGGATTTAACTTTAGATTGACTTTACGTAATCTTTCAAAAATGGATTGTAAATTTTTAATATGACTAGGTAAGTCCCTACTATAACAGACTAAATCGTCTTGGTATACCAAGCATTTTTCGTATGTTAACCCTGTCATCGCCATAGTCATCATACGCGAAAATGAACTAGGACTGGTCTTTAATCCCATAGGCATTCTAGTCATCTGAAACTGTCCGGAGCAAAAAGCAGTATACTTGCGACTATCTGGGTCTAAGCTTACATTATAGTAACCTTGATGTAAATCTAAATGAGAAAAGTACATGCAACCCGATAACGAATCTAAAATTTCCGTTATATTTGGAAGTGGAAATTTATCATCATGTATACTGTTATTAAGTTTCCTGTAATCTATGACCAAACGCCATCTTTTGTTTCCATTTTGGTCACTTTTCTTTGGCACCAACAAGATTGGACTGGACCATTCACTTTGACATGGTTCAATAATATTTTCTTTCATCATTTGATCAATTTGGTTATTAATTTCATTTTTTAAAGCATGAGGCAAACGATAGGGTTTTGAAAAAATAGGATGAATATTCGGTTTTATTTTAATTGAGTGTTGATAAATATCAGTGGTTGATAATTTGTCCCCTTCCAAATAAAAAATATCGGGATATTTTGCACATAAACTTTCTATATTAATTCTTTCTTCTTTATTTAAATTACTTAAATCCAATTTTGACAATAGTGTTTTAACTCGCGATGCATTTTTCTCGGTTTTATCAAAGTTACAAACATTATATTCCTTTAAATTTTCTATATTAAGTTTAATTTCAGATAAAGTTATATCTTTTGAGGTCGAATTCAATACTCGAACTGGTATTTTGCCATTGATTGGATGTACTAACGTACTCGCAATAAATACGCCCTCGCACACTTCTTTCGTACATACCACACATTCTTCTGTTAAACTGGTATTAATAAAGTGAATTGATTCTGATCTGGCAGGTAACGACAATAAATTACTACACGAGTCTATCAGTTGCAAAGATATTTGTTTAGATTCACTGATCCATAATGACAGACTATTATGTTTCATATCAATCACCGCTCCATACTTTCCTAAAAAGTCCTGTCCTAAAATACCGTGCGACTTACAAGGTAGCGTGTCAAATACATAAAACTTATGACTAATACACTGCCCGTGTATTGTCAACTGTAAACATACATATCCGATAGCTTGTACTTTTCCACCTATACCATTTATAGTTATGTTTTCTTTGTTGATTGGGATGTCAAAATTTAAAACATGCTTATGTTTTATAGCCGAAATTGAAGCTCCCGTATCTATGAGCCAATTAAACGCGTGTCTGTTTTTATAACATAACTTTATGTAGTAACTACTATCGCTGGCTAAAATACTATATGTTATAGGCACGAAAAAAATCATTTTCAGGTTCCGACTTCCGAGTGGATGAACTCGATTGAGGCTGTGACTCATCAGTCACTACTGTCCGAATCTGTCCTCTGAATGGTCTACGACCCCTAGAATGATTATTATAAGTTCTACCTTGATATGGCGCTCTGCCCTGGGGCACTCCCCGTGGCTGAAATTGAGGCTGCTGGGACCCTTGTCTGGTCCTGGTATGCGACTGTCGCCCGTTGTAGCTAGGGTTGCCTCGCCAACGATCAGTGTTGTATGTACCTCTTGGAGTGTTCTGATGAGAAGAGGGCCTGGAAGTGTTTTTATAGAAACGATTATTATTATGCCTTAGTGTTAACACTTCAGCTGTTGAACTTGAACCTGAAACGTCCTCGTCAATTGCGGCCTGAATCGCATCTTTTAAATTTTCAAATCTCTGAGCCGTAATAATCGTGCCAATCCTACGATTTCTTAATCCGTCGCTAAATTGCCGAATTGCCTGTTTCTCGTTTATAGATTTTAAAATATTAAATTTTTCAACATTTCCCTCAGATTGAGAAATTGTAAGGTCAGCGAATAATTCGGATAAGGTTTTTCCGAAAGCATCAATAGACGCATCATTTTGTCTGCAATTTAAAAATTGTTTTTGCAAAGCACTTGTAGATTTCTTTGGCAAAAGTAACATTTTCATATCATTTAAAAGATTAGGTACAGTGTCGTATCTTGTTGCTAATTTTAGCTTAGCAGACTGCGACAGTCTGCTTTTCAAAACAAAAGATATTAAATACGTCTGTGACTCAGCATTAAGAACCGAACTATAGTACTCAATACCATCGATAAGTTGTCGTAAATTGGAAAGCTCATCATTCATCACTGGCAATAAGCTCAAAGCTACTTTCAGGTCGAATTTATCCATTGTTGAAAAACTACTAGAACCCTCTGAAATTCGACACAACTCAGTTATTTCATCAAACAATTTCTTAATATCCCCACAATATTTTTCAAAAAGAAGTAGCTTGTCCTCTCCTAAGCTTTTCCTGTCAATACTTCCTATATAATTATTATATTGTGCAACAATAAATTTAGCTTCGTCTAACTTTGTCTGCAATATTTTACCTTGTCGTCTAGCAGGTCCTATTTTAATTAAATACTGTCTTACTACTAATAAATCCTCATATAATTTCTTTAAAAATGTTGCCATAGAGTTTAAAAATACTTAATATGCATTATAGAGTATTAACATACCTGTATAAGTTTGGAACCCTGGATCCTCCGCATATTAACAAGAACTGTAACATGTTAATAATACACGAGTATACATAAGTTAGGATAATATTCTTAACTTTTTTTTTTTTTTTTTTGTTTACTATTATTTAAGTAATAATAATATTAATTATACGTTAGTAAATAAGGTTACAGTCCACTAAATAATGTCCATCAACTTGCCGAAATTACGATGTACGCGAAAAAGAAATACGCATATTTATGTAACCGCACTTCACTTCACACGACACCTATTTTATACGCTTATAGGCATTTTTAACACTTTTACACTGCGTTATCATTGATCTTCAAATCGGGGTAACCTTGGCGCCGTTGAAAGGAAAGCCGTCGCACCCTGCTGCCACTCGCATTCAGCTCAAACTCCTGTCGTATCCACCTTAAATGACATTTCCGATATATCCGGAATGCTCCATACAGGACTCCAAAAACCAGGCAGAGTACTATGACGCTTAACAGGATGCTGGTTGTTTTCATATGGAATCGGAACTCCTCAATCGGTGCATCATTTGTGCCCCCAGCTGCATTTTGCGCTATCACGATGTTCTCTTCTTTAGACTGCTGTTTCCCCATTTTCGAAGCTCACTCTTAGTTCACTAGCGTCGCTGCCAGAAGTTTTGATATAATTCATTTTATCAACCGATGATTGCATTGTCCCGAGAACACGATGTTTATCATTCACTGTCCATATACGTAATCGGTCGGCGACGCGGCGGCGAACGGTGTCAGAATACCGGTGCCCGTGAATCTACTTTAGGCAGGGTCGCCATGTAATGTGGTGCCCAGAGAGAGGAATGAAAGCCGAGACTGTTGAGTAAATACTGACTATATTTCCAATGGATCATACCTTAAATAAGTACAAAAGTAGGTTACACAGTGTATATGGTTAAATAAGTATATATAGGTAATATAATCTATTCATTACATCTCAACACAATCATCTTCCAAGTCAAAGTCTTCATCACTAGCGTTTGCATTTTCACCTTCAACAGTTGCAGCATCTTGGTGTTGTTGAAAACCGCTAAAGATCTCCTCGTAGAATGCTCTACTTTGTTGAGATAAGTAAGGAAAGAGATCAGTAATGTCTTTAATTTTTGCCTGCTTTAAAGGCTTCTTAGGCAGGGCATTCAGAGAAAGACTTTCAGGGCAAGATTTCATGAATAATTTAAAAGGTTGAAAAATCGAAGAACTGTAGTTTTGAGATACCTCCAGCGTTACTGTCTACTGTCACACTTCGTTACGTTGTTAAACCACTATTAAGAAATATAAAGCCATAGCAATTTTTTACACTATTAAAGGTTGAAGAAATCACTTGTTGAATAGTAATCGAATTAAACCAGACACGAAACTAGTTAACAGCAACCAAACCTGTTGTAAATATCGTTGTAAATAATTTCCACGGCGCTATTCAATCCACCGGGTTCGTAGAGTGGCGGAGCCGGAACTATCTGCTGGGTTGAGGGGATCACGTGAATAAAAGGTCTTGTGTTGATTTTCTTAATTGGCTTTAGGGCTTGCGGTGGTGTTTGAGACGGTGCTGACTTTGCTTCATATAGAAGACGTCCGTAGACGTAGTGGATTTCCCTTAATTTCCTTCCTTAGAAGACGTCTGATGACGTATTGGATTTCCCTTGCTTCTTCTAGAAGACGTCTGGTGACGTATTTGGAACCGTTGTTCCTATCTTAGGAGACGTCTGATGACGTATTTGATCTTTGCCGTTTTTGTCGTTATTTTCTATTTTTTCCTATCCGCTTATTAGGGTTACGGCGTTACCGTAAGGAGAGCCGTTGGCGGTTTTTTCCGTTAAGCCGTTAATGACCGTTATCCCGTCTCTCTTCACCACCCCTCCCCCTTCAACCGTCTTTATTTATTTTTCTTATTATTATTTTACACATATTATTTACACATATTACTTACATATTCTATTTACATTTTTATACAGTATATTACTGCCACTTTTAAAAGATCTGCCAACTTTCGCGGGTTTTCTTACAACCTTATTTGTTTATACAATACTGGATTTTTCCATATCTAAATGATAAGGAAATGTTGGCAGAGCTTTCCTGTAGCAAGTACATGTCTACGTGATATTCAGGGGAATAAAAAACCGGCGAGGAAAATGCTTTAATGTTTACATATGTTACATTACATGTTCGCCGGATCCTGCTACAGGCTTTTATATAATTACTTAATTATACATTTTTTCCCATTGTTCTGTTCTTTACTTTGATTTTATACATTATTAACTTTGTAGACATAATTGGCAGAACAATGGGTACTTATTCTTATTAACTTACTTACTAAGTTAATATTTACTGTTTAATTGTATACAATGTTAATATTTACTCTTAATTAATAGCTTATTCTAAGTTTGTATCAAAAGGAATACTAAAGAGATAATGACAATAAAGAAAGTATAACGAAAACAATAACAAAGAAATAATATTGAAATAATACAAAATAGAATAAGTACAAAAATGACACATTTTTTCATTGGCTATCGGGTGCAAAATGCTTCAGTAAAAGATAGCTATTTGCACAACCTAGATTGCTACTTTATTGACGACGTTTGCCTGGAAATTAGGGGGCGTGGCCTAATTTCGTGATGTCGTTTAAGTGCATTGTTAACAATCTCCCCCTCGTGCGAATCTAGCACCTTACTAAGGAACAATGCACTTTTCTTTATTCAATATTACTAGACGTGAAGATGGTCGTCTCATCACGCCTGCTGTGGTTTTTACATCCACTATTCTGACCTTACCATCTTTCCCGGGTAGCACCCGCACGACCTCTCCCCGTGGCCATGTGCAACGAGGTAGTGTGTGATCAACGATGAGTACGATATCGCCTATTGCTGGATTAACGTAGTCTTGTTGCCTATTATCACGTCGTGGAAGTAGTGATGGTAAGTACTCTTTCACCCATCTGGCCCAAAAGTGGTCGGCAAGACGTTGCACCGTTTTCCAGGTGGTTTTTCCCACTAATTCATTATCGTTGAATTTCCCCGGTGACGTCATACCGCTGGATCGCCCAATTAGGAAGTGATTGGGTGTTAGTGCTTCTTCGTTGTCGTCGAGATTTACAGGTGTTAGTGGTCTGGAATTGACTATGTGTTCAGCTTCCAGGATCAGTGTGTGGAGTACCTCCTCTCTGGGCGCGCGTTCTCTTAGAGTCGCCGACAGCGCGTTTTTAACTGATCTCACTAATCTTTCCCATGTTCCGCCCATGTGGGGCGCGCCTGGTGGGATGAACTTCCATTGTATGTCTCTTTGCTGAGATTCCTTTATTATTGCATTTTGGCTCTCTTTCCATGCTTCTGTCAGTTCCTTATTTGCGCCGACAAAGTTAGTGCCGTTGTCGCTGTACATGACAGAAGGTTTTCCTCTTCGAGCTATTAGTCTTCTTAATGCTAATATCATGGAATCTGCAGAGAGCGAAGCGGCGAGTTCTAGATGTACCGCTCGCGTAGTCATACATGTGAACAGTACGCCCCATCTTTTCTCATGGCGTCTGCCTATTGTTATATTCATAGGCCCAAAATAATCCACCCCCGTACATGTGAACGGTGGCTGATGGTGTGTCAATCTTTCCTTTGGCAGACCGCCCTGTGGTGCTTTCCTAGGTAATTGTTTGTTTACTTTGCACCACTGACATTCGTTATGAATCTTTCTTACGGTATTTCGAAGTGAGACAATGTAGTATCTTTGTCTTAGTTCGTTCATTACCGACGAATCGTTCCCATGATTGAACTTTTCGTGTTCATGTTTTACAATTAAGCGAACTACTGGGTGTTTGCCATCTAGGATTATGGGCGTGTTGTAGTCGCTTGATAGGCTGTTGTCTGCCTGCAATCTGCCATTTAATCTTATGATGTTATTCGAGTCCAGAACAATGCACAGTCGACGAAGCCGAGAGCTCTTTTCAATTGGTTTTTCTGTTAGAAGACGATTTATTTCCTTACCGAAACTTTCTTTCTGTATTTGTTTAATCCATAGTTCTTCCGCTTGACGAATTAAATTCGGAGAAAGCGATGTAAGACACAAGTTAGACGATTTTTCGTAAGGCTTAATTTTGCTGGTTGACGGATTATTTTTATAACGCCTGGTAATTCCTTTATAGCAAAATGTTGCATTTATACGAGTGCTTACGAAATTTTTAAATTTTTCTACAGCTTGTATGACTCTTGCCGTGGCTCGTAGTAGTCGAGTCCATGACGAAAATCTTTCAGGTTTAGGCAGAGATGGTGACTGGACTGGTTGGAGTGTTGCAACGGTTTTGCTCTTTTCTTCTCCCGTGTTTGTATTTGACAGGCGTTTCTTTTCTGTTGGCCATAACTCGGGTGAATCGTATAAGAATGACGGACCCTTATACCAACGATGGTCTTTGTCGAAGTCACTGGGTACTTGACGTGTGGCATCATCTGCTACGAACAGTTCTTTCATTGTGTCGCCCGTTTTCTTTTCCTGTGTCATGTAATTAATGAAGTTCGCGGGTTTGGATGTGCTCGTTGTGCGTCCATGCATTACCCACCCTAGTTGTGTGAGTGAGGCGACCGGTAAGTTGGTTCCTCTAGACTTTATGTCTCGTGAAACTATGAGATGCCAATTGTCCTGACCGATGAGTACTGTTGGCTGGACTTGTTCGTAGACAATTTGATCTTCAATTTCTTTTAAGTGTGAGCAGCCCTTCAATATTTCTTTATTTACTGACTGCGAGGTTAAGTGCAGTTCTTTGATTGTCTGTGCACGTATTGTTTCTATGTTCCTTGCGAACTTTCCTTTCACACTTAATTTTATTTTGCGTGAGTTTGCGTCGTACATCTTGTTTCCTCCGACGCTTTCTATGGACAATCTTTCCTTGGGGCCTGTGGCTTCAATCGATTGCGCAATCTCTTCTTCTATCAGAGTGATAGTTGAGCCCTCGTCTAACAAGGCATGTGCACTTCTCGTTCCTTTTGGTCCATACAACTCAATCGGAATTATCTTCAGGTAAGCCCTTTGAGAGGTACTTACCGCGTTTGTGATGGCTGTTTTGACCGAAGGTTCAGTATCCTGTTTTTCACTCGCTTTCTGATAGTCATGATGCAACAATCTATGGTGTTTTAATTTACATTTGCCTACGCCACATGGGCTGGTACGGCAACTATCCCTTGCGTGTGTGCCCCGCAGACACATGAAGCACACTCTAAACTTTTTGGCCATTGTCCATCTTTGACTTACGCCAAGCTGCTTGAATTTATCGCAACTCGGCAAACTGTGTTTTTCTTTACACAACACGCATTTGTTGTATTTCATTGGTTCGCTACTTGATGAACCTTTAGAACTGTGCCTTTCACCGTTCTCCCCCTCGGTTGCGGATCGTACCGTGTGTATTATTTTCTTTTTTTTCTCGAACGCTCGCACTTTATTTTCCGTGGGGACATGTTCCGTTGCGTAGATTATACTATATTGGTCGGCCATTTTATTCAAATATGCGGATATGATACATAGCTCCGGTTCGTTTCCCGAATACTTGTACCTATATTCCATCCACTTATATTTTACTATAGTATTCATTTTACTCACGATTTGCTTCGACATTTCTGGTGAGTGCAAAAAGTGAGGTTTGTTTAATGCCCTAATGGTAGCTATACAGTTTGATATCTTGCTAGCAAACATGTATATATCCCGACCGTTTTCTCCCATTCTGGGTAATCTTTTAACATTTTCTAATTCATTGAGCACCAGTACGTCTGCTCTTCCGAACCTTCTTTCAAGGGATTCGATTATGACGTCGGTAGTCGTATGCGTGTATAGCAATGACTTGACCGCTTCTCTGGCGTTTCCTCTCAACGCTCTTCTGATCCTGGCTACATTCTGTACCTGGCTAAAATATTCCCGTGTGTCACGGAAATACGTTACGAATGATATCCATTCGTTAGGGTCGCCGTCAAATATCGGCAGCTCCTGCAGATATTTCGGGGGATCCTTTCTTTCTTCATTCTTACTTACCTGTTTGATGGCCTGCATTAGGGCGCTGGCCAACGTCGTAGTTTCGGTGTGACGTGATACTTCAGGTTCTTTCATTACTTTTTCTGTAACTTCTTTGTTATCTTCTGGCGGTTCCAAATGCTGTGCCGTATTGTGGGATTGTAACCAATTATCGACTCGAGCGACGCTCTCGGCCGGCTCCTCCTCCACGTCGGATGCCTCTTCTTCTGAGTCGAGGCGGGCTAACTCTAATTTAGTCCTTGCCAACGCAGCGGCGGCCTCTGCCTTCCTCAATTCTTGTTGGTGTAGCTCCATCTGTGCCTTCAACTCGGCACGTTTTTTACCAGTTGAGCGTGTTGAGCGTGTCGATCGTCCTCTGGTGGACCTTGTATCGACCAAGGTATCACCTGAGCCTAATTGCGTTCTCTCCGTCGTCTGTGCATCATTCTGTTCCTTCCCGTTCTGTTCGGGAACATCATTCCTTTGGACCGTTTCTATGGACGTATCTGTCCCTTTGCTCCACGTATTTGTGGATCCGGACGTTCCAGCGGTTGACTCCGATGTCGTTGCGCCCTCTGTTGCGCATTTCATTGCTGCAGCCGCTGTCCGGGTTGTTCTCTTTGTTTCGTCCATTTCGATGCCCCCTAATTCCCTACGTTCCTAACGGTCCCTAGCGGTCCCTAGCTGTCCCTAGCTGTCCCTAGCGGTCCCTAGCTGTCCCTAACGTAACCCTCGTGTAAAGGTTTTACACGAGAACGGGATTGCAAGGATTGGACTCGTTTAGGATGGGTGGGAAAGAGCCTATCTCTCGTCAATGAGAGGTACCCGCGAGAGCTAAGATGGGGTGTCTTATCCTCGACGTACGGTGGCCTCCTCTCACGGACGGGATAGTTACGCCCGAGTACGCACTTTGTTAACACCGCTAGGATCCGTACGTACCGGTATGCGTTTCCCTCTCACGTGGCAGCGAGAGGGTTCGACGACTTGTTTCTTCTTTTGGTGCCTCAAGCCCAAGACACCAGTGTTGCAGTCGCCTCGCTGCGCACCACCGAAGTTGCTTCCTGATGATGTGACGTGGTCCTCTTCTATGTGGTAGCTCCGGGCCGGTAACAGACGAACCCTTGTGGATCCTGCGATGAGAGACAGTATTACGTAAGCTGTCTCAACATCCGCCGGTCGAAGGACCATAAATTGTTGTAAATATCGTTGTAAATAATTTCCACGGCGCTATTCAATCCACCGGGCTCGTAGAGTGGCGGAGCCGGAACTATCTGCTGGGTTGAGGGGATCACGTGAATAAAAGGTCTTGTGTTGATTTTCTTAATTGGCTTTAGGGCTTGCGGTGGTGTTTGAGACGGTGCTGACTTTGCTTCATATAGAAGACGTCCGTAGACGTAGTGGATTTCCCTTAATTTCCTTCCTTAGAAGACGTCTGATGACGTATTGGATTTCCCTTGCTTCTTCTAGAAGACGTCTGGTGACGTATTTGGAACCGTTGTTCCTATCTTAGGAGACGTCTGATGACGTATTTGATCTTTGCCGTTTTTGTCGTTATTTTCTATTTTTTCCTATCCGCTT
Source organism: Sesia apiformis (assembly GCA_914767545.1). Classification (NCBI taxonomy): domain Eukaryota; kingdom Metazoa; phylum Arthropoda; class Insecta; order Lepidoptera; family Sesiidae; genus Sesia; species Sesia apiformis. The sequence continues at coordinate 3,981,627 of OU611975.1, forward strand.
ATTAGGGTTACGGCGTTACCGTAAGGAGAGCCGTTGGCGGTTTTTTCCGTTAAGCCGTTAATGACCGTTATCCCGTCTCTCTTCACCACCCCTCCCCCTTCAACCGTCTTTATTTATTTTTCTTATTATTATTTTACACATATTATTTACACATATTACTTACATATTCTATTTACATTTTTATACAGTATATTACTGCCACTTTTAAAAGATCTGCCAACTTTCGCGGGTTTTCTTACAACCTTATTTGTTTATACAATACTGGATTTTTCCATATCTAAATGATAAGGAAATGTTGGCAGAGCTTTCCTGTAGCAAGTACATGTCTACGTGATATTCAGGGGAATAAAAAACCGGCGAGGAAAATGCTTTAATGTTTACATATGTTACATTACATGTTCGCCGGATCCTGCTACAGGCTTTTATATAATTACTTAATTATACATTTTTTCCCATTGTTCTGTTCTTTACTTTGATTTTATACATTATTAACTTTGTAGACATAATTGGCAGAACAATGGGTACTTATTCTTATTAACTTACTTACTAAGTTAATATTTACTGTTTAATTGTATACAATGTTAATATTTACTCTTAATTAATAGCTTATTCTAAGTTTGTATCAAAAGGAATACTAAAGAGATAATGACAATAAAGAAAGTATAACGAAAACAATAACAAAGAAATAATATTGAAATAATACAAAATAGAATAAGTACAAAAATGACACATTTTTTCATTGGCTATCGGGTGCAAAATGCTTCAGTAAAAGATAGCTATTTGCACAACCTAGATTGCTACTTTATTGACGACGTTTGCCTGGAAATTAGGGGGCGTGGCCTAATTTCGTGATGTCGTTTAAGTGCATTGTTAACAAAACCTATTGGAATTAATTATATTAAACTTACCAAGGGGGTTGAAAAATGATGCGATTCACTCTTATTTTTCTTTCTTATTTTAATATAGCACTGATTTTACCACTTTTGAAAATTTGAGAACAATAATCACGAATATTAATCACATATAGTCGTCGTGCGAACTCTCCGGGGTCGAAATTGCTTTTGCCCCCCGCGAATTCGTTTTTATATACTTATATCGGGACGGCTTACTTCCTCCCTGAGGCGGCCATGCGTACTGCCAGATTTCTAGATCTTTCCGTATGAGACGAGATAGAGATATGGAAAGAACGGTTCAACCGAAGCAAGTCACGCCCTAAACTATTGTCTATATTCTAGAAAATTCTTGTGGTACTGAGATAGCAATAATCGAACCGAGCGAAATGGAAACATTCCCAGGTAGTTGACCCGTTGTTCGCTATTGTATTTTTTTCTCGATATTTCTACGTACCTATGTTGTGGGCTTTTGTTATCAGATGTTCTAGAAAGAATTTGATTTCCGATACCAACGAATATCTTATATGGTCGTTATGATGCTATCACTAGTTAAAGCGCGCGGTTTCCATTCTATTGTAACAATTAGTTATTTTGTTTGTTTGTGTGTAATGATTTTTTATTTTATATTTTTAGAACTTTGTTACAACGTAACAATTTATTGCATGGGTTACCAGCGACTGACCGCTCTTCTAGGGGGGGGGCCGCTGCCCCCCCCCCCCCCTGCCCGTACCTCGCTACGCCCATGCCCTTATTCTAGCTGCAGCCTCAATTGCTGTTCCTCAGTGTTAAAATAAAATGGAACGCTTCCACAAAATATAATTGCAAATGAAAAAAAAGACGGTAAATCCCGTTCAAAAATCTCTTACGGCCGGATCCCAATAACCTATCCGCAATCTAAGATTGGAATCAATCCTGGATGGAGCTAATATTCTCTTCATATTTCACAGCAGCGAGGATAGTAGTGTATATTGGCATTATTTCTTTTTTCAGACTGGAGGTGGTGGTCCAGATTATATACCTCCAGATGATATTCTTGATCGTGTCTCTTCATTATTGGGAAGTACAGTGGGAAGTCGAAAAAGAACAAAAGACGAGAACCAAGTTGCCAGGAGGAATGCAGCTATAGCTGATTATTATATCACAAAAAATAAAATTTTACAAATTAAGCTAGATAATATTTTATTAGAGAATGAAAAATTGAAGTTAGAAATTAAGGAATTAAAAAAAAGAGATGTTTAAGTTATTAATTATTCTTTATAATTTATCTTAATTGTTCTTTATAATTTTAGTGGATATGTAACTTCAATAACTAAAGAATTGTACACAATTTGAGTAAATCATAGTGAACTAATCCTATTTACTTAAGATCTTTGTATTTATGTACCTATTATTACAAATAACTTGCATTCTTATTATTATAATTAATAACCTTTTCTGTAACAATTATCTAGTTTAGTTTCTATGTAAAAATATTTTAGTTTTAAAATAAAATAAATTTTATATAAAATGTCTTTTATTTCAAATTAAGTTAAAAATATAATTTTGAACATTGTTTAAAGATATTTTATTATACAATAGCTTATTATCAATTATCGATTATTAATAGCAATGAAAACAAATACATAAAATACACATTAAAAATATTAATATTACATATTTTTAACTTAAAAGCTTTACTACATTCTAAAGTATTGATTGATTAGTTCTGCTCTCTGCCTGATATTTTCCCTGCCCATGTTTTGAAGAGAACCTACTTCAACATCAACACTATCTGTTGCCGGCAACTCAACTTCAGGGGGAACTTCTTCCATGTTATAATTTCTACATATATTATGCAGAACTGCTGTTGCTATTATAACTACTTAAATGTTGGGAATTGACAAGCATAGTGTAAGAGCTATAACAGGGAAGCGACGTTTCCATACTCCAAAAGTGCTGCAAAATAACAAACATGTTCAGCTATAAATACACACAGTGGATGAAACAACAAATCATATTGTAAATTATTAACATCACTCACCGCTCGATACTGTTCCTAGTTCTAATGTGTGCTTCATTGTATCTCTGTTCATTTTCAGTAACAGGATTTAATAATGGTGTTAATAAATATGGTCTGTTTGGATAGGCACTATCTCCAAGCAGCCAACGATTACCAAATGTACCAACATCACACCGAGCTGTAATAAAAACATGTAGTTAGTATATGTTTCTAAAGTATGAAAACTAAAACAAACTCAGCTAACACATATCACAAGCAGTTACCTCTCAAAACGGAGTTGTTGAAAATTGTGGCATCACGTGTGGAACCAGGCCAATGGGCAACAACATTCATTAGACTCAGATTGGCATCACAAACAGCTTGAACATTTAAAGATAAGTAACCTTTTCGGTTCCTGTATTCCTCGCCTATTATATGATCTGAAAGCAAATTATCTAGTAGGTATTTTTTTTTGGTTTTGCTGAGTACAATGTTGTATAGCAAATAGAATTACCATCACTAAGTTCACTTAAGTACAATATTTACTTGGAGACTGTATGCGTATGTGAGTACAGTCAATTGCACCCAGAACACGTGGAAATTGTGCTGTTCTGTAAAATTTGTCTGCACTGTCTTGGTGCATGACAATATATTAATCATAAAGCCTGGCAATAGCTTTAGATACATCGCGCACTATTCTGCTTGCTCAAGACTTCGATACTCCAACAAAATCAGCAACTGATATAAGTATTGTGCCCAGTGCATAAAATCGAAGCGATAACAACAGTTGATGTAGTGGTGTCACTCCATGATTTCTGTAAATATTTATGAAACTGTTACAAAAGGTTTATTAAAGACAATAAGATTTCATAAACAAATTATATCGTCACTTAGGTATCGCATGGTCACTTACCGCTTTGAAGTTACTCGTACAAATGGGATTATTTCACCTAAAAGTAACTCCACTGCAGCTTTGTTTAACCTAAACCTAAATGTGAAATCGGCGTCATCGAGGCTCTGCATGTAATTAATTCTCCTGTAGTTTCTTTGTGAATGTTGAACGATATTATCATCACTATCCAATCCGATAGTTGAGTTAACACTTCTAGATCACTATCACTAGAGAATATTGATGTGGCCATTATTCTAAAATTAAAGTTCTTAATTAAATTAAACGTTAAAAGAAAATTAAACGATCTCAATCCCTAAACGTAATCCGTGAAATTCCTAAGATTGCTAAAAAACATTGCTGTCATCCGCCATCCATATTGATCTGTCCCAGTGTTACCAACTCTCAAAAATATTTATCCCTAAAGCTAAGTCAAAATCCCCTAAAATCGCCCCAATTACTTAGAAATCCCCCTAAAAAAATATATAATAAAAGAAAAAATATAAATTACAAAAATGCAATGAAATTTCTTTACCTTTTAAATCTGGATCTGTTTCCCAAATCTACGTGTACTTCTGACTGTACATTTTTTTTATTTTTAGTTTTTTTAGACATCCTTAATAAATTGCTTGTCGACACAGCAGTACAACAACAAAATCGAACTAAACAAGTAAACAACAATCTGCGTACATATGTATTTCTAGTAAGCAAGTAAGCATGCAAAGCCACAATAACCACCAGTCACCACAGAGTAGTTGTTATATATTTGTACTAGATGTCGCTAAGTCGCTAGGTCAACTAATAAATATGATTGGCTAGTTTGGATTGTCCCAGGGCCTATACTTTCACATCTTTATTTTTCACAATAAAAAAAAAATATGAAGTCAAAAAACCCCTAAAAATATAAAACCCCTAAAAAAATCCTATCTCACTTATTTACCCCCTAAATTTGGGGGGAAAACCCCTAAGTTGGGAACCGTGATCTGTCCAAACCAAAGATAGGATATAGGGACGCATCTACTGTCATTTCCGAACAGAGGGCGATCTGTAAACCCCTAGGGACCTCCCAAAGATAGATCGCTTTTTTGGATTGCAATTTCAATTCGTCGATAGCTTATTGGCACACTTTAAACAACAAATGGATTGAATTTCCTATCTTGGATAGGAAAAAATGGATCGAGATCGAATATTGGGATCCGCCGTTAATGTACAGGTGAAGACTGACATTCATCATAATTCATAAAATGTAAACTGATTAAACATCAAAAACAGGAATTGATACGCTCGAACACATCCTTTTCTGCGCTGAAATTTAACATTTTCCTCAAATAAATAGTGGCAACACTGATAGATAGCATAGTTTATTGTGAAAAAAAAACGTTGCCTATTTAAATTGAAATCGATATGGTTACTAAAATTATTTATTTACAAATCGATGATCGATTATTATATAACTCGAAATATTGTTAGTTCGTGTATTAGGTACTTTCGATTCACATATTCGACGGCAATCATTACGATTCCCTTGGCCCTTAATCCCCACGCCAACAATATAAAATAACTCTGATTTTCCTCTGATTTGATGAAAAACGATTTAGTGCCTCTATACTTATCTTGGAACTTTGTTTGGTATACCTTGTAACTCGTAATAATAATAAGAGATAAGGTCAACAAACTTCTTTCATCAAAGCCGGCCTAACTTTGTTCAGACTTTATTTTCGATAGATTACTTGATTGTCCTTGGACAAAACATATCTCGGTCATTGTTATAGATGTTTGTAGTTTGTTTTTTTGTAAATACATACATATTATTTTCTATGGAAATCTTGAAACAAAAATGAGGAATTATAGTATCACAAACACAAATTATAATACAACGACCAATACCAACATCTATGTATATTCTATAAAATGATACTCTTGATATCATCTTACGTCACGACAAGGCCTTGACCACTATAATCGCTTACCTTCGTTATTTTGAAATTTTAAATTAAAATAATCCGTTATTTCATAGCAAAAAGAAATCATATAAAAATGATACCATCCATTTTCCCTTTATTTACATAAATCAAAAAATAATTCAGATTTTTTTAAAATTATGTGCATAATCCTTATTGCGTTTAAAAATAATGAGGCACTTTGAAGCGCCCCCGGGCTAATTCTCTCAACGCGCCGTCAAGCAATTGAAAATATATCTTGAAACCTTGATAGCATTAGATAAATAATTTACAAGAAACAAAAATGTATCGTTACGTTTCGATTAACTTAATAGCAACGTGTATCGGTCGTTGATCGATTCGATATATCGATACATCATATCATGCTGTATCGATATATCAAAATATAATGCCATGTTTTAGAGAAAAACAAAATGGCTTCTAGAAAGAACGTGATATAATTCTATCCTTGCGAATTGCTTAAAAGTTTGGCCAATTTTACCTTTGTTTGCAATTTGTGATTGTTGTGACACTCAGGAGTTGTTATCGTGATGTGTTTCGTTGTTTTTTTGCTATATTTTCAGCATTTTTGCGGTTTCTTAAATAAACAGTGACCTACCTATTTTTGATTTCTTGTTACATTTTGTAATTGTATTTGTTCATGTTTTGATAATTGGATAATGCAGTTAAAATTTCCTTCGTAGTCAGTGGTTTTTAGCACGTTTTGATTATTCAGTCCTCGCGACAAATGGGCTATTGCAAATTCATTCCTTTTTGTTTGTCAAGTGTCACATGTCAGGTATTTGTGGAAATTTGGAAAACGATTTCGTTATTTTATTTCCTAAAGACATAGTGCAAGATTATAGATCTCTCTAATCTAAATAATTACATTTCTAGAGATTTAGAGATTGTAAAAATGCTCAAAAGTCCTCACTCGAGTTGAGTTCCTAAGGCAGTAACTTTGTAAATATAAAAAATTGGTTCTGTTTGTTGATTATATATAGTTGGACGTTTAAATTTTTTTCTAAAACCCGAAGATGATGTGGGTCAAGTGGCGGCCGCCAAGTTGATGTACATTCCGCCTCGTTTCACAGCATTCTCCATGGCTTTTTTCAAAACTTCTGGTGATAAATCTCCACTTCTTGTCGGATGTTCTCCTTTAGGCACATCAAGTTCTGTGACTTGTTCGCATGGACCCGTGACTTCAAAAAACCCCAAAGAAAGAAGTGTGTAATGTTACACACAAATGTGCATAGTTTGGAACGCAGCCACAAGAGACTAACATATCTGCCAAACCTACTGGTCTGTGTGAGAGGTACCAAAAATACGTGAATGATCACGAATAAACTACGCCTACATATAGTTTTACAGCCTCTTATTTACCACTGATTTCCGCTCCTAAAACAACAGAACGGGTGATGAAGATGAGATCAGTCTACAGTGAAAATAAAATGAATAACAGTGAATCTAAAAGATAATCGCAGTCAATATCTACCTACTTCTACCTACCTACCTACTTCTACCTACCTACTAAATTCCTATGGTCCAGGGGCCTCTGTAATCCTGTGATGATAGCCCGCTTCACTAATTCCTGTTTCCTACCTAACTCCATACAATGGAAGAACAGTTAGGACAATTGATGTCACATCTTGTCAAAACACTGCGTGGAATACAATTATAACGAGCTAGTATTCAACAAGCTGTTGCTTAAAGTCAGAATGTGACACATGGAACCATCAGTGGTATAAACTTACAGCCTTATGACGAAATAAATGAATCATTTGATTGTTACATATAAAGAGTGCAAAATTATATTAACCTAAAGGGCGTCACCAACCCCACAACAAAATTGCAAATATTTCTAAATTGTGTTGTGTTGGCCCTCTAAATATTGCCAAATACTGAAGAATCTTACAGGGCCGGCGGCCGGGGGGGGGGGGGGGGGGGGTGTCATTACACCAGAACAGAAGACTTATGAGGAACTAACACACATTTTGAAAAATCATGTCTTACCGGAACCTGGGGAAGTCGCTTGCAAATTTCATTGCAGGATTAAAGGAGATAGGGGGGAAGTGTATTTCATTTGCTATGGTTGCAAACAATCAACATTTGATACAATGTGTTCAATTTATTTTATTGAGGATTGCATTGCTCTGAGACAGGAAAGATTATTACAAGAATCTTCAAAAACAAAGTTAGATGACATCATAAAAATTGCGCTGGCAATAAAAACTTCTAAATCGGAAAGCAGACAAATGGCACAAGATACACATCATGAGATACTCTCATAAATAAAATGGGTAATTTTATTTATCAATTTTCGTCAATTTGTGGCAGCAAGAAGTTGATTGTGGTTCTGTAGTGTTCACCAGTTACAGTATCAGTGTTGCCGATGCCGTCCTCGAAACAATATGGGTCAACAATCACTTTTCCTCTGTAAACGCCGCTTCAAAGTGACTTTGAGAGCATGTAATGGCTCTTCATGCATTACATGTTGGTTTTCATGCCCGAGAAGCGATAGTTTTGTTTGTTCCCAGGTTTGTTTTGTTTGTTTGTGAGAAGGGATGTTACGGAGGTGGGTTTAATGGAACCAGAGTTGGAGCTGGAGATTTTAAATTTGATTTATCAGAGTCGGAAGCGGAGTTGGAGTAGAAGAGAGATGTGTTAACTCACTGTTAAGGGCAGGTCTAATGAAATAATAGAAACATAATTCAGTAATCAGTCAAATATAAATAATAATACACATATGTAGGTAACATGCAACAATAGAAAAATATTTAAAACAATTTAAAATTTTAAATCAATTTGAGTGACTCTAAAAGAAGCAAATTGTACTTAATAAACAAAGGCTTAGCAGCTTTATCACCATCCAGCCTATTTCTCAGCAGATCATATATTAGACCAGCGCCACTAAAAAGTTGCTCACTTGCCACCGAGCCTGGTGGACACGATAAATATGTGCGAACAATAGAGTTCAATTTTTGAAATTTTGTATTTACTCTCCACTATAGTAAGGGATCATCACTGATAGGAATACGTTTTTCTTTCTTGTACTCCTTAAGTAAGCTCTTCCATGCAATGGATTTATCAACAGGATGGCTGTTGGTTGTGGTGTCAGCATCCTCATCATCACTACTCATTAATATATTTGATAAAATGGACTGGACATTATTGTCGGGTTCATCTGCTGATGGCGATGTGAAACCTTGCCTGTTTTTCTGCAGGAGTGTCAGTATCCATTACCTTCTGCTTGATTTGCAGAGTTATCTATGCTGTCAAGCAAACCAATTCAGATTCAACATTTTCTTTATTCACTTCCTTAAAAAAAATCGTTTTGTAATGAGGATCCAAATATGTAGCTATTGCGAAGAAGTTGTTAAAAGGAAGGTCCCCAAATCTTGAATTTAATTGTTCAATGGTACAGTTTATTGTGGTTTTAAATGTTTCATTTGTGTCTGGTTTACTATCTTCCAATTGAGTTGAATGTGTGTTTGAGAATGTGTATTAGTGGAATTACCGATGAAATGCAGTGTTACTGTCACTCATATTTCTGGTAACCTCTTCGAAAGTTTAAACACTAATTTTTTGAGAATAAACACTAAATACTAAAAACTATAAACAATAAAAGAATAAACACTAATTTATTGAGATGCAGCTATTCTTCAGTCCTCGAGGAGATATTTGTGGGATGTTGTGTTTACTAGCATACAGGCACAGCGAATCTTTTATTTGACTCATTCGTTCCAGCATGTAGAAAGTGCTATTCCACCTGTAAATAAAAATAAAAGAATATTCGAAATTGCAATTTTTTAAAGTACACGGGTTCTTTTTAGTAACTTACAGTCACGCGTGGGGTCCAGAAGTATCCCCATAAAAAAAAACTCACAGTCATATTTTTAAGGCACTTACCTAATGGCTTAAAATTTAACAATCCAACTTTTAACTAACTTATTATTATTTTCTAATAGGATAGTAACCAAAAATTTGTAATTGGTATCAACATAAACCAGTGTTTTTCAATCTGGGTCGTGACCCCTGGGGGGGGTCGCGAAGCCTTACTCGGGGGGTCGCCGGCAAAAGGAAAAAGGCAAGGTTCTACACTAGGTACAATAAAAACACAATTTCAGTGAGAAGGATGGTGTTGAGGACACTTTTGTCGACTGCGATCTCTTCAACAGATCGAGGACAGTATTGTCCTACAACCTTATAGGTCGCCGGGGGATGTGGACTGTATATATAGGATGGTTTTCTACGGTTCAGTAGAAACAATAATAACGCCTTATTTTCTTGTTGATAATCAGCAGAGCCGGGGCAGGGGGCAGAGGTACTAGCTTGTTGTAGTAGTCACTTGCTTGACTATTTGTAGTGTTCGGAGTGGTGCCGCTGATCGGAATGCCGGGAAGCCCAAAATGGTCCGTCTTTTATTCCAAATGGGCTTCCCCCACTACTTGTCTACATGTGTACCCCTCCCGCTACCCGCGGGGGATCATTTATTCTCATAATATTCTTATTACACATTATACATTCTTATTAGACTCTTATTATACATATTAGAATTCTTATAAGATATAAAACTTAACCTAAGATGGATCTAATAAGATCATGACGCTATAACGTTCGGTTTCGAGTGGACGGGGTGCGCGGTTTGCGCGACATATTTACGTAACCCCGTCCCCCGCTTCAGGACTATAAATATTATATTCGGCCGCCAAGTGGCGGACCGTTTAGTTGTTCCCCGAACGCCATAGCGCCCACAACTTATCCCTAGCATGCCCTACTTACCCTATTCACCAACAATTATCCTAATAGGGTAATAAAAGACACACTAGGGATCATTTTAATATCAATTACACAACAAATAATCATAAAATGGACATATAGGTCATTAAACAGACATTGTGTAAATATAACGATATTAGAGAGATTTGTACATTCGTAAGACATTACATAAGCGAAATTATTATCTATACATATATATAAGTACCCTAGCCTTTTACATTTGTTATTTATTCCGTCGTTAACATACTCCCGCCGTCGCCGTCTCGCGACCTAACCGGTAGAACGACGATCTTCTTCGTGGGTCGCCGCAGAATGTGTCCGTTGCTCGTTTGTATGTCGACGACGCGCACTTCGCCGTCTTGCCCGGGGTACGTAGCGATGACTCTTCCTCGCGGCCATGTGTTCCTCGGTAGATTTGCGTCGCATATGATGACCAAATCTCCGACGCGTGGTGCCTCGCCGATTGTGCGGGGCTCCCGCCGGTATTGAAGCAGGGGGAGATACTCTCGTACCCAGCGGCTCCAGAAGATGTCGGCTAGCCGCTGGGCGCGCCGCCAATGGGCGCGTGCATCTGTGTCTTCTTCAGTGAAGGCGCCCGGTGCTGGGACATGGGAATTGGGTCCCAGCAGCAGGTGATTGGGTGTGAGCGCCTCCGGTTCCCCTGGTGTCACTGCCACGTGTGTGAGTGGACGGGAGTTAACTGTGTTTTCTACTTCGACGAGTAGTGTGTGGAGTGTCTTGTCGCTCGGGTACTTTTCGTGTAGCGTTGCTCGCAGGCCTTCTTTCACCGTGAGAACCATGCGTTCCCAGGCCCCGGCCATGAAGGGGGCGGAGGGGGGAACGTGACGCCACGCGATGTGCTTCGCCGTTGTCTCTTCTCGGACCGCCGTGAGTGCGGCCTCGTTGAGTTGTCTTTCCGCGGCTTTGAAGTTGGTGGCGTTGTCGCACCACAACTCCTTTGGGCAGCCGCGCCGCCCCATGAATCTACGCAGCGCAGAGATAGCAGAGTCTGCGCTGAGTGATGCCGCTACTTCTAAGTGGACGGCCCTTGTCGTCATGCAGGTGAATAGGGCGACATACCTTTTCTCTCGGTGTCGGCCCACGGTTACTTCGAGTGGACCGAAGTAGTCGAGCCCGGTGAAGGTGAACGGGCGCGCGTGATGTGCTACACGCGCGTGCGGCAGATCCCCGGTGGCTGGACTCGTTGGTTTCGCCTTCTTCAACTTGCATGTTATACATACCTTTAAAACGCCCCGTACTGTAGGGCGAATTTTCATAACGCAGAATCGCTGTCGTACTTCATTTACTACTAGTTCGACGCCCCCATGATGCATCTTCCTATGTACATGATCTATGTACATCTTCGTGTAGTCATGTGCGCCGTTTAGTACAGCTGGATTTGCCGTTTCCTCGCTAATCCCTTCTGTGGCAGCGATTCTTCCCTTTTGTCTTAGTAGTCCGTCCGTCCCCATGATAATACTTAGACCGGCGAGTTTGTCGTCTCCCGCCGGTGTGGAGCTACGCTCGATGCGTTTGCGTTCGCATGCGTAGCTGTCTTCTTGTGCTGCCTTCGTCCAGAGATGTTCGGCTTGAATGAGATGATGCGCTTCTAATGGCACGAACTTGCGCTGGTCGCATGCGGGTTTTCTTGCCGTTGTCGCCTTTGCGTCGCCCTTCTTTGTCCTTGACCATGCCGGGTCCGATGTCGGGTTGGCGATGGTCCTTTTACGACGCGCTGCTGCCACGGTGTGTCTCCTTCTCCGACATAAGTCGATGAAATGTAGTACGCGTGCGGTGGCCCGGATCAGGCGCTCCCATTTTGAAAAGCGCGTGATATCGGGCAAGTGTGCGTGCCCCTTTATGTCGTTCGTTGTTGCGCAGCATCTCTCCCTTTCTTCCTCGGTGCGCTCCTTTGTTGTGCTTGTCTCGACCGGCCATTGCTCTTCAGGTGATAGTAGGAAAGGCGGGCCGATGAACCATCGGTGGTTTTCATTGAAATCCGCGGGTGTCGCTCGTGTCGCGTCGTCGGCTACATTGAGTTGCGACGGTAGCCATCTCCAGTCCTTTTTCTTTGTAGTATCTTCAATCTCGGCGACGCGATGTGCGACGAACGTTTTGAACGTCCGTGGTTCGGCTCGGATCCACGCGAGAGCGGTGCGTGAATCACTCCAGTATATCTGCCTTGTTGCCATGAAGTTGTGCTCTTTCGCGACGTTTTTCGCTAGTCGTGCTCCAAGTACCGCCGCCTGTAGCTCAAGCCGTGGTATAGAGACGGGCTTGAGTGGTGCGACGCGGCTCTTTGCAGCGGCTAGTGATACTCTTACGGTGCCGTCGGCTCGTTGTAATCTCCAGTACACGGCGGCTGCGTAGGCTTCTTCACTTGCGTCTACGAAAGTGTGCAGTTCTCTTGTTACGGCCGGTTCTACATTGTAGCAGCGGGGAATGCGAAGTTCTTCTAGAGCGCGTAGTGTATAAAGCCACGCGCTCCATCTTGGTTGCAGCTCTTCTGGAAGCGGTTCGTCCCAGCTCGTTCCATGACTCCATGTATCTTGCATAAGTCGTTTTGCCGGAGTATTTATCGACGATACGAGTCCGAGCGGGTCGAACAGCGACATTATCACGCTGAGTGCTTCCCTCTTGGTGGGTGGACGTCTACCTTCTATTACGTCGGGTGGTGTCTTCATAGCATTTATACGGAAGCCGATGCAGTCTTCATTCACCTGCCATAGGAGTCCGAGTGTTTTCTCAATCTCGCTTCCGCCTATGGTGACTGTCGTGGCTCCGGGATCCGACGAAAATTGTTTGACGACGGACTTCTTATTGGACACCCATCCTCGTAACTGGAAGCCGGCTCGACGGTGTATTTCGTCGACCGATTTTACGACTCTCGCAGCCTCCTCCTTGTCTGGGAAGCTGGTTATGAAGTCGTCCATGTAGTGGTTTGTTTGGATCTCTCTGGCGGCGCGTTCTTCTACATGTGCGAACTCGGTGGCGTTGCGATTCTTGATGTACAGCGCGGTGCATGGTGATGACGTTGCCCCAAATATGACTGACGTCATCTTGTACTCACGTGGTGGTGTGTTGCCTCTTTCGTCGCCCCTCCATAGGAAGCGTAGTGCGTCTTGCTCTTCCGGTCGTATCTTTACTTGCATAAACATCTCCTTGATGTCCGCTGACACTGCAATGGGATGTTGACGGAATCTCATGATGACTCCGGGCAGTGATTGAAGTAGATCAGGCCCTGACAGCAGCATATCATTCAGGCTGCGGCCGAAGGATCTCGCAGCGGCATCGTGGACGACTCGGATCTTCTCCTTTGCCGGGTTGATGACGGCGAAATGTGGCAAGTACCACGTCTTGTCTGCAGGTGGCGCTGTAGTCGCAGGCTCGGCGTATCCGGATACTAACAGGTTCGTCATACGCTCTTTGTACTTCTCCCTAAGCTCCGGGTCGCGGTCGAGTTTCCTTTCCAAGTTGTGCAGCCGTTTGAGAGCATCCCCATAATTGTTAGGGATCTTCACATTATCCTCTTTCCATAGGAGTCCGGTTTCGAACCGCCCGTCAGGTAGCCGTCGACTTTGCTTATTCAAAATGTCGATAGCTCGCTGCTCCGGGTCATCCTTTGTTTGCCTCGGTTCGATGCCCAGTGACTCCAATTTGAAGAAGTTCTTCATTAACTCCTCCATCTCGTCGCGCTTCTCGCTGATGTGGCCGCAGAAGGTGACGGGTTCACATACTGAAGTGCGGCATCCACGCAGTACCCATCCCAGTAGCGTTAGCGATGCTACTGGTTTGTTCCTTTTTCCCGCTCGGATCTGACGGGAGACGATCAACTCCCAGTTGTCCTGTCCGATGAGAATCTTAGGGCATGCATTTCTATAGATGAGCTCGTCCTTGACGTCATCTAAGTGTGTGCAGTCTTCTAGGTCCGTTTCTCCGACAGTCTGCGATGTGAAGTTCAGACGTTTGATGGTACGTGCGCCTTTCAATGTGTGCACGCTGTACGAATGTAGCCCTTGTATTTTTACGTCGATAGTGCGGCTTTTTTCGTGTTTTGTTTCTCCGCCGTTGATGCCTTGTATTGACATTGTGTCAACTGGCCCGTCGATGCCAAGGGAATCGACTATAGCATCCTCAATGATGGTGACGGTGCTGCCTTCGTCGAACAACGGGTACGTATGTACCTTTGCGTGTGGTCCGGCAAGCACTACGGGTGCTATCTTTAGATAAGTTCGGCGTCGATGCGGTATTGAATTCGCGGCGGTGGCCTTGTTGACAACTTCCGTTGTAGACGTAACTATCTCTTCTTTGGGCTCTTCTGTCTTCACTATTGGCGATGGAGTTCGACGCGTATGATGTAACAGCCGATGATGTGCCATCCCACAACCGCTGTGCCCACATGGCTTAACTCGGCAGTTGCCCCGGCGATGGTCGCTACACAGGCAACGGAAGCAGATGTTATTTCTTTTTGCGATTTCCCAGCGGGTATCGAGATCGCTGTTTGCAAATTGTTTGCACGAAGGTAAGCTGTGATCTTCCTTGCATAGTGGGCAAAGCTTCATTTTTCCGTCGGTCGTGGCGCTGTATTCGTGCTTCACTTTTCCGTCGGCAGAGGCGCTGTATCCAAACTTCCCTCTTCCGTTGGTAGAGGCGCTGTATTCAAACTTCCTTTATCCGTCGGTAGTGGCGCTGTATGTACGTTCCGTTTTCCTCCTTGTTGCCCTTTCTCTTATATTCGCAGGTACGGACCTTCCTCTTGCAGGTACGGCGATGGGATTAATGACTTCGGGTGGTGCGTAGGCACTGCACTTATCGGCTTCTATGTTCAGGAACGTCGATAGTAGGTTTAGTGTAGGCACCTTGTGTTCCCATGCGCTTGCAAAGTCGTACCATTTGCTCTTCAGTATTGGGGTGAATTTGTCCATTATAGCCCGGACTAATTCGGGGCTATAGAGGTAGTTTTCCCTCTTCATTTCCTGTATGGTGGCCACGGCGTTGGCCACCTTACTGGCGAATACGCAGAGGTCGCGGGGCTCGTCGCTCAGCTTGCGCAGATATCGTAGCTTCTCTGCTTCATATGCGACGAGTGCATCCGGCCTCCCGAATCTTCTTCCGAGAGCCTCCATAATTTCGTCCGGCTCTCGGTGGGCGGTGAATAGGCTTGCCACCGCCTCCATAGCGGTACCCTTCAGGCTCTTCCTTAGCCGTGCCAGGTTGTCGCTTTTCATGAAGGTGCGCCTTGAATCCTCATAGGCGCCCTTGAACCCCAACCATGCGCTGCCATGTCCGTCGAACGGAGGCAGCTCGGTTACATATCTTGGTGTCTCCCTCGCCGATATCTTCACTGCCTTGGAGATCGCGGAGGCCATTTGCTCCACGATGTCTGCAGTAGGGCGCGCGGGCCGAGACGTACTATGCTCTCGGTGCTTATCTCCGTCATCTTCATCATTGGCGGTGTAAGCTCCCCGTCCTCGTCCTCCTTCATACTTTATCGGCGAGATCTTGCGAGACTTAGGCTCCGCCTCCTGCGGGGGTACAGGGGGGGGCGCGTCGTCCCGGTTCAACCATTTTTCTAACCGGAACGATTGGTTTTTATCTTCTTTCTCTTCATCATCTGCCTCGGAGCCCGATTCTAACTCCGCTAACCTCAGTTCCTGCTCCTTGGCTTGCAGGCGCAGCTGTAGTAAGGTACGTTCGACCTCCAGACGTTCCTTCTTCTTGGCGGATGCGGTAGAGCGGTGTGACCTTGCCGTGACGCTTGCGGCTTGTGGAACGATCGTGACGTCCGCTGCCGCCGAAGTCGTCTTCATAGTGGCCTCGGTGCTAGTAGTACCGCCGCTGGTGGTCGTCGTCCCCGTTGCCGTCGTGCCTGTGCCCGTGGTAGCGGAAGTCGTGGTTGTGGACTCCGTGGTGGCAGATGTTGATTCCGTAGTGGTTTGTGCTCCGCTCTGCGATCCCGTCCGGCTCTGTGATCTCGTTGTTGACGGCATTGTGAAAACAACGGTTTTAGTTTTTGACGTGGAAATCGAGATGTTTAAGACGTGGAAATTAAGACGTGGAAATTAAGACGTGGAAATTAAGACGTGGAAATTGAGACGTTTAAGACGTGGAAATTGAGATGTTTAAGACGTGGAAATGAAGACGTAGAAATCAAGACTTGTATGCACGGACGAGTACGACGCGTCGTCTCTTCCCGCTGTTTCTTCTTTAAACAACGCCGTGCAATTCTTGATCCGGCGACTTGATGAACCGTGGACGCTGATTCTTCTTATCCCGCTGCTCGAAGGACCATCGATGTTGAGGACACTTTTGTCGACTGCGATCTCTTCAACAGATCGAGGACAGTATTGTCCTACAACCTTATAGGTCGCCGGGGGATGTGGACTGTATATATAGGATGGTTTTCTACGGTTCAGTAGAAACAATAATAACGCCTTATTTTCTTGTTGATAATCAGCAGAGCCGGGGCAGGGGGCAGAGGTACTAGCTTGTTGTAGTAGTCACTTGCTTGACTATTTGTAGTGTTCGGAGTGGTGCCGCTGATCGGAATGCCGGGAAGCCCAAAATGGTCCGTCTTTTATTCCAAATGGGCTTCCCCCACTATTTGTCTACATGTGTACCCCTCCCGCTACCCGCGGGGGATCATTTACTCTCATAATATTCTTATTACACATTATACATTCTTATTAGACTCTTATTATACATATTAGGATTCTTATAAGATATAAAACTTAACCTAAGATGGATCTAATAAGATCATGACGCTATAACGTTCGGTTTCGAGTGGACGGGTTTTTTTTTTTTGTTAGGAGAGACAATCAGGAAAAATCCTGCATGGGACACCTGGTACCATCTAGTCTGGCTGGGCCAGCCTAGGTGGTACCAGGTAGTGTCCGACTCCTACCGACTAAAAAACCTGATTGCCTCAACATCGTGTATGTATAGTTCTTGTGGCCCTAGTGGCCTTTCAAGAGTCACCGGTCGCGTTGATGTAGGGCGAGCGCAGAAGGCGCTCAGCCAGGAGAAAAATGTGCGTTGCAACAGCCTAAGGGCTCCCCCGCCGGTAAACCGGCGGAAGGAACGGACCTCGGCTTAGGGCGTTGCATTGGGGGGATACCGCGGGTTCGCGTGTCGGCGAGAAGCGCCCAGGCATGTGTCGATGCCTAGTGAAAGTGTTGACTGAGGGCCGGTGTGTGTTAACGGTGTAACGAGGGGGGACGTCCACGTCTCGGCCGGCGGGGACGGTGTCTGTGTACTGTGGTTTGAGTGAGAACCGCATTGGCAGCGGTGATCGGGTCGTCGGGATCGTCCAGGATGTGCCGCGGGCGACGATAGCGCGGAGGGGCACTCCTGTCCGGTATGTAGGTGAGGGAAGAGACAATCAGGGGGTTGGGATGGTTTGGGATAGCGTCATAGTAGCGTCGGGCAGTGTCTGTTATGTATTTGACGATGGAGGGAAGCTCCAAGTCCTTGTGGAGGTCAACGTTGCGCATGTACCATGGTGCGGCCACGGCCTTGCGCATGAATCTATTTTGCAATTTTTGGAGAATTGCAATGATGGAGGGAGCTGCGTGTGCGAACACAACGCTAGCATATGCCATGATGGGACGGACGAGAGTTTTGTACAATGTCAACTTATTTCTAAGCGACATTTTACTTCTCCCGCCTACGAGGGGGTTGAGGCGACCGAGCACAAAGGCGGCTCGGTTGCGGACGGTTTTGACGTGTTCTCGGAAGGTCAGTCTATGGTCTAGAGTGACTCCGAGATACTTGGTCTTCCTGACGAGAGGAATTGTTTGACCGAAAAGGGTTATCGGGAGAGGGGACAGCTTAGGCCTACGAGCGTTAGCCGTGGGAAAAGGGAAGCACATGGCTGCACTTTTCGTCGGGTTTATCTCTATCCTCCACCTCGCAAACCACTCACCTAGGGCGGTGACTGCGCGCTGGAGGCGGAGAGATACCATACGTAGGTTCCTATCTGAGGCGTAGAGGGCGGTGTCGTCCGCGAAAAGGGCGAGCTCTATTCCTGGGGTGTGGGGGATGTCGTTAGTGTAGAGGGAATAGAGCGTGGGTGCTAGAACGGAGCCTTGTGGGACTCCAGCTCTGATTGGGCGGGGGCTAGACAGAGTGCCTTCGACTCTGTAGCGAAAAGTGCGATCGGTAAGGAAGTCTCTGATGATGAGAATGAGACTTTCTGGCACCTCCGGTTGGTACAGTTTATAAATTAAACCGTTCTGCCAGACCTTGTCGAAGGCCTTCGCTACGTCGAAGAAGACAGCTAGGGTTCAGAAGGGCCTCTTTTGATTGAGACGCGGGAGTATGTGCTCCGTTATTCGGTGCACCTGTTGGACACACGAGTGCTTGGCTCTAAAGCCGAACTGCTCGTCAATGAGAAGCCTTTTTGAGTTAATGTAACTCAGCAGGCGAGAATGGAGGACTTTTTCGTAGATTTTAGCCATTGTATTCAATAGGCTAATGGGTCTGTAACTAGAGGGATCCGAGCGATGTTTGCGCGGTTTGGGGATGCCGATGACGACGGCTTCTTTCCAGGCGACTGGAAAGAGATGATTTCTCATGGCGGCATTGAGGATGGCCACGAGGAGAGCGATCAGATGGATCGGGAGGATTTTGAACACCTTGTTGGGTATTCCGTCGATTCCAGGAGATTTTTTGATTTTGAGATTTTGGATAATCTGGATTTCTGTTACCGTAACCGGTAGAAGGGAGTCAGAGGGGGGGATGGAGGCTCGACGCCCCACCTCTCCGTCAACCGTGTAGACGTGGGATTCGTCCACCGGCTGACGGCTAAGGGAGCACTGGGCCTCCAAACTGTCGGCTAGGCATTCGGCCTTCTCTGCATCGTCAAATGCGGGAGGTCCGTTTGGTCTTGTCAGTGGGGGAAACGAGGCTGTATTGTCTGTTTTCATAGACTTCGCCATCCGCCAGTAGGCAGTGTGTGATGGCGAAATCTCTGACAACAGGGATTCCCAACTGTGATTTTTGAATTCAGCGATGCGATGCTTTACTTCCCTTTGTAAGGCTCGCATTCTACGCCTATTCTCGTCACAGGGGAAAGAGTCATAAGCACGGATGGCTGCGTTCTTGTCTCTTATCAGCTCCCTTATGTCCTCAGGCAACTCCCAGCGGCGATTGTTCGCCGCTGGGACTCGCCTGGAGGAGCTTTGGATTAAATCCTTAAGGTGGCTGCCGAGGCCAGAGACCGCCGCCGTGTTTGTGTCATCCGCACTGGTCAGGTAGTCGGGGATAGAGTCGAGGTGGGGAGAGCTGGAAGCCTTAAGGGCTTCTTTCAGCTTGGTCCAGTTAATAATCGTCTTGTCTTGGAGAGGTGGATCGGTCTGTCGTCCTAGTTTCATGACTACGGGGCGATGATCGGAGTCTAACTCGGAGAGGGGTTCTATCGAGTTTAGACGTAGGGTAACGTTTTTGAAAAGGGCAATGTCAAGGACGTCGGGTCTGTGGGTAACAGTACCAGGGTAATGAGTTGGCGTCATTGGAGCTATCACGTCAAAGTCGAGTAGGTCAATGAGTCTGTTAAGGCGATTACCGTTAGTGGTGGAGGTATGACTATTGAAGCTGGGGTGCTTACAATTGAGATCTCCTGCCAGGATGACTGAGTTACCTAAGTCGAGAAGCGACTCGAGATCAGTCCTGAGCAGTACTCTGTCGGGGGGGAGATAAACAGATGCCAGAGTGACAGGTTGATGACCTGTCATAGCTATACGACAGACCGAGGCCTCCATGTTAGTCAGTGGAAGGGTAGGAATCGGAATGCAGTGCAGAGACCTTCTGTAGTAAATGAGGGTGCCGCCTCCTCGGCTTGCCAATCTGTCATTACGTACAATGTTGTACTGGGCGATTTTGGGATCGCGTTTGCTTGGTTTCAAGAAGGTCTCTTGCACTAGCATTATGTCGATTTGATGATTTCTGAGGAAATCTTGGATCTGGGTGCGTTGGGAGCCGTAGCCGTCAGCGTTGTAAAACGCGACGGACAGGGAAGAGGGCTTTATTCGAGCTGTGTTAGCCATTGGAGTTCTTTTAAGAGAGTTCAGGGGCAGGCCTTGAAGAGGCCGAGGGCGCTAAGTACGTGCTCGTACTTGAAGACAAGGTCTAGACGGGCTAGAGCGTCTCCGTCAGTGGACCTGAGCGCTTGGGCTAGGTTTTTAATTTCCTGGGGGTTTATGGCCCCTAGGAAGCGGCGGACTAGAGCCAGGTCCTCCATTAGCCCAGGACTAGCCTGGCTTTGGAAGGAGGTGGCGTTAGGGACGGGTTTGGGGGCCGGCGCAGGGGCGGCTGGAGTGATCCTCCAAGATTGCTGCGCAGGGGCGGCTGAAGTGGTCCTGCGCCAGGATTGCGGCGCAGGTTTTTGGGTGGGAGCGAGGGGAAGCTCGCGGGTGTGAGCACTGCAGCTGGGGTGGGTTGCGCAGAAGGCGCGGGTAATGGTGCTTTAGTTTGCACCGACATAAGGGGGGCCAGGGGCGCCTGCGTAGGAAAGCGCTTGGCGGGGGGTGGGGGTCTAGCGGGGACCCTCCTGGAAGGCCACCGCGGCATCCGCGATAACTCGCGGGATGCCCCAGCTGTCCGCAGAAGATACAGCCAGGGGGGTCCTCGGCGCCCTTGGGACGGGTGCAGTCGCTAGTGCCGTGGTCACCCAGGCACTTAACGCAACGGGATCGCGCGTAGCAGTTGCGCGCTGCGTGGCCATAGTATTGGCAATTATGGCATTGCCCAATACCGCCACGCTTGTGGGGGGTCTCAAAGGAGAGACCGGAGAGCCCGCAGATAGTGCGGGCGTCGAAGATTTGCTTCCCCTCGGAGGTGAGGGGAAGGACAACCAATACTAGGTTGAAAGGGGTTTTGTCTCGCCCCTTGTATAGACGGTGCACTTCCAGCACTGGTAGGTTTTGGGATTTGAGATCCTCGAGGATCTCATCTTCGCCCAATTGGGGAGGGAGGCCACGGACCACGACGCGGAGTCGACGCTCCTCTTCGGTGGCGTAGGTGTGGAAGGAGATTTTCTCCTTCCGAAGATAGGCAGTTAAGGACCTGAAGTCCTTGGAGGAGGGGACCTGGACCTTAATGGCCACAGCAGTATTGGTTGCCTTAGTGAAGGAGATTTTTAACATCTCCATGGCGGCGCGGACATGCTCCCAACGGGCCTTGTCTTGGACAAAGACAGGGGGTGGGGGCTTTTCGGTGCGGGGGACCGCGGGTGGGGGCTGAGGGGTGCTCTGGCGAGAGCGGGAAGCCGCGCCAGGCTGGGCTACGAAGTCCGACTTAGCGGACTTTGGGGGGTGCAGCGGGGGTGGGGGAGGAGGTCTTTACGGACCTTTTCCGTTTCTTGCCGACGACGGTGAAGCCGTCGTCGGAAGATTCGGCTGGGGAATGCTCCGCCTCAGTTGCGGAGTCGGAGTCATAGGAGGGCTGGACTATGTCCATGTCCTCCTGGGAGGTGTCTCGGGAGTCGGTTTCATGCTCGCGGACAGAGTCGGGGGACGCGGGGCTCTCGGATGGAGCCGCGGATTCGGGTTTAGACAGGGCGGGGGCCGATTTTAGGCAGATGATGTTCTTAAAGACTTCCGGATGGGAAGCCTTTAAGATCGCAACTATGTCGTCGCTAGTGAGCGGCGCCATAGTTGACTGGGGTGGGGAGAGAGAGAGAAAGAGATAGCGTACTTGTCGCTATCTCTGTCTTCCCGGGTAGGTGCGCCCGGGGTTGTGTAACCCTCCCTGCGGGTGAAGCAGGGAGGTGAGTGCCTACTGGTGAGCCCTAAGCTTGTAATCCGTCGCCAATCTTATTGTGCGACGGAGCCCTATGGGGTCTAGTGCGAAGGGTGTAGACACACCCGACTGACACTAGGTGCAAGCTGTGGAAGGAAAACAGAGACTAGGCCGACTAGGAGACCCCCCAAGGCCGGTTTGCTAGCTCCCGTCCAATTGACTGCCTCGCCCTGAAGGGGCTCTGCGGGTGTGATTGGGTCGACACCCCACTCGGTTCGTCGGCTCCGTTAGGTATCCACCGAGGACCACGAAACTGTGGATTTTCCCAGAAGGGGCAAAACTGCAGTGGTTTTTGGCGGAATCAGCCGCTGCCTTGAGAAAGGCAACTTTTGATCACAATCGCGGGCTTCAGCGCTACGGCGCTACGACGGCAGCTACGACGGCGGCGGCTACGACGGCGGCGGCTACGGCAAGCGGAGCGGGGGACGTCCGATCGCTAGCGCGATCCGGAGCGGAATGTGTTTTTTTTTTTTTTCTTGTGAGTGGACGGAGTGCGCGGTTTGCGCGACATATTTACGTAACCCCGTCCCTCGCTTCAGGACTATAAATATTATATTCGGCCGCCAGGTGGCGGACCGTTTAGTTGTTCCCCGAACGCCATAGCGCCCACAACTTATCCCTAGCATTCCCCACTTACCCTATTCACCAACAATTATCCTAATAGGGTAATAAAAGACACACTAGGGATCATTTTAATATCAATTACACAACAAATAATCATAAAATGGACATATAGGTCATTAAACAGACATTGTGTAAATATAACGATATTAGAGAGATTTGTACATTCGTAAGACATTACATAAGCGAAATTATTATCTATACATATATATAAGTACCCTAGCCTTTTACATTTGTTATTTATTCCGTCGTTAACAGATGGGCTTGTTTATTTTTCAAAAATTTGTCAAATCGTGGTGCTATTTTTGAAATGTTAATAATCAAATCATTTTCCAATTGAAGTATATTTCTCTTTTTAGTTTTAATGTCCACCATTGAAGAGAACGTCAGTTCACATAGGTATGAAGTGGCGAATGGCACTAATAATTTTAGAGCTTCCCTTGCCAGCTCTCGATATTCTTGTTTTCTTTTCATCCAAAACACGTCAACACTTTGCGAATGAAATTCATTTAAGCATGCCATCAGCAGCTAAGTCCATAAGATTTTCTTTCATATTTGTGGTGAGATCAGCCAGTTCTATTGACTTATCCAAGAAAGGGTTTAGGATCCATCTACGCCCATTGTCAGCTTCAGAGTGCAAGTTTGGAAAGTATGTTAATAGTCTCTCTTGCAAATTATGCAAGCTCTGTATCATGCAAGGAATGTGAGCCCTTACCACAAGGGATTGGTCTGTTGCATTATCTTCAACAGTTTTCTGAACACATGGAAAAGACTCAAATATATTGTTTTGCAGAGAGGTTGACCACAAATGAAGTTTTGCATGAAATGCTTTGACTTTATCTTTAGCTGTTAAAATATTTTCTGCTCTACCTTGGAGATTCTTGTTTAAATTATTAAGTTCGCTAAAAAGATCCGCCAGAAATGCTAATTTCAAGAGTCTAACAGGGTCATAAAAATGATTAGCATATTCAGATTTAGCATCTTGTAAGAACATGAACAATTCAGCTTTCAGTTCTAGAACTCTTGTCAATACCTTTTCTTTGGATAGCCACCTGACCTCTGTGTGATAAACAGTGGCGTAACTATACCATCTGAGGCCCGTGGCAAATTCATTGGAAGGGGCCCTCCCAGTAAAAATCGTCACGTTGTAATTTAATTTTAATGAATCACTTAAGTAGTTACCCAACAGTATTACTAATATTGTGTGCATTTTAGTTAAATATCTAATAAATTTATTATTCAAAAGCATAGGTATTACATAATTTTAATGAAATAACAATTTAATATTAACAAGATATTTATTAATAAAATTCTGTTGAGGACAGGAATGTCAACTACAACCTTATGGATCGCCGGGGGATGTGGACTGTATATAGGTTTTTCTTGAATAAAATAATAACGCCTTGATATCTTGATTACTTAGTAGAGCCGGGGTAGCGCAGAGGTACTTCTTCTTGTTAGTTGTGTTCTCGGAGTGGTGCCGCTGGTCGGAATGCCGGGAAGCCCAAAATGGTCCGTCTTTTATTCCAATCGGGCTTCCCCCACTACTTGTTTACATGTGTACCCCTCCCGCTACCCGCGGGGGATCATTTATTCACATATTACATTTTACACACATTAGGACATTTATACGATATTTCTAGGACATGAAAACTATTATAAATTAACCTAAAGTGGATCCAATAAGATCATGACGCTATAACGTTCGGTTCCGAGTGGACGGGGCGCGCGGTTTGCGCGACATATTTACGTAACCCCGTCCCCCGCTTCAGAAGTATAAATATTATATTCGCCCGCCAGGTGGCGGACCGTTTAGTTGTTCCCCGAACGCCATAGCGTCCACAACTTATCCCTAGCATGCCCTACTTACTCTATTCACCAACAATTATCCTAACAGGGTAATAAAGGACACACTAAAGTCGGAATTTTAATTCGATTCCAGATTTGACAATTTCAGTGTTGCAACGTTATGACAAGTACTAAATAGTAACGTTGCGAAATTATTCGATACGGAAATGGAATATTTCCGGATCGATTCTTCTCGTTTATAATTTTATTCTCGTAAACTAAGTATATCAGGAAATTAAATATTTGTGAACGGATAATTTAGTTATGACGATTAATTTTATTACGGATCTGAGAGTTTTCTTTAATAATTGTGTGTGAAATAAATAAATAAATGTGATCATGAAGGAACATGAGAAATAAAACAAATAGATGTATTATGGTAATATTTTATTTTATAAATCGTCGCCGTCATCGCTATCGCTATCGCTGTCACTTTCTGTAACATTTATTATAAATGTGTCTGTGATATTGTCAATTAACATATCTAGCCTAGGGTGAGTGGTCCAACAGTTAACCACCTAATTTTCTGATCATCATAGCGCGTAATTGGTAATTCAAAATATATAATTATCTGCAAGGTACGAAGTAGTGGTTTATTGGCTACATATTTGCATTTAATAAATGCTGAATTTACTTCAGATTTTTTGCAGATATGAGTTTTTAAAAAAAATGGGGATTGGCTAACTGTGTCCACACTATAGTACACTATTAACCACAGGGTGTTCCACAGTTAACCAAAGTGTACACATTTAACCGCTATATATGATTTATTAATTTCTTAAATAAAAAACAATATGAGTGGTATGAAAATGAGTCTTTTATTATTTAGTACTTTTAACAGTTGACTTACAACTAATTATTAGGTAACTTTATAATGGCACAGTTCAGTCTCAACATTGTTAATCTTAAAGTGGTGAATCTTTTTAAATTATGTAGGCACTTAAGATACTAACTAGCATTCTCAATCGAAAACTATCAAAGTTTTATTAGTTTCAGGTAAATTCTTAAAATAATTATCAATCGTATTTTAATCACTAACTTAAGAAGTGTAGTAACAAGAAATAAATAAAGGTCTAAACCTTTAACGCAAGTTTCACAGGATTAGTTATTCGCAAGTTATTTAATATTAAATGATCTCAGTCTCAACAAACTTATTCTAAAATTAGTAAAGTCTTAGTAGGTTTTGGTAAATACTTAAAATAATTATCAAATTATTCGTATTTTTATCAAAAACTTAAGTATAATAACAAGAAATAAACAAATATCTGAACCTTTAACGTAACCTACGTTGTCACAGCATTAGTTTTTCTCGGTCTCACAATATTTAATCGAGAACTATAGTAGGTAAGTAGGTAATGAGCTATATATATATATAAAGCTTTGTTACAAATAAAAACCTTAACATTTAACGCAGGTTCAAGTGAGTCAAATCAAAATATACGTCAAACAAATAAGACGCTTGCCTTCGGCTGCTGCCAGTAATTTTAGGATTTGGTAATATATATTTAATATCTTTTGCCTGTACTCCTGCTGTATCAGGTTCCAGAGGCTCACAAAATGTTTGACATGCTCTACTTTTTAGTCTTAAGAAACTCACAAAAAAGTCAGAATCGTCTTCATCATCTATTGTTTCTAAAACTTTCGCAACGTAATAGACAGAGGTTTTCTTAAATGGAAATAATACGATGACATATTCTTGCTCTTTTGGATCTCGTAGTAAAGGTAAAAAATTACCGTCCAGTATAATTCTACTTTCCTCATCCTCATGTTCATTTTCACTTATATATTCTTCTCCACCAGACGACGATCCACTTGCTACAAAATCATTTTCATCTGAACTGTCATCACTTTCTATAATATCTTTTTTTCTTTCCTTAATGGCTCTTTTATTCTTTTTACTTGACTTATTTTGGGTTTTAACACCTGTGAACAGGTCTTGCTTTGCTTTTTTAATTTGTTTTTTGATTACTTTTATTTTCTTTGCAGCAATAGCATCCTTTTCAGGCGTATCCGTAGCGATCATGCTTTTCCCAGGAGTTCTACGCTTTTTTGGATCACGTGGTTTCGCTTTTATTGGTGGCATAAATTCCTTGGGCGAAATAAACTTTGACGGACCGGCAGCTTCTATTATACGAGGCGTGATATCTTGGTTGCCAACTTCTTTAAGCACTCGTGATAGAGCTGGCGAATGGAAAACTTCTATTACTGGAGGTGTGATATCGCTATCAGGGTTTCTGGACAAATTTTGTTGCAGAGTAACATTCTCACGCACGGGTAATGGATCTTGTAATTCGGGAGCTTTAATTATTGGTAGTGTGGTGTCGTCATCATGGTTTCTTGGCAAGTTAACTTGCAGATCAACATCTTCATGAACTAATAATGAAGCTGGAAAATGGGGAGCTTTAATTATTTGTAGTGTGGTGTCGTCATCATGGTTTCTTGGCAAGTTAACTTGCAGATCAACATCTTCATGAACTAATAATGAAGCTGGAAAATCGGGAACTTCAATCATTGGTGGCGTGATATCGTTATCTCGACTTGTGGAACCAACGTTCTCAAGAATAGAAGGAGATGTGGAAGACTTTTCTCGTTGATCATCAATTTCTTGTACGACCTGTGGCCTATCTGTTACGGTACTAGGCATGAAATCGACTTCCGTAAAAATGCAGTCATCGAATGGGAATATTCCAGTTTTCTTGAACGCATTTACTATGTTTATCGGAGTCATAGATTTCATGTATGCAGAACCAACACACTCAGCAACATTGTATATAGTTAGAGGTTGTCCTGGATGTCTCAATAGCCATGAATCTACAGCTGCATTATAATACGACTTGAATGGGCCGTTTAATCCAACATCAAGTGGTTGAAGTTTGGCAGTAGTATGCGGATGGAGAGTTAAAACAGTGACACCCGAAGACTTAGCCAGATCTAGCGCTTCAATTGAAAGATGGCTTTCGTGGTTATCCATTATTAATAGCACAGGATTTTCTTTTGAGGCTGAAACATGCTTTATAAAATGTTTTATTACATCCACGAATATTTCAGCATTCATCCACCCAGAAGCTGCAGCTAAGCCTAATGTGCCCGGTGGCGCTCCATGTATCATGTGTGGTTGAAACTTTTTTCTCGGAAAAACCATAGCCGGTGGCAAAGCTTGGCCAGTCGCACTGACAATGCAACATGTTGTGACTAAGGTACCTCTTTCGCCACTTGTAACCTTTGCTGTATTCGTGCCTCTTCGTGCTAGTATTTTTCCTGGTCGTTGGACAGTTGTCGTTGAAGTTTCATCCAAATTGTACACTCTAGTACCATCTGCAAAGCTCGGATGCCTTTCCATAACTGATTTTAAATTTCTAAAAAATGACTCAATGTTGTGCTTGTTGAAAGCAGTTGCCCGGGCTAAGCTACAGGCTTCTGGCTTCTTCAGTGAAATTTCAGGATGTCTTTTCCTGAAGGAACGCAGCCATTCAAATCCAGCCATTTCTGAATCTATCCATGATTGTGGTATTTTTAAATTGTTGGCTTTCGCCATTTGATAAGCAACGCGTCGGCAATCTTTAGTTGTTAGTCCGTAAAATAATTGAGCACAATATTCAATATAATCTGATAATTCTTTTTCTTGCTCTGTTGTAAAAATCTTGTTAACTTCATAATTTGGTGTTAAACATACCTCTGGATTTATTTTGATTTTATTCACATACAATCTGACCGTCGGATATTTAAGCTGGCATTCCTCGCTTGCTTTTCTTATACTCATCCCAGATTTCACCAGCTGCATTGCTTTCCTCATAGCATCTTCAGTATGTCCTCCTCGTTTTCTAACTGTTGTTTTATTCCGGCCCATCTGTAATTAAAATAAGCAGGGCAACATTTAACCACCAGTTGGTACACAATTAGCCATGGCTAACTGTTGAACATATGGGTTTGGTTAATTGTAGACTACCCCTCCCCGTAAAGCGTTTGAACACTATCACTTTAAAATTATTCATACAATTGAAACCAAGCGTATGTTAATAGATGCACGAAAAGTATATTTACACGGTCAACATATACGGTTTTTTGTAATAATAAACTGAAAGATGTGAAACTGAAAAAATACTTACTTTTTTTTTAATATTTTGGCACTGATTTTCAATAATTTACTCGTAACACAACCGTTGAGCGCGTGAGCTCGCCGCCAACTGGGGAGCGGGGAGAGTAACTGTTGCGGCATCGAAATTTCTAGTATGCACGGAGCGGCAACGACGCATTTGAGAAATATGGGCGCGGATAACTGTATACGAGTGGCTAATTGTTGGACCACTTACCCTACTCATTTTTTCCTCTTCTTTGACAACATGGGATACACATTTAGACCATTCGGTGGCCGTAATTTTTTGAATGCCTTCCTCAAATAAATTTCTCACGTCTGTCAATTTGAAGGTTTTATTATTTTGAGCTACATGCCCCTTTACCTGAGCCCATATCAATTCGATAGGGTTCAGCTCGCAATGGTAAGGGGGCAGTCTTAAAACCGTGATCCCATGTTGTGCTGCCATTTCGTCTACAGCGTACTTATTAAAAGACTCGTTATGTGGAATCAGTTCTAAAAGCGTAGCTTTAACCATATCTGGTTCGTAATGAATATTTTTATTTAAAAGCCAGTCTTGAATGGCAGCTTTTTTCCAGCTCATTTTTGGTACCGTTTCCAATTTTCGGGAGTGGTAAGGTGCATTATCCATCACCACAATTGAGTTTGGTCTTAATTTTGGTAAGACTCCAGCGAACCACTCCTCAAAACAAACTGCATTCATCTCATCATGGTAATCTTCACAATTTTTCTTTGCTTCAAAAATCATGAGCCCTCTTCCAGGAAGCCTTCTTCACTACCTATATGGCTAATTATGAGACGTTTGCCTTTTCCAGATGGGTTTTTTAATCCAGTGGTCAGTCCCTCCAAAAACGCTTGCCGAGATGATGTGACTTGCTTGTCCACCCAAGTTTTTTTTACAGTATGACCTTAAATCACATATAGTACATGAACATTCAATATTACTATTAAATTTAATGTAAATGTATATTAATTCAAAATGTTAGCCTTACCTGCGTTAACCCAAGTTTCATCTTGATAATATATATGTCTCCCTTCTCGTCGAAACTGACATATAGATCGCAAGTAACGCTGGCGCCATGTTATTATATCATTTCGATCAACAAGTGTGCTCTTGCGTGACCGTGCAACAAAGGACAATGGGCAAAAATGTATGGCGCTTGTCCCATCGGCGGCCACATCTGTCCTATATATTTTTTAGTGGACAATTATGTATATATTAAGACTGCAAAAAATTATTTCGGCAACTTGTTTAGATAAAAAGTTATAAAGCGTTGATCATATAAAAAAATCGAATTAATTAAACCGAAAGTACGTAAATGATAAAACGTAATGCATGTCTAAGTATAAGATAATGATGGATTAAATAAAACTAAAGGTTAATTGGTTATTAAATACATCGATTTATTGACAGACACATATACAATGCTCGTATATAATGCTAGTATTCCTTTAAAAAAAGAAAATGATGGGATTCAATTGTCGTCTACAATAATATCGTTTAAAAAATGAGCTGGTAAACGGATATCTTCCTCTTGGTTTCTCGCCCACCCTAAATACCACACTACACACATAATGTGGGCACAGCAACCAAGAGTGCGCTTACCGCTTAGACAACTGCAATAGTAGTTTTCTATGGCTTCTCTGCCGCTTTTCTCTCTATCTACTATAATGTACGAATAATATATTTTTGACCTAGTATGTCTAGATTGTATTCGACATCTTAGCAGCCAAACATTTGTTGCTGTGATGCCGCACCTGCCTAGGCCTGTAACATCGGGGTCCCTATACGTTTCTATATTATAGAGACCTTGTCGCACATGCTCCGCATAATAGCTGCGGGCTAGCTTCACTTGGTATGTACCAAGTGCAAAAATGGTTAAATCGTCCTCAGTCAGCAAAGGAAAATCACTTATGTTAGGTTGGTTTCCTGTAATGCTATCGAAACTAGCCCGTCTACGATTAAGGTTGTTGGCTAGGACATACTCTGCTAGGTTATTTGGTTGGTTCACTCTTTGGTTTATAACTTCTATAAATGTTTCAGCGTGAACGTTATCTGACAATGGTTCTCTGCAAGCATTCAATAATGCAGCACCTATTCTAAAATCTGTCATCATATGAGGCAAAGCACGATTGAAAAAGTCTTGTCGGAATAGTTTAAAATCGCATTTGAACCAACCATTTATAACTTCAACAACCCAGCGGCACATAGTAACTAACCTAGACTTATTCGCTTGTTCTGTCGTCAATTGATCTTCGTCTCGATTTTTTGTTTTCGGTAAGTGAGCTTCATAACCATAGGCATGTAAGTCGTCGATTACGTCGCGAAACCCACGGTCTAAGATGAACACATCTCCATGTTCAAAAAACCAATGGAAAGTATTTCCTTCGTCGTCAATCATATTTTTCATTATTTGTGCATCTGATTCTATGGCTGAATATGGCCCAAAGGCATCTAAAATGTGGCCATCGCAGCACACTATTAAAAATGGTTTCAACAAATTCGTGTATTTGTGTAGACTATATGATCGCTTTTGGAATAAATAGTTTGCGGACTTTTGTATATATATATAAGTGGCGTCTGCTATCACAATTGCCTTTCTGTTTAAGGCATTTGCATTTCCAAAAATTGCATTTGGAACTTGTAGGTTTCGGTTAGCTACATCAATTCTATTGAGATGATCATAACCAAGATGCCGGGGAACGAAGTCCAGTAAAAGAGAGTCTCTGGCGAACGTTAAATGTCGTTCTAGGGTTCTACGGCTCATATTAAAAAGCGTCGCCAGCCTTTCATTTGCTTCACCGCTTCGCAGTTTCATTAAGTAGCATGCCAAAGATGTTTTCGGGCGTGTTGATACGTTCGACAATGAAGGAGTTTGTTCCAAAATATTCATAAATTGGTCTCGACTAACGCCTAATCGGATGTATACTTCATTTGGGTCCATGTCATCTATATTATCAAAATCTAGTATAGATCCTCGAAGCACCGCGATTTTCATGAGGCTCATGATATGCACAAAATGTGTGGCATTGAAGTCGTGGAGCAAGTTAGGGCTGTCAATTATTTGATCCCAATCATTGGATACCAAATGATGATCGCAAACTCTTGCACTATTTGGAATATAAAAATTAAAATGAATCAAGAATGTCACTTTAATGTTATCCGGAATCCTTCGGAGATCCGTTCGTCTGCAGTTTTCATACATACAACGCGTTGCTGTATTAGGGAGTCTTGAATATTCTTCAATATGTAATACACATTCGTGTGGACGGTCTTCTCTTGGCTGCGCAGCTCTTTCTGCCCGTTGCCAGCATGGTCGACAAATGTACTCCTGACTGTATTGTATCTGAAAATGAGAGTATTACAATTAGTTAAAACGCTTAGTTATTTTCATTGAACGCTGTTCAAACAAAGCGAAATATAAAGAAAAATATTTTACTCGATTGCCTAAGCAGTATTAATTATCTCGCTTACTCATACGTAAATACCGATACTTCTATCCCGTTCTCGCCCCGTGGATCAAACGGAACGACAACGTCGCCGCGTCGGTAACAGTTTACTTACTACTTACAGCGAAATGTAATCTCAATGCGCGAGAGTTAAAACACTGACCACCTCAAGTTAAACAGTACTATATTGTTGACGTGACAACTAAGAAATAATGATTTCGTTTGATGTACTTACCTGATGTTCAGAGGTAAGAGCTTCAAAGATATATTGGCCTACAGCGGGATGTTCTTCAAACCGAGCACGGGTTATTTCGTATCTTCTTCTGTTTATCACGGATCGATTACATAAAATACACACTTGGCGATTATCTGCCATTGTTATAGGAATCTGCTTAAAAAAAGTCCAAAAAAACGAGCACAAGTCACCAAGATAGATATTAACAAGTCCGATATGCAAGCCAGAGTCAAAAGAAATTGTCAAACAATAATAATCGCACAGTACTCAACGAAACAAATGTCAACGATGGACTGCGCTGTGCGCTCGAGCATAACGGTAATCGCCGAGTCGCCGAGTGCGAGCGGCGCTCGTCGCTGATTGGTTGACGCATGAAACATGGCGAGACCGATTTTAACAAAGGTTCTTAGACCTCTAATAGAAAAAGTATTGAATATTAGGATACATAAATAATAATGAAAAAAAAAATAGTATTTTAATAATAGTATTTTAACTATATTTTTTTCCCAAACGGTATTTCATAGTACTCCTTGAACAATATTTGTTGTCAAAGATCTCCCCTTTCAAATGACACTAGTTTCATTGACGGCCGCTCATGGGCCGCAATGCCCATTGTCCTTTAAAATTAAGATGCTTCAA
Source organism: Sesia apiformis (assembly GCA_914767545.1). Lineage (NCBI taxonomy): Eukaryota > Metazoa > Arthropoda > Insecta > Lepidoptera > Sesiidae > Sesia > Sesia apiformis. The sequence continues at coordinate 4,014,791 of OU611975.1, forward strand.
AATTTTTCTGAGGGTGTCTTTGGAAACCTTGGGCATTTCTGGATCATCGTTCATCACTTGTAAAATCTGAAATAGTAAATTTTATAATAGTTTGGAATCATTACTTATATATAAAAGATGTAGGTATAAAATAATACTGTCTGACTGATTGACTAACCTTTGCAATGGTTGGAGGTTCATTTCGGTAAAAGAACTGATGAACTATTCGTCGTATTGCGGAGAATGTAAATTCATCAATTTTATCTTTGAAACTTCGCTTTGGTCCAGTTTTTTTAGGGGGAGTTGGCGGCGCACCTTTATTTACTTCCTTCAAAACGTTACAAACAGAGCGTGAGGTTATTCCCAATATGTGAGCAACTTTGTTCATACATTCATTTTCTTCCACAACTTCAAAGGCCTCCAATTGCGCAGAAGTTTCATTTTTCACGTACTTATATGCGTTGCGGATCATTACTTTTTCAGTAACAGTGAAAGCTTTTCGTGGACGTTTTTTTCTTGGAGACAAGAAAACATCCACGTCTTTTTGTGATGTACTTGGCGGAGGATCCATTTTGATGGAAAACCAAAACAAATAGATTCACTCAAAGTTCACAAAAAACTATAAACGTAACAACAAACACAACGTAACAAAACTTTAACAAAAACCCAACAAAATAACAAAATATCGATTCGCAATGAAACGAGATATTCGTGCAGTCAGACTAGGAGAATGAAGCCGAATGACAAGATAAACAAAATGGCTATAGCTGCACGAGCGCGCACGGGTTGCCAATACAGAAAACTATCTAGGCTCTTTTATTATAAGTTTTGTTTTTAATATAAAAAAAAAACAAAAATATTAACTTTTTATAAAATAAAGCAGCGGTTACTAATTAATAAATAATTGTTATGAATAATTATGTATTTATTTATTTAAATAAAAATCAATAATTTAGTCTTTAATTGGCACACCAATATTATGATTACATAAACATAAATCGCGATTGTTTATCGATTTTTGTGTTCATCACTACACTATTATATGTGGTATCATTATTTTACAAAATGACAGTAGCTAATGTCAAATGTGGAATCGAATTATAATTCCGACTATAGGGAATATTTTAATATCAATTACACAATAGACAAACATAAAAACAGACATAAAGGACATTAAACAGACATTATACAAAACATAAACAACTACCTAGTCTTGCCATAAATACTGAAACAAAGAAAAAAAACATTTTCTATTGCAAATAACATTTATTACTTTTATAGTGCGTTAGTTTAATACATAAATATAAAACAATTTAAAATATTAAAAGCTTATTCGAAGTAGTCTCCATTGGCTTCAATACAGTCCTTTAAACGTTGAGGCCAGTTATCAATAGAAGCACGCACTCTTTCCATGGGAAAATTCTTCACTGCCAATCGTACGGATTGTTTTAGGGACTCCAAATTATTATGGCGTTTAGAGCAAGCCGTACTCTCTAAAACTGACCATAAATCATAATCCAGCGGATTAAGATCGGGACTAGACGACGGCCAGTCTTCAGCTCTGATGAAGTCCGAAACGTTCGTTTCCAACCAAGACTGCGTAGACCGAGCTTTATGACCCGGCGCCGAGTCTTGCTGGAAGGACCATTCTTGGTTATTGAACATGGTGTTGTTAAGGGGCTTCACTACCTTCTCAAGAATGGTATCTTGATACACTTGTGCCGATGTTTTGATACCTTTTTCACAAAAGTATGGCTCAGTCACTCCTTCATAGCTAATACCCCATCAAACCATCACTGAAGTCGGGTAGTGCCCACGTTGCACTCTGTCGACTAATTGGGAAGCTTCCTTAGAGCTTTGAGCATAAATACGGTCATTTTGTTTGTTAAAATGTTGCTCAATTGTAAAAATTTTCTCATCCGTAAACAAAATTTTTCTGTGACCTCCCTTTGCGTACCGCTTTAGTAGTTGTTTCGATTTTACCACCCTATTCTTTTTTAAATTATCAGTTAAGAAATGACCAGTACGTCTCTTATAGGCTGCAAGTCCTAAGTCATCTTTTAAAATACGCGACATGGTTCTAGGTGCTATCTTCATCTCCCGAGATAAAATCTTTTGCTTTCGGACAGGATTTCTTCGAATTCTTTCCCTTATTGCTTTGACCACCTTTTTCGTACGAACACTGCGTGGACGGCCAGATCTTTTTCTGTCACAAACAGAGGAGGTCTCATTGTACCTATTAATAGCCCGGTACACAAACATTTTACTAATACCAAGCGTATGGAGAGTTTTAAAAATTGCATTTGGCTCCATACCTACTTTGTGTAATGCAATCACAGCGATTCGGTTCTCTTTATCACCCCACTCCATTTTAATATCGCAAAATATTGTACAATGTATTGGCGCCAAAATGAGAAAACTCAATGAACAATCATATAAAAATGACAGATTCCAAATTCAAATGTAATATTTAGTTTATTTTTAATTGTAACAGTATTTATGGCCAGACTAGGTATATATGAAATGCGAAACTATCTTAACATAAATCTATACATATAAGTACCCTAGCTTTATTTACATTATTCTGTCGTTAACATACTCCCGCCGTCGCCGTCTCGCGATCTAACTGGCAAAACGACGATCTTTTTTGTGGGTCGCCGCAGAACGTGTCCGTTGCCTGTTCGAAAGTCGACGATGCGCACTTCGCCGTCTTGCCCGGGGTATGTAGCGGTGACTCTTCCTCTCGGCCATGTGTTCCTCGGTAGGTTCGCGTCGCACACGATGACCAGGTCTCCGACGCGTGGTGCCTCGCCGATTGTGCGGGGCTCCCGCCGGTATTGAAGCAGGGGAAGATACTCTCGTACCCAGCGGCTCCAGAAGATGTCGGCTAGCCGCTGGGCGCGCCGCCGCTGGGCGCGCCGCCAATGCGCGCGTGCATCTGTGTCTTCTGCAGTGAAGGCGCCCGGCGCTGGGACATGTGAATTGGGCCCCAGCAGCAGATGATTGGGTGTGAGCGCCTCCGGTTCCCCTGGTGTCACTGCCACGTGTGTGAGTGGACGGGAGTTGACGGTGTTCTCCACCTCGATGAGTAATGTGTGGAGTGTCTCGTCGTTCGGGTACTTCTCGCGTAGCGTCGCTCGCAGGCCTTCTTTCACTGTGCGAACCATACGTTCCCAGGCCTCGGCTACGAAGGGGGCGGAGGGGGGAACGTGACTCCACGTGATGTGTTTCGCTGTCGTTTCTTCTCGGACCGCAGTGAGTGCGGCCTCGTCGAGTTGTCTTTCCGCGGCTTTGAAGTTGGTGGCGTTGTCGCACCACAACCCTTTTGGGCAGCCGCGCCGCCCCATGAATCTACGTAGCGCAGAGATAGCAGAGTCTGCGCTGAGTGATTCCGCCACTTCTAAATGGACGGCCCTTGTTGTCATGCAGGTGAATAGGGCGACATACCTTTTCTCTCGGTGTCGGCCCACAGGTACCTCGAGGGGACCGAAGTAGTCGAGCCCGGTGAAGGTGAATGGGCGCGCGTGATGTGCTACGCGCGCGTGCGGCAGATCCTCGGTGGCTGGACTCGTTGGTTTCGCCTTCTTCAATCTGCATGTTATGCATGCTTTTAAAACGCCCCGTACTGTAGCGCGAATTTTCATGACGCAGAATCGCTGTCGTATTTCATTTACTATTAGCTCGACGCCTCCATGGTGCATTTTCCTATGTACATGGTCTATGTACATCTTCGTGTAGTCATGTGCACCGTCTAGCACAGCTGGATTTGCCGTTTCCTCGCTAATCTCTCCTGCGGCAGCGATTCTTCCTTTTTGTCTCAGCAGTCCGTCCGTTCCCACGATAATACTTAGACCGGCGAGTCTGTCGTCTCCCGCCGGTGTGGCGCTATGCTCGATGCGTTCGCGTTCGCATGCGTAGCTGTCCTCTTGTGCTGCCTTCGTCCAGAGATGTTCGGCTTGAATGAGATGATGCGCTTCTAACGGCACGAATCTGCGCTGGCCGCGTGCGGGTTTTCCTGTCGGGACAGCCTTTGCGTCGCCCTTCTTTTTCCTTGACCATGCTGGGTCCGATGTCGGGTTAGCAATGGTCCTTTTGCGACGCGCTGCTGCCACGGTGTGTTTTCTTCTTCGGCATAAGTCGACAAATTGTAGTGCGCGTGCGGTGGCCCGGATCAGGCGCTCCCATTTTGAAAAGCGCGTGATATCGGGCAAGTGTGCGTGCTCCTTTGTGACATCCGTTTTTGCGCAGCATCTCTCTCTTTCTTCCCCGGTGCGTTCCACTGTTGCGCTTGTCTCGACCGGCCATTGTTCCTCAGGTAATAGTAGGAAAGGCGGGCCGATGAACCATCGGTGGTTTTCGTCGAAATCCGCGGATGTGGCTCGTGTCGCGTCGTCGGCTACATTGAGTTGCGACGGTAGCCATCTCCAATCCTTTTTCTTTGTACAAGGTGGGCCAAAAGAAGTCATCCGATGTTGTTTGGCTCTCATTTTTTTTCTAAATGAAAAACTTCGATTATGTTTATTTGAACCTTTAGAATTTTATTGGTCAAGTCGAGAAGATGATATCGGCCAAATGGGCGCCGTCACAATTGATTGCCATATGGGCTCGTTTTATGGCATTTTTCATCACTTCGGCGAGAATTTCGGGCGACAGATTCCCGCACTCGTGTCGAATGTTGTCCTTGAGGGCTTCCAGGGTCTCCGGCTTGTTCACGTAAACACGGGACTTCAAAAAACCCCACAAAAAAAAGTCTGGAACGGTTAAATCGGGCGATCTTGCGGGCCAGTGCAAATCGCCAAAACGAGAGATGAGGCGACCCGGGAACGCCGCCTTCACAATATCCATTGTGGCTCGCGCAGTGTGTGCCGTTGCTCCGTCCTGTTGGAACCACATGTCCTCCAGTCCTAATTCGTCCAATTGCGGCAGAAAAAACTCGGTTAACATGGCCCTATAGCGCGCACCGTCCACTGTTGTCGTTTGACCAGCGGCGTTCTCGAAAAAAAATGGCCCGATGACTTCTCCAGCGTGAACAGCGCACCATGCAGTCACTTTGAGCGGGTGTAATGGCTCCTCGTGCATCACTCGTGGATTTTCGGTGCCCCAGAAGCGATAGTTTTGCTTGTTCACGTACCCGCTGAGGTGGAAATGAGCCTCATCGCTCATTATGAATTTGGTCGAAAAATCGTCCACTTCGTCCTCGAGATTGAGGATGGCTTGGGCGTAGGTTACACGCGTTTGGCGGTTGACAGGCATCAGCTGATGCACGGACTGGACTTTGTACGGAAACATGCGCAGGTCTTTGACTAAAATTCGCCTTAGGGACGACCGGCTGATGGCTAATTGCGAGGCATGGCGTCTGGTCGATGTTTCCGGCGACATCCTCGGCAACAGCGGCGATATTCTCGGCAGAACGGGCGCTCCGGGGCCGGCCACTCTTGGCAACGTCTCGTGTGGTCCCATACTCTTCAAGGTTGGTGGCCAAACGGAGCAGTGTTTGCGCAGTCGGTGTCGGACGACCGGGGAATCGGCGACGGAATTCGCGCTGCGCCAACACCACAGACGAATTGTTACGCAAAAAAATAGACACGATTATTCCGCGTTCTTGGGGAGTGTATCGCTCCATGGCTTGTTCACTTGTATTCTACATCTGTCTAGTCCACAAATGTCAAAACAGATTTGACATTGGCGGCCATTTGCAAAAATAAGAGCATCTTCCAATAGGGTGATTTCTTTTGGCCCACCTAGTAGTATCTTCTATTTCGGCGACGCGATGTGCGACGAACGTCTTGAACGCCCGTGGTTCGGCTCGGATCCACGCAAGAGCGGTGCGTGAATCGCTCCAATATATCCGCCTTGTTGCTTCGAAGTTGTGCTCTTTCGCGACGTTCTTGGCTAGTCGTGCTCCGAGTAACCGCCGCCTGTAGCTCAAGTCGTGGTATAGAGACGGGCTTGAGCGGTGCGACGCGGCTCTTTGCAGCGGCTAGTGTTGCTCTTACGGTGCCGTCGGCTCGTTCTAATCTCCAGTACACGGCGGCTGCGTAGGCTTCTTCACTTGCGTCTATGAAAGTGTGCAATTCTCTTCTTGCGGCCGGTTCTATATCGTAGCAGCGGGGAATGCGAAGTTCTTCTAGGGCGCGTAGTGTATCGAGCCACGCGCTCCATCTTGGTTGCAGCTCTTCTGGAAGCGGTTCATCCCAGCTCGTTCCATAACTCCATGTGTCTTGCATGAATCGTTTCGCCGGAGTAGTTATCGGCGATAAGAGTCCGAGCGGGTCGAACAGCGACATTATTACGCTGAGTGCTTCCCTCTTGCAGTGGCGTAGCTAGGTAACCAAGGGCCCTGGGGCAAATTAAAAAATGGGGCCCCACTGCTATGTAAACTGATTAGGTTTTATCAAATAAAAATATGAAATATACAAATACTTTAAAAATGCTAAGCTACTTAAGCTCTTTTTTGTGCAGGTAATAAAAATATTAAACAGTAACAACATAAATTACAATTAATACTTGGTGTAGGTTTGGCTAATAAAACGAAATAGAGAAGATTCAAGGGTTTATTATATAAAGGTCGGGCCTACCAACTGACTAAATAACAATTATATTTACAATTTTTTCCTAGCTTTAGTTTTCGCAAAAGTATCAATGACTTCGTTTAAATCCAGGCTTGATGCGGTTTTGTTTTCAATTGCTATTAGCGATAAATGTCGGAGTCGAGTTTGGTCCATATTATTTCTTAAATAATTTTTTATTATTTTTAATTTGCTAAATGACCTTTCAGCTGCTGCAGAAGTGACAGGAATAGTAAAGAATAATAACATTGCTGTAAATACTTCCGTTAGGTCGCATTCTAGCACTCCATATTTGCTCATTATTTCCTTACATAATTGGTGAACAGTCCATGCTTGAGTTAGTTGAGGTAAAACTAGGTGTTAAATATTAATAAATTGAAGTGAAAAACTAGGGCCTATTATATCTGAATATTTTCTTTGGAATTCGTCACACTTTTGTAATAAAGTTGCTTCATCCACATGTAATAAAAATGTTGGTGTTAGAAAATCGAATATATGACAGACTGCACTCATACCAATAAAACGTGTATCTAATTGAGATATTACTGTGTCTAGTACATTATTGAAAATCTCAATTTTAAATATTTTTTCTCGGTTTGGAAATCGGTGATCAGCAGCTAATTCATCAAAATGTTTTTTAACTTTTCTTTGCCTTTTTTCTTGAAAATGGGTATCAATAGCATATTTTCTTGCAGTTTCACTGGCTTTGCACTTGAATAATTCGAAATCATTTCTATAAATTTGCAACTTTGCTTTGGTCTCTGCTAAAACTTTACTCGCCTCGCCCAAATTGATGTCGCATTTTTGTAAAGTTTTGGATGCATAATTGATGTCGTTCAATACACTGTGCATGAATTCGCAAAGCAACACGAACTCGAAATTTAGCATTTTTGTTTTAATACTCTCTGCTTTACTACGCTCATCTTTATTAGGACTCTTTAGAACTATTTCTGATAATGCTTTGATAATATCAAAATAACGAAGTTTTATTGCAGATATCGTATTGACCCTACTGGACCATCTAGTCGGATTTAGTTTTTTTAGAGTGGTGTCCGATTCGCCAGTGAATTTTGACAGTAGATCCCAACGTTTGATGCTGTTTCCGAAAAAGTTATACAAATCTTGCAACGTTGCGAAAAAAATCTGTATTTCCACACAACTGCTAACGGCATCATTTATCACCAAATTTAAATTATGAGTGGCACAATGTACGTACTCTGCGTTAGGCTGGATATCCTTAATATGTTTTTGTACACCATTATACACACCACTCATCACACTGGCTCCATCATAGCCTTGCCCCACACATTTTTTTTAAATCAATATTTTTGTCGATAAATAATGTTGTCACTTGGTTGACTAAATCTACTGCGCCATGTTTGATGGCTGCATAAAAGCATAGAAACACTTCTTTTACTTCTATATCAATTGGCTGTCCATTTTCCGATCTGGTTATTACTACATACCTCACAACAATGCTTAGCTGATCTATCTTCGATATGTCCTGTGTCGTATCCATTATGATGGCAAAAAACGGTGACGCTCTAATTTGTTCTAGTAGATGGGTTTCGAGTTTGGTCCCCAAGCTCTCAATCATTTCATTTTGAATTGTTGCACTCAGATATCTTGTAGATCCTAAAAACATAAAAAAACACAATTTCAAAAAAGTCCTGATATTAAACAGTTAATAATTATAAACAAAATAAAACGATAAAAAAACTTAGAAATAATTATTATTACCTTTGGGCATATCCAAAACTTGCCGCAAAATGTGATCATATCGGGCGACAAGCTCTACAAAGGACAGAAAATTTCCGTGGTATCCTTCCTGACTTAAGTCTTCTTGATGTCCTCTCAAAGCCAAAGAACTCTTTGCTAGGGTAAGTATGATATCTGTTGTAAATATTTTCCACGGCGCTATTCAATCCACCGGGCTCGTAGAGTGGCGGAGCCGGAACTATCGGGGATGAGGGGATCACGTGAATGAAAGATTTCTTTTGTTCTTAAATTGGCTTGAGGGCTCGCGGTGGTGTTCGAGACGGTGCTAACTTTGCTTCATACAGAAGACGTCCGTTGACGTAGTGGATTTCCCTTAATTTCCTTCCTTAGAAGACGTCTGGTGACGTGTTGGATTTCCCTTATTTTTCTTCCTTAGAAGACGTCTGGTGACGTATTATGGAACCGTTGTTCCTATCTTATAAGACGTCTGATGACGTATTTGATTGCCGTTGTTGTTTGCCGTTTTACTTCTTTTAGAAGACGTCTGGTGACGTATTGTGGAACCGTTGTTCCTATCTTATAAGACGTCTGATGACGTATTTGGAACCGTTTTTGTCGTTTTACTTCTTTTAGAAGACGTCTGGTGACGTATTGTGGAACCGTTGTTCCTATCTTATAAGACGTCTGATGACGTATTTGGAACCGTTATTTTCCATTTTTTAACCGGGTCCTCCGCACTCTTGCGCGCTTTCAGCGCGCGAGCGCAGGTACGAGTGTGAGGAACCCCTCGTACTCGGGCGTCATCTCAGGGGGCAACAGCTCCCCTGGTCGTTGGTTGCTGACCTGTGCCTATGCTTACTGGAAATACATATGTACGTTGATTATTGTTTACTTGTTTAATTCGATTTTGTTGTTGTACTGCTGTGCCGACAAGCAATTTGTTAATGATGCCTAAAGAAACTAAAAATAAAAAAATGTACAGTCAGAAGTACATGTAGATTTGGGAAACAGATCCAGATTTAAAAGGTAAAGAAATTTCATTGCATTTTTGTAATTTATATTTTTTCTTTTATTATATATTTTTTTAGGGGGATTTCTAAGTAATTGGGGCGATTTTGGGGGTTTTTGACTTAAGCTTTAGGGATAAATATTTTTGAGAGTTGGTAACACTGCCGATGACAGTAGATCGTACGCAGTTTGGTTCCGAAATCGTTCGCGGAAATAAAAATCACGAATCGGTTTATAACCGAGCATGCGCTCTACTACGATTCCAAATTAGTTCAGTACTAGTTCCGAATTAGTTCTGAATCCTTACCGCGAACAAAGCTATTATTATTGGAAAATTTTGTAATTCTTAAAAATATTTTTTATAACGGTAGAAAAATAATTAATATTACCTTAAACTTGATAGAGGTGTTAACATGCGCTCATGTTCCTTATGTCCCCTTATTACACTGGCTTTTATAAGTGTTTGAATCCTTCTTTTGTGCACCGTAATCACTTTCCCTTCACTTAACGTTTTGTTACATATAAAACAATGTTCCATTTTTACTTCGTGCGGCAGTAAAACATTTCAAAACATCGAAAATATGCGTCGAAAATATTTTTAATCCTCACTGCGTAGAAGCCAAGAACACACTGAACGCGTATTCTCACTTTCACTTCTATTCCCTTTACCCCGATCCCTTCTTGAGCTAAAAAGCTTGAGCGACAATGGCGCAGATTTCGTTCGGTAAAATACGCTATAACTCCGAAGGTATTGGTGGTAGAAAAAAAAGTTGTTTGTAATTAAAAGATCTACAACTTTGATAATCGGGAAAACTTCATAAAAGTGAACGGTTGGGGAAGAAATGGCGAAAAATGAAAAATAGGGAGAAAAAAAAGGAAAATTTTTGCCTTTCGGAAGTAATAACTCGAAAAATATTGGTGTTAAAAAAAAAAAGTTTCGGATAAAAAAGTCGGTAAATTTAATTTAGAAGAGAAAAGGTCTCTACAATTTTTTACCTAACATTAACCGTTCTCGAGATATCGAATTAAACGCGTTTTTAGCAAAATGGGGTACAGCTGACCATCGGAGAACCCCCCAAATTGGAATTTATGCTCAAAATGCACCCCCCTATCGATCCCTGATAGTCCGCAAAAAATATAATTTAGTGTTTATTTAACCCATTTTGAGCGATAATTTGACTGGACTATATAACGTTCGGTTTCGAGTGGACGGGGCGCGCGGTTTGCGCGACATATTTACGTAACCCCGTCCCCCGCTTCAGGAGTATAAATATTATATTCGCCCGCCAGGTGGCGGACCGTTTAGTCGTTCCCCGAACGCCATAGTGTCTACAACTTATCCCTAGCATGCCCTACTTACTCTATTCACCAACAATTATCCTAATAGGGTAATAAAGGACACACTAGGAATCATTTTAATAGTAAATACACAATAGGTTACATAATAGATTATACATAAAAACAGACATAAAGGACATAAATTAATATAAACATAAAGACATTATACAAAACATAAACAACTATATATGAAATGCGAAACTATCTTAACATAAATCTATACATATAAGTACCCTAGCTTTATTTACATTATTCTGTCGTTAACAGTAATCTAAAGGCATATTACTGAAATACTTTTCTACAATTTCAGGGCTTAGAAAAGATTGATTTGCGCCCGTATCGATTAGAAGTTTAAGTGGGGGTGATTCAATCTGTATATAGGGTAGTTGACGTTGAGTTTGAAGATTAACCTCTATTTTAGTTTGTCTAAAGTTAAACTTTTCCGAAAATCCTCATCGTCTGGTTGGGGGTTGTAAGATTCTTCATTAGTTGTCTCGTACTCTACGAGGGGAGGTCCAAATGTTCGTGGAATGAAAGGGTTTTAAATAAAATGAAACAACAAATCTATTTTTCCTTTTCAATATAGTCACCCTTAAGCTGAATATATTTATTAGATCTATGAATTAATATAATTTTTCTAAACCCTCGTATAAATATTTTTTATCTTTTGCCTCAAAATGAGCCAAAATTGCCTCCTTTACCTCATTGTCGTCGGAAAATTTCCTTCCCCTTAAGTCTTTTTTTAAATTGGGGAACAAATAAAAATCACTTGGGGCCAGATCTGGACTGTAGGGTGGGTGGACTAGTGATTCGAAGCCATGCGTGTGCAGAGCAGCCATTGCAACTCTGCTCTTGTAAACCGGCGCGTTGTCTTGCAAGAGCAACACACCTTTGGTCAATTTTCCTCGACGTTTTTCCTTGATGGCCTCCTTTAATTTTTCTAGTATCGTTGCGTAGTATTCTCCGGTTATGGTCCTTCCCCTTTCCTTGTAATCAATCAGTATTATCCCCTCACAATCCCAAAAAACAGTAGCCATCAACTTTCCCGCCGACTCCGACACTTTGAATTTCTTTGGCGGTGGTGTCCCCTGTTTGTGCCATTGCATGGACTCTTGTTTGGACTCAGGCTCAAAGTGATGAACCCATGTTTCATCTCCGGTAACAATCCGCTCCAAAATCTGTGCAGGTTCGTCTCCACACAACTCCAAAAATTGGTTTGACGTATCGACGCGTTGCCGTTTCTGAAGCGGCGTGAGCATTCTCGGTACCCATCTTGCACTGACTTTTGTCATACCCAGATGGTCATGTAGGATTCGCAAAATGGTAGTATCTGATATTCCTACTAATGCAGATAACTGTTTTTTCTTCAAACGGGTATCTTCCAGTACAATTTTTTCCACTTTTTCGATATTGTCTGATGTGGTGGCCTCAACTGGCCTTCCTGAGCGAGGGTCGTCTTCAATCGACTCCCGACCATGTTTGAAAAGACCATGCCACTTGTAAATCATTGATTTACTAGGGCACTGTTCCCCATAAACGGTTTATATTTCATTCAAAATGGTCTGAGCGTTCTTTCCTTGCTTGGTAAGGAATTTTATCACAGCACGGTGTTCAATTTTCTCCATAGTTTCAGTTTTCTTCCGGATTGACTTGTTTAGCAGGCGAGTGTTCGTAAACGAATGACGCAATAAGGCTGAAACTCAATTTATATACTAATGATGAGTCCCCAATTAGTATGACACTAAGCGAGCGCACCTATCCCCACTCCATCCCCTCCATTCCACGAACTTTTGGACCTCCCCTCGTATCTCAGGTTGGGGGTGCGGTTGCTGGTCATAGTCATTACAATAATAGTCAAAATGTTCGTAAGGGTTAGTCTCGTAATTTTGATGGTAATTGGTGTCATAATCACTAAGGGGGTTCGCAAGCAGCGCTGTCGTGGTAATTCATCTCACGCGATTTAAAGTAATTGTTTGGGAGTGGATTACCATACCTGCGCCAGTCATGTCCCATTGGTGCTAATGGTTTTTGTATGTAGTGACTCACACCATTCATTGGGCGCAGAGCATTGTTGGAACTAATATGCTGAGGTTTAATCTGTGATCTGAAAGCGTTATTCTGCTGATTATAGGTAGGCGGAAGAGCTCGGAACATTTGTTGGGTCCGAGTAGGGCCATTACGGAGCTGTTGATTAAATTCAGGCTTGCAGCCATGATGCAAATGGTATTGCGGGACTTGTGGCCGTAAGGGACGTGGCACATTGAATCCAGGTGGCCGCGAAGGGCTGGGTATAATAATCCCCTGTGGTCGCGATGAACCGGGTATATTAAACCCAGATGATTTCTGTGTGAATTGGAAACTACTACTAGGAATCGGTTGCCCCTCTTTCTTTGTAGGTACACCTTCATTTCTTTGCTGTAAGTACAATGTATTTAACTCCTCCTGTATGAATTCCAAAGCTTTCTCCATGGTTTCAGGTCTCATACACCTAATCCTGGAACCTAGGGGATCCCTCAGACCTCGTAAGTAGGCTTGTAAAGTAAGCTTTTGATAAAGCTCGCGCTTGGCTTGCACGGTGGTAGCAACTGACTCGTGCAAAGAAATGTAGGTCATTATAGTGCTAAATAGACTCTGACACTTCTCATAAAATTCTGGAGGCGTGCTCGAGCCTTGCGTGAGTAAAGAGAGATCATTGTACAAGGCGGTCTCGTCCCCATGGTCTGCAAAATTATTTATTTATGAACTACGTATGCAATTCCAATCCTCTTGGATGCCGTTTGAATTTAATAAACGCGCCGCGGGCCCCGTAACTTTGTTTATGGCAGGCATTGTTATGGCATGGAATGGTGGCAGGCTTTCTCCTGGACCTCCTCCTGTGCGTCTAATAGACGCATTTCGGGCGGCGCATAGTTTTTTTAATGCGCATTTTTTTTTCAGCCCAATACTGAAACAAATTGATGAAAATTTAGTTCTATTGAATATTTATCCAATGTATACTTAAAACTATTAATACATACTTTAGCCCATCCAACCCCATCTTTCATTACTAGGCCCAAAGAATTCACATATGTTGCCACGGCTGACCACTTTTTTTTTGACTCCATTTTTGCGGAGTTTGTTTGAAGGCATCCCTTGGCGATGTCGGGATTTTTTCCAAAAACTCCACTAACGCTTCCACCTGCGCATAACTCGGCCTAGGCATTATCTGAAATGCCAGAAATACAAATATATAAGCAAACAATAAAGATATAGTTTTGTGGTCAACTTGAATGAATTTCAGTTAGTATTTGAAATCTACTTACCGTGGAAGGACTCACAGGTCGCTCGACTCACAGGAAACTCGCAGGTCGGCTCGATAGTCTTAAGATTACAAGTTTAATTAAAAGTTTTATATTTTGTAAAGACAAAACCGTCGAAATTTAAAAAAATGATATATGTCACTTGTCAGCTTCACGTCGAATGATCAAAAGTTGATGACAGCTGACATTAGTGACTGGGTTTTTACAAATTATATTATGTTTAAACTAAATTTAGGTAGTTTTTTATCATATAAAGTAATTAAATAGCTTTTGTAATATTTTTTTTTGTAATAAATGTAGAAATGACTAATTTCTTGTGTGAAAAAATGTTGAAATACATGTTACCGGTTTTACTAAAATGGTAGACATCCGTAAAACGACGCGCTTCGAGCCTAACTTCATGCGTAACGGCATTATCAGATTCCAATCATTGCAATGTTACAATACGAAACCAATATTAACGACATTTGTTTCAAGAGTACCGTTTTGACGATCGGATTCGATTCAAATTAGCTTGGCTTCAAATTGTTATTTGTTTCAAGAGTAGGGCTGCTGATTTGCCTAGCGGGTGATTGGTCATCTTTATTTAAGCGAAAATTAAGCGAAGACAAAGCTTTATTTTTCTTATGCCTAGATATGTTTCTGCTGAATTACGGATTTTGCTACAGGTTTTTTCCTTATAATTACTATTTAATTATACATTTTCCCCATTGTTCTGTTTTCACTTTGATTTTACTTGGAGTGGATACTCCTTTTACATTCCTTAGTAAATGATTGTATACATTATAAATTTTGTAATTCAACATAATTGGCAGAACAATGGGTACTTATTCCTTATTAACTACTTAGCAAGTTAATATTTACTTTTTTAATTTATATACAATATATCAATAATTTATCCTATGTTTGCCATAAATTAATCTAAAAATCTAAGAAATGCCATATTTTTTCATTGCCTATTGGGTGCAAAAGGCTTTGTTAAAAGATAGCTACTTGTACAACATAGATTGCCACTTTACTGGCAATGTTTGGCTAGAAATTAGGGGGCGCGGCCTAATTTCGCCGTATTGCTTAAGTGCATTGTTAACAATCTCCCCCTCGTGCGAATCTAGCACCTTACTAAGGAACAATGCACCTTTCTTTGTTCAATATTATCAGACGTGAAGATGGTCGTCTCATCACGCCTGCTGTGGTTTTTACATCCACTATTCTCACTTTTCCATCTTTCCCGGGTAGCACCCGTACCACCTCTCCTCGTGGCCATGTACAACGAGGTAGTGTGTGATCAACGATGAGTACGATATCGCCTATTGCTGAATTAACGTAGTCTTGTTGGCCATTATCACGTCATGGAAGTAGTGATGGTAAGTATTCTTTCACCCATCTTGCCCAGAAGTGGTCGGCAAGACGTTGCACCGTTTTCCAGGTGGTCTTTCCCACTAATTAATTATCATTGAATTTTCCTGGTGACGTCATACCGCTGGATCGCCCAATTAGGAAGTGATTGGGTGTCAGTGCTTCTTCGTTGTCGTCGAGATTTACAGGCGTTAGTGGTCTGGAATTGACTATGTGTTCAGCTTCCAGGATCAGTGTGTGGAGTACCTCCTCTCTGGGCGCGCGTTCTCTTAGAGTCGCCGACAGCGCATTTTTTACTGATCTTACTAACCTTTCCCACGTTCTGTGGTGGTTCAGGCCCAGATATGTGATCGTCTATATATTTGAATCTGTGGTGGTCGAGTTGTACTCGTGCGCCCGAGCGCCGATACCAGCGAACGATCGGCTTGTTCCGTCGCGCCTCGGACGCGGCTCAGTTTTCCCGAGCTTGCCAGTCAGAAAACCACCTTCACGCCGATAGGCCGCGCACGCTAGACTCCGCTCCGACACACGCGTTCCGCCATCTTGTAGTCACGTAATAATTTATCCATAATACAAGTTGTAATATATCGGGAGAATAAACGCATTCCTAGAATATATGTGGACTCATTTATGCAACCTCCGCACCACATATAAATGGTGACCCCGACGTGATCTTAGACGACGGAAAAGTCGTCGGAATATATGAGTACGTCGACGCTCGAGAGTAAAGAGAGATGGTTCGAAGAATATCTCGGGACCATCCTCACGAGCGATATACGTACGAAATGTCAAGGGAATGTTAACGTAAGGGCCCTGATCACGGAATGAAGACGGAATGGGAAACCAACCTATCAAACCGTTGAAGAATGATGAGTTGATCGGGTAAACGACGCTGTTGAAGTCAGGATAGTTCTCGACAAGTAGTGTTGTAAATATCTCGTTGTAAATAATTTCCACGGCGCTATTCAATCCACCGGGCTCGTAGAGTGGCGGAGCCGGAACTATCTGCTGGGTTGAGGGGATCACGTGAATAAAAGGTCTTGTGTTGATTTTCTTAATTGGCTTTAGGGCTTGCGGTGGTGTTCGAGACGGTGCTGACTTTGCTTCATATAGAAGATGTCCGTAGACGTAGTGGATTTCCCTTAATTTCCTTCCTTAGAAGACGTCTGATGACGTATTGGATTTCCCTTGCTTCTTTTAGAAGACGTCTGGTGACGTATTTGGAACCGTTGTTCCTATCTTAGGAGACGTCTGATGACGTATTTGATCTTTGCCGTTATTTTCCAACCAACCAACCGGGTCCTCCGCACTCTTGCGCGCTTTCAGCGCGCGAGCGCAGGTACGAGTGTGAGGAACCCCTCGTACTCGGGCGTCATCTCAGGGGGCAACAGCTCCCCTGGTCGTTGGTTGCTGACCTGTGTCAACTTATGTTGGCCTTGATATGTTGGACTAGATTATGTTGGTGATTGCAGGAGCTCGCGAGGCAGCGGACGTCCGTCCGGCGGCCGCGAGTGCAGAGGCGCTAAATTTCTTAGGTGAGTGTGTGGTCCATTATCGGCGCGGTTGTAAAGGCTCCGCGCCAATTGGACCACGAATTCTTCTATCGAAGGCATCTGCACGTCGCGGGCGATGACGTCATTGCGTACGTAACGCCCCGCTTCTACGATTATACGCAGAGCAACGTTCTGCTGGACCTGCAGCCGTTTGCGCTGTGTTTGGGAACACAGCGCGTACCATGCTGGCGCAGCATATGTGAGACGCGAGCGGACGTAGGCTTTATAGATCCTCAGTCGCGTTCGGAGAGGCAGTCGTGATGCCAACACAGGTCTCAGAGTCGCTCGTGCAGCCTTCGCCTGGCGGACCATTTGGTCCACCTGCGGAATCATGCGCAGCGAGCGATCAATGTGGCATCCGAGGTAACGGACAGAGGACTCCCATCCTACGTCCTGACCTCGGAACTTGAGCGGTGGCGGCATGGTACGCTTTAGGCCGGTAAGCAGGGCGGCCGTCTTCGAAACGTTGACGGCCATTCTCCACTTATCCAGCCAGTCAGGCAGCAGGTCCAGGACACGTTGCATTTTATTGGCAGCAATATTAGCTCTGCGTGAAGATGTAAAGAATGCGCTGTCATCGGCGTATAATGCCAAGACAGCGTCTTCCTCCCACTCCTGCAGCTGGGCATGTAGAGTGGGGATGTCGTTAGCGAACGCCGCATATAGACACGGCGAAAGGCAACTCCCTTGTGGTACTCCTGCAGTAATGGGGCGTGGCTGGGAAGCCACGTCCTCGACCGAGACGTAGAAACTTCGACCCTCGAGGAAGGACTCTACTATCCGCACAATTGCAGGCGGCGTCCTGGTATCCAAAAGTTTGAAGAGCAACCCCTCGTGCCATACACGATCAAAGGCCTTCTCAATGTCTAAGAAGACTCCAACCGTGTATCGGCCCCGGTTGTTCTCTGATGCCAGGTGATGTAGGACACGCGTAAGCTGGAGCGTTGTGGAGTGGTTTCTGCGAAATCCAAATTGCTCCGCCCTGATTGGGAGATGCGGACGGAGACGTCGCAGCAACAAACGCTCGAACAGCTTAGCAATGTGGGATAGCAGAGTTATGGGACGGTAGCTCGAGGGCTGACGGCGGTCTTTTCCCGGTTTCGGAAGGACTATGACTTTACCCAGCTTCCACGATGCAGGGAAATAGCCAGTGCGGAGGATCCCATTGAACAGTCTGGTCAATGCTACCAGACCCTTCTTAGGCAGCTGCATTAGCGCCATCGTTGAGATGTCATCTGGACCCGGCGCCTTTCGCCTATGCAGGCGAGCAACTGCCTTGCGCAGCTCTGACGGGGAGATAAAGTCATCTCCCCGGAGCGGAGGCGCCGGAACACACAGGAATTCTCTAACGCGGCGTTCGACTTGCCTATGGAAATCGGCGGCGGCGTCTGCGGCAGAGTGAGGAGTAAACTGTTCCTCCATGTGGTTGGCAAGAATTTCAGCCCGGTCCATGGCAGCGTAACAACGTTTACCCGCGCTGTTGAGCAGCGGGTAAACGGGGGCTGGAACTTTAGTCAGCTGTCGATTGAGGCGGTATAGGCTGACATCGTCTTCTGCCGCCCGGTCTATGATATCATTCCAGGCGGTACCACGGAACGCCTTAACCGCATTCGACAACTGCTCCGTCAGGCTGTTGAGTTCACGCTTAACCCGCGGACAGCGAGAGCGCGCCCAGAGCTTTCGTAGTGCGCGTTTGCGGCGTAAGTCGGCACACAAGTGTGGCGGCAATTCCTCTCGGCGGTAGGTCGCGGAGGATTTTGTTGTAGCTGCGGCCTTCGCGGCTTGGATTCTTGTAGTGATATAGGACGCAGCTGTTTCCACCTCCTCCGGCGTGGAGAGAGTACCGCGGAGGGAAAGATCGGATAGCGCCCCACTATAGGTGCGCCAGTGCGTTTTATCTCTGGGTGCCCTTGCGGCTGTAAAATCCGCCGCGAGGCCAAGCGTGATTAGAATGGGCAAATGTTGCGTATCCAAATCATATAGTACGTCGACATGGACCGGACAGTGGAGGGCCTGACATAAGGCCACATCCAGGACGTCCGGGGAATACCGTGGGTTGGCGGGCACATGGGTGGGCGCATCCGGGCCCACCACCTCGTACCCTTGGTTTTCGGAATCCTCGATGAGCCACCTTCCCGCGGGGTTAATCACACGGGAACCCCAAGCCGGGTGTTTGGCATTAAGGTCCCCTGCCACGAGTGTAGGCGTGCTTCCATCGAGTATTTTTCGGATGTCCTGTTTGTGGAATGGTGATCCGGGGGGTCGGTATGCGGCAAACAAACGGAGTTTCGCGCCGGCGGCATTCACTCGGACCCCTATGGAGCGAGTAGAGGTGAATGGCGGCAGGTCCAACTCTTCGTGTATTAGGTCTCTCCTCACGAGGGCAGCGGTGCCTCTGTATGGCACTCCCTCGGGTGATACCTCGTCGCGTCGATACACGAAGAAGTTGGGTAGACGGAGGTCACGTTGAGGCGACAATTTGGTCTCGCCCAGTAGAACAACATGGATGTCCTGCGACTGGACGAGAGTTCTCAGATGGTGGAGATGTCCCCTGACACCCCCCGGATTCCAATATATAATTCTAAGGTTGCCTCTGCTGGCCATTATAAAATGGTGTCAGTTGTGCCAATCCACGCGCTGCTGCCGTGGCCAAATCGGCGCCGGAGCATGCGGCCAGGAAGAATTCCGCCAAGGCACCGATCAACATATTGATCGGCTCCCCATTCGGCTCCCCTGTTGGTAGGACAACTCTCTGTTGTCCGGCTGCTGGAATTGGGATCGTAGGCCTGTACCCGGCTTGTGGTGCGGGAGTGGGCGTAGGAACTAACGTCGCAGCAATAGCTGATTCCGGTGCGTTCACTACTGCCCATGTTGGCACCTGCACTGGCGCTACTGGAGCCCGAGACGCCGGCCCCGGTGCAGGCTGTGGCGTGGAGGTGGTTGGGGCAGTAGCCGCTTTGTGTTTGCGGCCACCCCGTTTCCTTCTCTTGCGTTGCAATGGAGCGCCCCTTTCAGTTGGCTCATTCGCAGGTGCAGCTAACGTAGCCGCACCCGGGACAGTGGCCACATAGACCGGTTGCGCAGGATGCTGTAGTACCGCACGTCCCACACGCTGGGAGGCTGGTTGTTTGGTAGGTAGGGGTGCATGTGTTTGGGTACCCATTTTGCGGGCCACGCGGCGAAATACGGCACAGCGACGGTCATTTGCCGCGTGATCCTTCGCGCAATTTGCACAGGTTGCCGGCTGGTCTCTTGGCCGCGGGCATTCTGCTGCTGGGTGCTCCCCCGCGCAGCGAACACATTTTTGTGGTCGGTAGCAATTATACGAGGCGTGGCCGAAGGCCTGGCACCGATGACATTGTGCCGGCCCCCCGCGACCTCTCCACGCCTCGATAGTTATTCCCGGCATAAACAGGAGCTCATCGATCGCATACAGGCGAGAGAGCTCCTGTGGCGTCAGATGGTCCAGCTGCACGTGGAACATGCAACCCGGTCGTCCACGACGTGGTGGAAGGGCGCGTACATGCCGAACCGTATATCCGCGCAGTTCTAGCGCCTCCCTGATTTCTTCAGGGGGAGTATCATGAGGTAGTCCTCTCAAAGCCACTTTAGTTGGCAGTTCTTCTGCTGGCGCATAGCAGTACCAGGCCAATGCAGGCTCCTTCTCACCAAGCTCCATGAGGTAGGCCTGCACTGTCCGATATTCTTCAGGTGTTCGCAAGATAAAGCGGACACCTGATCCAAAGGGCCTCGCATTGGGGGGGTGTCCCAGTTTATTTTTAATAGCAGCGAAGTGGCGCGTCCAATTGGGCAGCCGCTCCACCACTATCGGCGGATAGCTGCGTGCTTGTGCTTGTTGAGCTGTGGACGCGGTCTCGGGCACATCCTCGCCGCTGGCTGTCTCTTGGACAACGGTTGCGCGAGGTTTTATTGAGGGTGGTGGAGATGAAGCCACGGCGGCAGCATAGGATGGTTGTGATTGTCCATCCGGTGAAACTTCGATTTCGGGTGGATTTGGCCCCAGCGTGGCGTAGCTAGTGCTATCCAATCCACGGGGGCCAGCGGGTTCCTCCTCCATAACCGATGAGGGGGACGATGTTGGTGCCCCTAAAGGCAATGAGGTGTGAGAAGGAGCGATAACTTCTACTTCCCTCTCAGTGGACTCAGGTCGCCTCCTAGGGGGGCGCTGAGGAAGTGGTGCCGCGCCAGAGATGGTAATACGCGGGCGTGGTACTTGCGATTCCAGTGAGGTTCTGGGTGCTGGAGAAGGGGGGGAGTCTGCGCTGCAGCACAGTCTCTTCTCGTCCCCTTCTTCCTCTTCTCCGGATTCCGGCGTAGGGGGGCGGCGTAACTTGGCCGCGGCTCGCCCTGTCTTTCGCCGCACGGTTTCCCCCGAAAACGGAGGCTCAGTTCCGTCTGAGGGAGTACCGGAGGCGGCGGATGCGGACGGTGTTGGGCGCGCGTCAGTTGACCCGCGCGGGCCCAGTTCGCTGGGATCTACTTGGCGGATCTGATGAGGTGCGAAGAGATCGCGGGCCACAACTGTCCGCGGCGCTGATGCTCCTCTTCTTCGATTCGCCTTTTCACGGACTAGGGGTCGCCCCCTGTCCGCCATTGTCTTCTTTGGCCCGACTTTGATTGAGGGGAACTACTGTATACACTCCCGGCGTGGGCAACCCATCGGGCTAATCCCCGTGAAACACGCCGCGTACGAATGAACAGTGGTACCGAAATGCGGGAGCAGAAGCCTCGACGCAACGGGCGTACTGCGTGGAACCTTTATAAGTAAAGGATAAGCAGTGCGCAGAAAACTCGACTTAAAAGTTGGGCTTGGTATAGATCGATTCACGTAACTTTGCCGATGGCTATACCGGTAGCTGTTGTGTATAGCCGAATATACGTACGAAATGTCAAGGGAATGTTAACGTAAGGGCCCTGATCACGGAATGAAGACGGAATGGGAAACCAACCTATCAAACCGTTGAAGAATGATGAGTTGATCGGGTAAACGACGCTGTTGAAGTCAGGATAGTTCTCGACAAGTAGTGTTGTAAATATCTCGTTGTAAATAATTTCCACGGCGCTATTCAATCCACCGGGCTCGTAGAGTGGCGGAGCCGGAACTATCTGCTGGGTTGAGGGGATCACGTGAATAAAAGGTCTTGTGTTGATTTTCTTAATTGGCTTTAGGGCTTGCGGTGGTGTTCGAGACGGTGCTGACTTTGCTTCATATAGAAGACGTCCGTAGACGTAGTGGATTTCCCTTAATTTCCTTCCTTAGAAGACGTCTGATGACGTATTGGATTTCCCTTGCTTCTTTTAGAAGACGTCTGGTGACGTATTTGGAACCGTTGTTCCTATCTTAGGAGACGTCTGATGACGTATTTGATCTTTGCCGTTATTTTCCATTTTTCCTTAGTCGCTTATTAGGGTTACGGTGTTACCGTAAGGAGAGCCGTTGGCGGTTTTTTCCGTTAAGCCGTTAATGACCGTTATCCCGTCTCTCTTCACCACCCCTCCCCCTTCAACCGTCTTTATTTATTTTTCCTATTATTATTTTACACATATATATATACACATTTTGTTACATATTCTATTTACAATTATTACAGTATGATACTGCCACTTTTAAAAGATCTGCCAATTTTCGTGGGTTTTATAACCTTATTTGTTATACAATACCTAGTGCAGTGGTTCTCAAACTTTTTAAATGACGGAACCCTTTTGGGAAGCAAAATACTTGATGGAACCCTACAATAAAACAATTATTTTTATAAGTGTATTCTATATTAATCAGCATAATAAAAGTACAATGTATCAGTTACTAATTATTATTTACTTCACCACTTGGTAAGGACAATAATAGAAAACATTAAAAAAGAAAAAATCTAACTAGTGGGAGGTATGAAACTGTTTTTTATTTTTCATCAATTGCTTGATATCAGGTTTGATGGAAGAAAGTTGGAGTCTCATATCAGCTTCGGCGTCCAGTCTATTGCGATATTTTGTTTTCGTGGCTGCGTAGGTAGAGAATCCTGTTTCGCACAAATATGTAGTTGGGAACGGGAGAAGAATATCCAGAGCCATTTGGCCAAGCATTGCATATTCATCTTGGATTCTGCACCAAAAATCATTAAGAGGCGTCGTTTTGAACAATGACTCCATACTTGTGTCTGATGACATTTCTAAAAGAGATTCATATATCTCATTTGACATGTTTTCAGGCTTTTCCAAGTTGGGTAAAAAAGGATTATGAATCCAGGAGTTCACTTTAATTTTTGTATTGTGTTCTTCGGGAAAATACTTTTCAAAAGATGCGCGCATCGAACTGAGATATTGGACCAATTCTTCAAACACATTATCTTCAAACATTTCTGAGTCGTTTTCGCTAACAAACTCACTGAGTAACGTAAAACTTTCTATTTCTTTCTTACCAATGCAAATGATCCAAAAATCTAATTTTCTTTTAAAAGCAGTTATTTTATTATAGGCCTGAAACACTGTTGTCTGTTTACCTTGCAACGATAAATTTAATTCGTTAAGTTTTTGAAAGATATCCGCCATAAAAGACAATCGGAACAACCAAGTTTTATCATACAAACGGTCCTTCAAATTAAAAGAAGTATCTGCTGAAAGAAACATTTGTAACTCGGCTCTAAGTTCAAATAGCCTTGTTAAAGTTTTTCCCCGAGACAGCCATCGCACTTCTGTATGGAGCAGCAGTGTTTTATGTTTGCTGCCATAATCTTCACACAATAATGAGAACAATCGGGATTGTAGTGGTCGTGATTTGATAAAATTAATTATTTTTACCGCTTCATCCATAACTAATTTTAGATTAGACGGCATTTGCTTCATCGCAAGTGCTCGTCTATGCAGAATACAATGACTGGAACTACAATTAGGCGCTTTATTTTTCATTCGTGACACTGCTCCTGCTGTTTTACCTGTCATCGCCTTGGCCCCATCTGTACAAATGTCAATGCAATTGTTCCAACTGAGATTATGTTCTTCAAAAAATATATTTATTTTATTAAAAATTTCTTCCCCGGTAGTGTTTGTAAGCAGCGATGAACACATAAGCATGTCTTCTTCAAAAGAACTTTTATATGGATATCTCACAATAACCAGCAGGATAGCCAAACCAGCGACATCAGTCGACTCGTCCATTTGCAAAGCGAATCGTGTATTTTGTAGACGTGTAACTAGTTCTTGTTTGACGTAGCTTGCCAGATCATGGATTCGTCGTGAAACAGTATCGTTTGATAGCGGAACAGTAGAAAGATGCTTTGCAGATTTTTCATCAAGCATACATTTTGTTATGTCTAATACACATGGTTTTATTAATTTCTCAGCGATAGTGTGCGCTTCACCTGCTTGTGCAATGCGATAGCTAACTAAGTATGATGCCTCCGTGGCCTTTTCGTTGGTAGTTTGTGTTACATGCATCATATTTTTTTGACTTTCTAATAACTGATCTTTTTTGCGAACAAAAAATTCTTTATTCTTGTCTTTAGTCTCGGGGTGTACGGTTTCTAAATGTCGACGCAATTTGGCAGGTGCCATGGAACTATTAGGAAGCAGTTTACTACAGAGCATGCAGAGAGGTGAGCCGTTGGAATCAACAAATCCGAAACTGATATAAGATTCATCATACTTCCTTTTTTTCGTCTTTGAAACCGTCGAGCTTGACGTCGTGGCACTCGTGGCATCATCTTCTGGATCGGTGATTGCTAAATTCTCCGCGCGCATTGCTTTTGAACATTCAGCGTCATTAGAAGATGTTGTTGGAACACGTTTAACACCTTTAAGCCAACGTTCCATTCTTCTTTATTTATAATGTTACAAGTCAGGATAGTGGGGTTTAAATAATGCACAATCGTTACTGCGTATAAGAGACTAAATTTAGAACCTACAGGGAAGAAATGTATAAAACTGAGACAACAGAATACAGCAGGCAGTAAAACAATGAACACTAGTTTCTCGCTAGCGAGCTTGTAAGTAGGTAGTAACTTATCGCTCCGAACGCTAATCATCAACTGACGACGCCAACGCGCGATCGCCGCTTTTATACTTAGTCCTAGACTCGATCTCAAATATTCTCGAAAATACTCGAGTCGGCACCTTTGATAAACAAAAAGCAAAAATAAAAACAGAAATTTAAAAATAGCGTTGTAAACAATATCGACTTTATCCTTTGAAGTTAGAGACGAAAGTCGCTAGTTGACAACTATAGCGTCTAATTCAGAGGCGGCTTTTATCAAAGAGACTGAGCGCTTACAAGTATACTACCCGCTCGTTTTAAGTTTGCCGCTGGCGATAGGTATGAGTGTATGACGTTCGAAATTTTTTATTTAATTGTAACAATAAAAATTGTGTACGTTAGATATTTGGGTAAAACTATGACACATTATAAGTTTTGTTGTCACGTGGGGGAGGGTACGCGCATTCCACAGACCGGCAAACTTAGAGCGAACGCGTTGTACAAGTATAAAATTGTTGAGACCAAACTTATGAGATATTGTACCAGCTAATGTAACACAAGCTTATACAAATACAAATAAATAAATAAATAACATTCATAGCGTTTTGTCTCCGCGCGGCCGCGGAGTCCGCACAGCCGCGGAGCGACCAGAGAGAGGTGTTTTGATTTTTTTATTTCTAAATTCTTGCGGAACCCCGACAGAGGTATCACGGAACCCTAGGGTTCCGCGGAACACACTTAGAGTATAGCTGCTCTAGACCATTGAAATAGCAGAAATATGAAATTAAGAATTATTTATTTCATAACCAAATTATAATCGAATCTGAGTTGATTATTTAGATTAGATGTGACCGATTAAAGTCACATCTAACCGAGTCTTTCTATTCCTAGGCTTTGTATATAGGGAAAAAGAAGACCCAAACAAAAAAACCTATATGCCGTATTACTTAATTCTAACACAATTATTTACACAAGACTTAGATCTATTCGTAATAAAAGAAACATACATAGTAAATTACACGTTTATTGTGTATGCGGTGAGGTGTTATTTAATTGAAGATTGAACTCTAGTTTAATCCAGGATAACCTGCCTGAATTTATGTCTGTCAATTGGCTCAGTACATAATGATATATATATTTATATATATATATATATATGTGTGTGTTGGTTTTCATTAATATCATTTGAATAGTGACTCGACATACATGAGAGTGGTTTTGTTTAGAACTAGAATAACATGATTATGTACTCAATTAATCATCCTTTGGTAACAAGCACATTATTTCGAGAAGACTCTTTATTGAGCTGGATTTTAGTATGACCTTTGGATATTTATACACCTCATCTCACACAGACATGATTTATAACAGTTTATACACATTTATATACACATCTGCTCATAACTTTGTTCACATGTCCATAATTTAATGTATCTTTCATGAATCGTAAGTGCTGATCAATTCATTATATTTAATTAGGTGATTGTATGGGCTCTAATGGTATTTCTTACCATTCTCGTCTTTATTATTCGACGGCATCTGGTAAATAGGCATAATTATGGTAATTATTATAATACAAATATAAGAAATTGCCATCTCCCAATACGATCTGTGGTTAGTCAATAATTCATATTCCTTATCAGATATTATATCCATTGTCAAATAGCTTGTTTGTTTATGTTTAGCTACAAATGACAGTTAGTTATATAACACTGTGTACAAAGTTATGAGGCACTAAAATAATTATGATAGTTTGTACTTTACCAGACAACTTTTCTGGTCCAACTTATTTTATTATTCCCGCCTATCTTATACAAATTAAATTGGAAAACTTTTATTACTACTACACACACTATAAAGAACTATTATCTAGATCGGGCTAGCGTGAGCTAGTCAAGACTTCTATCTGGTTCCTTCAGGGAGCAAAAGCGCGCGAGCTCGACCAAGGATGAAACCGTTGTGTCTTCTCTCCTCATGTTCGTCTCAAGCGCAGCCAGCTCTCCAGCCACGCCCTGATGCTGCTCCTTGCCAATGGGAAAAATCAAAGCCAGTCATTTGCTCCTGATTGGTCCGTATCTTAGCGTCACCGTGCCGCGTCTTGGCGCTAAAAAAAATTGGCGGCAGAATTCTCACGATAATAATTTTTTTGTGCGTGTTGACCCATGGGCCTTTTACACGTGCATGCAATCATTTTTACAAAATGTCTCCCCTTTATAAATTTATGACTTTTGTCAAGTATCAAACATAGGCGAATTCCATAGAATTTGTGTCACTAATGGCTCTCAATAGTGTAACACTTGTACATTTTAAGATATTAACTTCGAGTATAAGTTAATTTATCGTCGTTAACAACAACTCGATAGGTTGTCTAGACATCTTAACATTTATTTTATGCAGATGTTTTCGGCGATGAGAGAAAAAAAATAGGATTTGTTTTGGCAACAAAAAATCTTCTTATTTTGAATTTTAAATAATGGCTAAATATCTCTCTAATTGGCCATCTCAGTTCCGCCCATATGGGGCGCGCCTGGTGGGATGAACTTCCATTGTATATCTCTTTGCTGAGATTCTTTTATTATTGCATTTTGGCTTTCTTTCCATGCTTCTGTCAGTTCTTTATTTGCGCCGACAAAGTTAGTGCCGTTGTCGCTGTACATGACAAGGTTTTCCTCTTCGAGCTATTAATCTTCTTAATGCTAATATCATGGAATCTGCAGAGAGCGAAGCGGCGAGTTCTAGATGTACCGCTCGCGTAGTCATACATGTGAACAGTACGCCCCATCTTTTCTCATAGCGTCTGCCTATTGTTATATTCATAGGCCCAAAATAATCCACCGCCGTACATGTGAACGGTGGCTGATGATGAGTTAATCTTTCTTTTGGTAGACCGCCCTGTTTCTTAGGTAATTGTTTGTTTACTTTGCACCACTGACATTCGTTATGAATTTTTCTTATGGTATTTCGAAGTGAGACAATATAGTATTTTTGTCTTAGTTCGTTCATTACTGACGAATCGTTCCCATGATTGAACTTTTCGTGTTCGTGTTTTATAATTAAGCGAACTACTGAGTGTTTGCCATCTAGGATTATGGGCGTGTTGTAGTCACTTGATAGGCTGTTGTCTGTCTGCATTCTACCATTTAATTTCATGATGTTATTTGAGTCCAGAACAATGCACAGTCGACGAAGCCGAGAGCTCTTTTCTATTGGTTTTCCTGTTAGAAGACGATTTATCTCGCCACCGAAACTTTCTTTTTGTATTTGCTTAATCCACAGTTCTTCGGCTTGACGAATTAAATTTGGAGATAGTGATGTAAGACACAAGTTAGACGATTTTTCGTAAGGCTTAATTTTGTTGGTTGAGGGATTATTTTTATAACGCTTGGTGATACGTTTATAGCAATATGTTGCATTTGCGCTTACGTAGTTTTTAAACTTTTCTAAAGTTTGGTGCCGTGGTCACCCAGGCACTTTACGCTGCGGGGTTGCGCGCTGCGTGGCCATAGTATTGGCAATTGTGGCATTGCCCAATACCGCCACGCTTGTGGGGGGCCTCGAAAGAGAAACCGGAGAGCCCGCAAATAGTGCGGGCGTTGAAGATTTTCTTCCCCTCGGGGGTGAAGGGAAGGACAACCAAGACTAGGTTGAAAGGGGTCCTGTCGCGCCCCTTGTAAAGACGGTGCACTTCCAGCACCGGGAGATCGTGGGATTTGAGATCCTCGAGGATCTCATCTTCTCCCAATTGGGGAGGGAGGCCACGGACCACAACGCGGAGACGTCGCTCCTCTTCCGTGGCGTACGTGTGAACGGAGGTTTTTTCCTTTCGGAGAAAAGAGGTTAGGGATCTGAAGTCCCTTGAAGAGGGGACTTGGACCTTAATGGCCACCGCGGAGTTGGAGGCCTTTGTAAAGGAGATCTTATGCGTCTCCATAGCGGCGCGGATGTGTCCCCAACGGGCCTTGTTTTGAATGAAGACAGGGGGAGGGGGCTTCTCAGTGCGGGGAACCGCGGGCGGGGGGGTGCTCTGACGGGAGCAGGAGGCCGTGCCGGGCTGGGCTACGGAGTTTGGCTTTGCAGCCTTCGGGTGTGCGGAGGGGATAGGGGAGGAGGTCTTAATAGGCCTCTTCCTTTTCTTGTTAACAATGGTGAAGCCATTGTGATGCTGAATCTTGTTTTCGGGTTCTGACTCGCAGTCGGAGGATTTGGAGGCATGGACTATGTGCTTGTCCTTCTGGGAGGTGTCGCAGATTTCATCCTGCTCTGGGGCGGGGTCGAGGGACGCAGGGCTCTCGAGGTGAGCCGCGGGATTATTAGTGACTGGGGGGGGGGGCAAACTCTGGCAAAGAGTTTGGAAAACCTCCCGGTGTTTCACCTGGAGTAGCGACATTAAGTCGGCGGGGTTGATAGCCATAGTTGGCTGGGGTGGGGGGAGAGAGAGAGAACAAATGTTGTTGTCTCTGTCACCCCGGGTAGGTGGGCCCGGGGTTGTGTAACCCTCCCTGCTGGGTGAAGCAGGGAGGTGAGTGCCTACTGTGAGCCCTAAGCTTGTAATCCGTCGCCAATCTTATTGTGCGACGGAGCCCTACGGTGTCTAGTGCGAAGGGTGTAGACACACCCGACCGACACTAGGTGTATAGCTGTGGAGGCAA
This sequence comes from Sesia apiformis, assembly GCA_914767545.1. Classification (NCBI taxonomy): domain Eukaryota; kingdom Metazoa; phylum Arthropoda; class Insecta; order Lepidoptera; family Sesiidae; genus Sesia; species Sesia apiformis. The sequence continues at coordinate 4,044,245 of OU611975.1, forward strand.
ACCAGAGACTAGGCCGACTAGGAGATCCCCCAAGGCCGGTTGTCTAGCTCCCGTCCAATTGACTGCCTCACCCTGAAGGGGCTCGGCGGGTGTAGTTGGGTCAACACCCCGCTCGGATCGTTGGCACCGTTAGGTTTCCACCGAGGACCACGAAACAGTGGATTTTCCCAGAAGGGACAAACTGTAGTTGTCCTGCAGCGGTTTCGACGAAATCAGCCGCGGCCTTGACAAAGGCAGCTTTTGATTTGAAGTCGGGGAGCCTACGGCTACGGCGCAACAGTGGCGCTACGATGCTACGACGGCAGCTACGGCGGCGGCGGCTACGGTGGCGCTACGGCAAGCGCAGCGGAGCTCGAGACGTCCGATCACTAGCGCGATCGGGAGCGGAATGTGTGTCGTACCTTGTTGATTTTGAATGCCGGGAAGTTTTTTTTTTTTTTTTTTTGTTAGGAGAGACAATCAGGAAAAATCCTGCATGGGACACCTGGTACCATCTAGTCTGGCTGGGCCAGCCTAGGTGGTACCAGGTAGTGTCGGACTCCTACCGACTAAAAAACCTGATTGCCTCAACATCGTGTATGTATAGTTCTTGTGGCCCTAGTGGCCTTTCAAGAGTCACCGGTCGCGTTGATGTAAGGCGAGCGCAGAAGGCGCTCAGCCAGGAGAAAAATGTGCGTTGCAACAGCCTAAGGGCTCCCCCGCCGGTAAACCGGCGGAAGGAACGGACCTCGGCTTAGGGCGTTGCATTGGGGGGGATACCGCGGGATCGCGTGTCGGCGAGAAGCGCCCAGGCATGTGTCGATGCCTAGTGAAAGTGTTGGCTGAGGGCCGGTGTGTGTTAACGGTGTAACGAGGGGGACGTCCACGTCTCGGCCGGCGGGGACGGTGTCTGTGTACTGTGTTTGGGTGCAGAGTGAGAACCGCATTGGCAGCGGTGATCGGGTCGTCGGGATCGTCCAGGAAGTGCCGCGGGCGACGATAGCGCGGAGGGGCACTCCTGTCCGGTATGTAGGTGAGGGAAGAGACAATCAGGGGGTTGGGATGGTTTGGGATAGCGTCATAGTAGCGTCGGGCGGTGTCTGTTATGTATTTGACGATGGAGGGAAGCTCCAAGTCCTTGTGGAGGTCAACGTTGCGCATGTACCATGGTGCGGCCACGGCCTTGCGCATGAATCTATTTTGCAATTTTTGGAGGATTGCAATGATGGAGGGAGCTGCGTGTGCGAACACAACGCTAGCATATGTCATAATGGGACGGACGAGAGTTTTGTACAATGTCAACTTATTTCTAAGCGACATTTTACTTCTCCCGCCTACGAGGGGGTTGAGGCGACCGAGCACAAAGGCGGCTCGGTTGCGGACGGTTTTGACGTGTTCTCGGAAGGTCAGTCTATGGTCTAGAGTGACTCCGAGATACTTGGTCTTCCTGACGAGAGGAATTGTTTGACCGAAAAGGGTTATCGGGAGAGGGGACAGCTTAGGCCTACGAGCGTTAGCCGTGGGAAAAGGGAAGCACATGGCTGCACTTTTCGTCGGGTTTATCTCTATCCTCCACCTCGCAAACCACTCACCTAGGGCGGTGACTGCGCGCTGGAGGCGTAGAGATACCATACGTAGGTTCCTATCTGAGGCGTAGAGGGCGGTGTCATCCGCGAAAAGGGCGAGCTCTATTCCTGGGGTGTGGGGGATGTCGTTAGTGTAGAGGGAATAGAGCGTGGGTGCTAGAACGGAGCCTTGTGGGACTCCAGCTCTGATTGGGCGGGGGCTAGACAGAGTGCCTTCGACTCTGTAGCGAAAAGTGCGATCGGTAAGGAAGTCTCTGATGATGAGAATGAGACTTTCTGGCACCTCCGGTTGGTACAGTTTATAAATTAAACCGTTGTGCCAGACCTTGTCGAAGGCCTTCGCTACGTCGAAGAAGACAGCTAGGGTTCAGAAGGGCCTCTTTTGATTGAGACGCGGGAGTATGTGCTCCGTTATTCGGTGCACCTGTTGGACACACGAGTGCTTGGCTCTAAAGCCGAACTGCTCGTCAATGAGAAGCCTTTTTGAGTTAATAGCTTCGTTCGCGGTAAGGATTCAGAACTGATTCGGAACTATACGCATGCGCAGTTCAAATAATGCCGTTCGCGGAACACACAATTCAGAATTTCTAGTTACAGTTCTGTGTTCGCGGAACCGTCGAACTCGATTCAGGATCGGTTCAGAATTAGTTCTATCAGTTCTATAACTTTGGCAAGAATCCGTAGTTCCAGACATGCGCAGTTTTTACCTAACGACATTTGACATACATGCTGCGGCTATATTCAGTTGGTTAGAAACTAATAAACTGGTTAAATAGTTAAATAAAATATAAATTGTATTAATTTATTAAGGGTTAAATAAAATATGGTTAGTTTTGTTTGTTGTTTATATAAATAAGTTTATATAAAACTCTAATAAGAGTAATGTGTTTTGGTGGGTCCACTTAAATACTTGTCAACTTAGGGGTTTTCCCCCCAAATTTAGGGGGTAAATAAGTGGGATGGGTTTTTTTTAGGGGTTTTATATTTTTAGGGATTTTTTGACTCTTCATATATTTTTTTGAATATATATTTTTCATATATTATGTGAAAGTATAGGCCCTGGGACAATCCAAACTATAATAACTAATCATATTTATTTGTTGACCTAGCGACTTAACGACATCTAGTACAAATATATTACAACTACTCTGTGGTGACTGGTGGTTATTGTGCCTATGTATAGGCCTATGTGCCTATACATATGTACGTTGATTATTGTTTACTTGTTTAATTCGATTTTGTTGTTGTACTGCTGTGCCGACAAGCAATTTGTTAATGATGTCTAAAGAAACTAAAAATAAAAAAATGTACAGTCAGAAGTACACGTAGATTTGGGAAACAGATCCAGATTTAAAAGGTAAAGAAATTTCATTGCATTTTTGTAATTTATATTTTTTCTTTTATTATATATTTTTTTAGTGGGATTTCTAAGTAATTGGGGCGATTTTGGGGGTTTTTGACTTAAGCTTTAGGGATAAATATTTTTGAGAGTTGGTAACACTGCCGATGACAGTAGATCGTACGCAGTTTGGTTCCGAAATCGTTCGCGGAAATAAAAATCACGAATCGGTTTATAACCGAGCATGCGCTCTACTACGATTCCAAATTAGTTCAGCACTAGTCCAGAATCAGTTCCGAATCCTTACCGCGAACAAAGCTAATGTAACTCAGCAGGCGAGAATGGAGGACTTTTTCGTAGATTTTAGCCATTGTATTCAATAGGCTAATGGGTCTGTAACTAGAGGGATCCGAGCGATGTTTGCGCGGTTTGGGGATGCCGATGACGACGGCTTCTTTCCAGGCGACTGGAAAGAGATGATTTCTCATGGCGGCATTGAGGATGGCCACGAGGAGAGCGATCAGATGGATCGGGAGGCTTTTGAACACCTTGTTGGGTATTCCGTCGATTCCAGGAGATTTTTTGATTTTGAGATTTTGGATAATCTCCTGGATTTCTGTTACCGTAACCGGTAGAAGGGAGTCAGAGGGGGGGATGGAGGCTCGACGCCCCACCTCTCCGTCAACCGTGTCGACGTGGGATTCGTCCACCGGCTGACGGCTAAGGGAGCACTGGGCCTCCAAACTGTCGGCTAGGCATTCGGCCTTCTCTGCATCGTCAAATGCGGGAGGTCCGTTTGGTCTTGTCAGTGGGGGAAACGAGGCTGTATTGTCTGTTTTCATAGACTTCGCCATCCGCCAGTAGGCAGTGTGTGATGGCGAAATCTCTGACAACAGGGATTCCCAACTGTGATTTTTGAATTCAGCGATGCGATGCTTTACTTCCCTTTGTAAGGCTCGCATTCTACGCCTATTCTCGTCACAGGGGAAAGAGTCATAAGCACGGATGGCTGCGTTCTTGTCTCTTATCAGCTGCCTTATGTCCTCAGGCAACTCCCAGCGGCGAACGATCGCCTGGAGGAGCTTTGGATTAAATCCTTAAGGTGGCTGCCGAGACCAGAGACCGCCGTGTTTGTGTCATCCGCACTGGTCAGGTAGTCAGGGATAGAGTCGAGGTGGGGAGAGCTGGAAGCCTTAAGGGCTTCTTTCAGCTTGGTCCAGTTAATAATCGTCTTGTCTTGGAGAGGTGGATCGGTCTGTCGTCCTAGTTTCATGACTACGGGGCGATGATCGGAGTCTAACTCGGAGAGGGGTTCTATCGAGTTTAGACGTAGGGTAACGTTTTTGAAAAGGGCAATGTCAAGGACGTCGGGTCTGTGGGTAACAGTACCAGGGTAATGAGTTGGCGTCATTGGAGCTATCACGTCAAAGTCGAGTAGGTCAATGAGTCTGTAAAGGCGATTACCGTTAGTGGTGGAGGTATGACTATTGAAGCTGGGGTGCTTACAATTGAGATCTCCTGCCAGGATGACTGAGTTACCTAAGTCGAGAAGCGACTCGAGATCAGTCCTGAGCAGTACTCTGTCGGGGGGGAGATAAACAGATGCCAGAGTGACAGGTTGATGACCTGTCATAGCTATACGACAGACCGAGGCCTCCATGTTAGTCAGTGGAGGGGTAGGAATCGGAATGCAGTGCAGAGACCTTCTGTAGTAAATGAGGGTGCCGCCTCCTCGGCTGGCCAATCTGTCATTACGCACAATGTTGTACTGGGCGATTTTGGGATCGCGTTTGCTAGGTTTCAAGAAGGTCTCTTGCACTAGCATTATGTCGATTTGGTGATTTCTGAGGAAATCTTGGATCTGGGTGCGTTGGGAGCCGTAGCCGTCAGCGTTGCAAAACGCGACGGACAGGGAGGAGGGCTTTACTCTTTTGCAAGTGAATTTTATATTGCGTAAAGTGAGGACGAAGGGGGAATTTTTTTTTTTTTTTTTTAGGGGTTTGCCTTGAAGAGGCCGAGGGCGCTAAGTACGTGCTCGTACTTGAAGACAAGGTCCAGACGGGCTAGAGCGTCTCCGTCAGTGGACCTGAGCGCTTGCGCTAAGTTTTTTATTTCCTGGGGATTTATGGCCCCTAGGAAGCGGCGGACTAGAGCCAGGTCCTCCATTAGACCAGGACTAGCCTGGCTTTGGAAGGAGGTGGCGTCAGGGACGGGTTTGGGGGCCGGCGCAGGGGCGGCTGGAGTGATCCTCCAAGATTGCTGCGCAGGGGCGGCTGAAGTGGTCCTGCGCCAGGATTGCGGCGCAGGTTTGGGTGGGAGCGAGGGGAAGCTCGCGGGTGTGAGCACTGCGGCTGGGGTGGGTTGCGCAGAAGGCGCGGGTAATGGTGCTTTAGTTTGCACCGACATAAGGGGGGCCAGGGGCGCCTGCGTAGGAAAGCGCTTGGCGGGGGGTGGGGGTCTAGCGGGGACCCTCCTGGAAGGCCACCGCGGCGCTTTATGGCATCCGCGATAACTCGCGGGATGCCCCAGCTGTCCGCAGAGGATACAGCCAGGGGTGTCCTCGGCGCCCTTGGGACGGGTGCAGTCGGTAGTGCCGTGGTCACCCAGGCACTTAACGCAACGGGATTTCGCGTAGCAGTTACGCGCTGCGTGGCCATAGTATTGGCAATTGTGGCATTGCCCAATACCGCCACGCTTGTGGGGGGTCTCAAAGGAGAGGCCGGAGAGCCCGCAGATAGTGCGGGTGTCGAAGATTTTCTTCCCCTCGATGGTGAGGGGAAGGACAACCAGTACTAGGTTGAAAGGGGTTTTATCGCGCCCCTTGTAAAGGCGGTGCACTTCTAGCACCGGGAGGTTTTGGGATTTGAGATCCTCTAGGATCTCATCTTCTCCCAATTGGGGAGGGAGGCCACGGGCCACGACTCGGAGACGACGCTCCTCCTCGGTGGCGTAGGTGTGGAAGGAGATTTTCTCCTTCCGAAGATAGGCAGTTAAGGACCTGAAGTCCTTGGAGGAGGGGACCTGGACCTTAATGGCCACAGCAGTATTAGTTGCCTTTGTGAAGGAGATTTTCAACATCTCCATGGCGGCGCGGACGTGCTCCCAACGGGCCTTGTCTTGGACAAAGACAGGGGGTGGGGGCTTTTCGGTGCGGCGGACCGCGGGTGGGGGCTGAGGGGTGCTCTGGCGAGAGCGGGAAGCCGCGCCAGGCTGGGCTACGAAATCCGACTTAGCGGACTTCGGGGTGCAGCGGGGGTGGGGGAGGAGGTCTTTACGGACCTTTTCCGTTTCTTGCCGACGACGGTGAAGCCGTCGTCGGAAGATTCGGCTGGGGAATGCTCCGCCTCAGATGCGGAGTCGCAGGAGGGCTGGACTATGTCCATGTCCTCCTGGGAGGTGTCACAGGAGTTATCCTGCTCGGGGACGGAGTTAGGGGACGCGGGGCTCTCGGATGGATCCGCGGGTGCGGGTTTATTGGACATGAGGGCTAATTCCACGCATACGGAGTCAAAGACTTCCGGACGGGAAGCCTTCAAGCGCGCAACTATCGATGCGTCGCTCAGTAGCGACGCCATAGCTGGCTGGGGTGGGGGGGAAGAGAGAAAGAGATAGCGTGCTTGTCGCTATCTCTGTCTTCCCGGGTAGGTACGCCCGGGGTTGTGTAACCCTCCCTGCGGGTGAAGCAGGGAGGTGAGTGCCTACTGGTGAGCCCTAAGCTTGTAATCCGTCGCCAATCTTATTGTGCGACGGAGCCCTACGGGTCTAGTGCGAAGGGTGTAGACACACCCGACCGACACTAGGTGCAAGCTGTGAAAGGAAAACAGAGACTAGGCCGACTAGGAGACCCCCCAAGGCCGGTTTGCTAGCTCCCGTCCAATTGACTGCCTCGCCCTGAAGGGGCTCGGCGGGTGTGATTGGGTCAACACCCCACTCGGTTCGTTGGCACCGTTAGGTTAACCACCGAGGACCACGAAACTGTGGATTTTCCCAGAAGGGGCAAAACTGCAGTTGCGGAAATGCAGCGGTTTTTGACGGAATCAGCCGCTGCCTTGAGAAAGGCAACTTTTGATTTCTAATCGCGGGCTTCAGCGCTACGGCGCTACGACGGCAGCTACGACGGCAGCTACGCGAGGGCAGCTACGACGGGGCGGCTACGGCAGGCGCAGCGGAGCGGGGGACGTCCGATCGCTAGCGCGATCCGGAGCGGAATGAATGCGAATTTTTGTTGACTGTTCTTTTTTGGGAAGCCCAAAATGGTCCGTCTTTTATTCCAAATGGGCTTCCCCCACTACTTGTCTACATGTGTACCCCTCCCGCTACCCGCGGGGGATCATTTATTCGTACAACACACATTTTATACATATTCATACATTTACAAGATTCTTATAGGATTCTTATTAGATAAAACTTAGATGTAAACTAGCCTAAGAGGGATCTAATAAGATCATGACGCTATAACGTTCGGTTTCGAGTGGACGGGGTGCGCGGTTTGCGCGACATATTTACGTAACCCCGTCCCCCGCTTCAGGACTATAAATATTATATTCGTCCGCCAGGTGGCGGAGCGCTCAGTTGTTTTCCGAACACCATAGCGCCCACAACTTATCCCTAGCATGCCCTACTTACCCTATTTACCAACAATTATCCTAATAGGGTAATAAAAGACACACCAGGGATCATTTTAATATCAATTACACAATACATAATCATAAAACGGACATTAAACAGATAGTGTAAACCTAACGATATTAAGAGATATTCATACATTTATAAGACACTAAAGAGAAACAACTATACAAGCGAAACTATTATCTATACATATACAAGTATCCTAGCTTTTTACATTGTCATTTATTCCGTCGTTAACATACTCCCGCCGTCTCGCGACCTAACCGGTAGAACGACGATCTTCTTTGTGGGTCGCCGCAGAACGTGTCCGTTGCTCGTTTGTAGGTCGACGACGCGCACTTCGCCGTCTTGCCCGGGGTACGTAGCGATGACTCTTCCTCGCGGCCATGTGTTCCTCGGTAGATTTGCGTCGCACACGATGATCAAATCTCCGACGCGTGGTGCCTCGCCGATCGTGCGGGGCTCCCGCCGGTATTGAAGCAGGGGGAGATACTCTCGTACCCAGCGGCTCCAGAAGGTGTCGGCTAGCCGCTGGGCGCGCCGCCAATGCGCGTGTGCATCTATGTCTTCTTCGGTGAAGGCGCCCGGTGCTGGGACATGGGAATTGGGTCCCAGCAGCAGGTGATTGGGTGTGAGCGCCTCCGGTTCCCCTGGTGTCACTGCCACGTGTGTGAGTGGACGGGAGTTAACTGTGTTTTCTACTTCAACGAGCAGTGTGTGGAGTGTCTCGTCGCTCGGGTACTTTTCGTGTAGCGTCGCTCGCAGGCCTTCTTTCACCGTGCGAACCATGCGTTCCCAGGCCCCGGCCATGAAGGGGGCGGAGGGGGGAACGTGACGCCACGCGATGTGCTTCGTTGTTGTCTCTTCTCGGACCGCAGTGAGTGCGGCCTCGTCGAGTTGTCTTTCCGCGGCTTTGAAGTTGGTGGCGTTGTCGCACCACAACTCCTTTGGGCAGCCGCGCCGCCCCATGAATCTACGCAGCGCAGAGATAGCAGAGTCTGCGCTGAGTGATGCCGCTACTTCTAAGTGGACGGCCCTTGTCGTCATGCAGGTGAATAGGGCGACATACCTTTTCTCTCGGTGTCGGCCCACGATTACTTCGAGTGGACCGAAGTAGTCGAGCCCGGTGAAGGTGAACGGGCGCGCGTGATGTGCTACACGCGCGTGCGGCAGATCCCCGGTGGCTGGACTCGTTGGTTTCGCCTTCTTCAACTTGCATGTTATACATACCTTTAAAACGCCCCGTACTGTAGGGCGAATTTTCATAACGCAGAATCGCTGTCGTACTTCATTCACCACTAGCTCGACGCCCCCATGATGCATCTTCCTATGTACATGATCTATGTACATCTTTGTGTAGTCATGTGCGCCGTCTAGTACAGCTGGATTTGCCGTTTCCTCGCTAATCCCTTCTGTGGCAGCGATTCTTCCTTTTAGTCTTAGTAGTCCGTCCGTTCCCATGATAATACTTAGACCGGCGAGTTTGTCGTCTCCCGCCGGTGTGGTGCTACGCTCGATGCGTTTGCGTTCGCATGCGTAGCTGTCTTCTTGTGCTGCCTTCGTCCAGAGATGTTCGGCTTGAATGAGGTGATGCGCCTCTAATGGCACGAACTTGCGCTGGTCGCATGCGGATTCTCTTGCCGTTGCCGCCTTTGCGTCGCCCCTTTTTGTCCTTGACCATGCCGGGTCCGATGTCGGGTTGGCGATGGTCCTTTTGCGACGCGCTGCTGCCACGGTGTGTCTCCTTTTCCGACATAAGTCGATGAAATGTAGTACGCGTGCGGTGGCCCGAATCAGGCGCTCCCATTTTGAAAAGCGCGTGATATCGGGCAAGTGTGCGTGCCCCTTTATGTCGTTCGTTGTTGCGCAGCATCTCTCCCTTTCTTCCCCGGTGCGTTCCTTTGTCGTGCTTGTCTCGACCGGCCATTGCTCTTCAGGTGATAGTAGGAAAGGCGGGCCGGTGAACCATCGGTGATTCTCGTTGAAATCCGCGGGTGTCGCTCGTGTCGCGTCGTCGGCTACATTGAGTTGTGACGGCAGCCATCTCCAGTCCTTTTTCTTTGTAGTATCTTCAATCTCGGCGACGCGATGTGCGACGAACGTTTTGAACGTCCGTGGTTCGGCTCGGATCCACGCGAGAGCGGTGCGTGAATCACTCCAATACACCTGTCTTGCGGCCATGAAGTCGTGCTCTTTCGCGACGTTTTTCGCTAGTCGTGCTCCGAGTACCGCCGCCTGTAGCTCAAGTCGTGGTATAGAGACGGGCTTGAGCGGTGCGACGCGGCTCTTTGCAGCGGCTAGTGATATTCTTACGGTGCCGTCGCACAGTGGGACAGAACCGTGCGTACCGTCTCAAAAATAGCTTTTCGTAATGTTCTATATTGAATATTTTGTTAATGCATATGTCTAACTGAATGTTCAATGCATATTATATAGCAGTTGAAATACACTATTTCTCATTTTTTGTATTAGAATAAGGCTTGCAAGTTGACGCTCAAAATTATGTCAATTATGTAGAACACAATTCCACCAGTTTACATGGTCATATTTGCATTACTTTACCAGCAAATTTGTAAGTGTGATATATGGTTAGAATGGTGATGAAGTACTCTATTTAACACTCTCACTGCCAACAATATATAAGACTATTGAAGTTCAGCAGGCCATGGGATCCGCCGGCGACCCCCATTTTTAAAACTATAGCACGCCACGACTCAAACTACAAAACTATTACAGCAGGCCACGGGGTCCGCCGGCGGGACGATCGGAAATGCTTTTAGTGCGCCGTGGGATCCGCAGTGACCTCCTAAATTCAAACATTTTTTATATCTACTGGCGTCACGATAAGGAAAATTGATTTATACCTTGGCGTTGTCATAAACTTCAGCTACAAATTAAAAAAAAAAGTAGAACAATCGGACAAATAGTTACATTTCTATGAGACTGAATAAAAACATTTTAAAATTAATAATAGTTTATTTTCTTAACGCATAAATCAAAGAAAAATAAAAAGAAATATTAAAGGCTACTTTTTACTATGAATATTGGCAAAACACGAGGCACAAACGCTGGGATTCGTCGGGCAGTTAAGGCAAACAGTGCTTGTCTTTTTAGTATATTTTTTGGCCTCTACGCTTGACTTGCCTTCCTTACGCAGACTTTCATAGCAATGTATGCACTTACGACGCACGAGTCGATTTCGATGATCAGTCAAGGGATTTCTCCCGAACTTATGCACAGTTTCTGCAGGACGGACAGCATCAGCAGTGTTTTCTTTACATAAACCTAATAACTGAATGCAAAGGCGTTCTCGGAATTTCGTAATAGTGTAACTCTTATCCCATATTCTTTTATGTGCCTTGTAAGTCAAGTAAGCATTTATGACAGACGTAGTCAGTAACAATTCGATCGCCAACTTTTGGAACCAACGGAGGCTGCGTCTGGAAGGATTACAATAACTGCCCAATTGATCAGAAAGATCGATTGAACATTTATGTTTATTGTACTCGGCAATCACTGTTGGTTTCAAAGAAGTTTTTCTCCTGTTTCTCCTGCTTGTGACTATGGCAAAACCAACTTGATGTTTGGTGGACAATGCTAGGACGTCCCGCTTGTCTTTCCATTTTAGGACCAAAACACCCTCACTATTTTCCATTGCAACCAGCTCGCCTTTTTGCAACTTTTGGTTAACAATTTCTTTCGGCAGCCCTTTTCGGTTTCTTCTAACCGTACCAATCAAATGCGTAGATCGCTGTAACAGAGACGTAGCCAATTCCACGCTTGTATAGAAGTTATCCGTAACAATGCATCGTCCCGCATCTAAATATTTGTCACTTAGTTTCATTACCACATCTTTTGACACATTCTGATGAGGCGAAGTTGTCTTTCCCTCATACACAATTAAATCATGTGTAAAGCCTTCGTCATCGCATATTTTAAAGAGTTTGATGCCATACTTGTGCCGTTTTCCTGGGATATATTGCATAAAAATGATTCGACCACGGAAAGCAATCATGGTTTCGTCCACCGTTAGATATTCTCCAGGCGTCTTATAGTTTTGGTATTTTCTCCTAATGCACTCAATTAACCGTCTTACCCTAATAAGTCTGTCAGTGCCTGCAAGTCCTAAATATAAGGTATCCTCGAAATGCCAACAACGTAATAACAATTCAAAACGGTTACGGCTCATCATTGATCCAGCAAATTGATTTTCGTATAATACATTATGACTCCAGTAATCTGATATCCTAGGCAGTTTTTTTAAACCCATCCAAATTAACAATCCCAGGAATTTCTTCATCTCGTCTTGATCACAATCATTCCAATTACCCAGTCTACTGGACCGTAGCAAAACTGTAAGTAATTTGGTTTTATTCGCATAACAGTTAGTCATAGTCGTCATCAGATTTATTATTTCTTCATCCACAAACAACGAATAGTATTCTAATTCGGTCACACAGGTTGTGGGAATATTCTTAAAACCAGGAGTAAAAGCTAATGGGAATTGTTGCTGACTAGTGCCATTTGGTAGGTGCCAGCCACCATTGTTTCCGGACCGCCGCGCAGAACGATTATTATCACTCGATGAAGCCGCCGATGGCGCTTGACTATAGGGTTGACGTGAGTCTTGCGCAGTGACATGTTCATTGAAGTTCCCATTATTTTCTGATGATTCCTCACTGTCAGTACTATCAGAAGCACTTGTTTCCGACGACGGTACGTAATTTGGATCACAATCCGAGTCGTCCGACATGTATTACAAGATCAAAATTCGCGATGGCAGCGAAAGCGCGGGAAAATGACGCAAACAGTAGGCCACGGGGGCGGCCGGCGGCAAACTGTCGATTAGTATGGCTGGCGTATCGATGAAACTATTGGTTTCGGCGTCGGCGTACTAATAAAATATTTTTGGGGTCGGCCGGCGGCCCCCATGGCGTCTTAATATAGATTATCGAAAATAAGGCTGGCTTCCTGCAATAAAAATGTTGGGGCCCGCCAGCGGATCCCATGGCAGTGAGAGTGTTAAAAATAATTTAAGTGAACCATTATGTGAAACCTGGGGAGGTAAAGAATTTTTATTTCAGGACCTAATATTCTATCCTTATTAGAAACTTTGCATAGACTTTTGACAGTTAGCGGTGTCTGCCCATGTCGTAATTTTGATAGCATCGTATAGAGCAGCTAATGTTAAAGGTAGGGCAAAAAAAATTGAGTGCCCGAATCTGCCCCCCTTGAAATGAAACTAAAAATGGCTAATGGGGAGAAAATACAAAATATTCCAAAAATTATTTTAGTTCTGATTAATGAGATTTTTGGATATTTAGATCACTTTTGACCTTTTTTTCTTAAACAATATTATCTATTTACTCAATCTTTAGGTAAAGTGGGAGTTTTGGGTAATGTATTAGTATGTAGTATATTTTTTTTATCGTGCGGTCAGATGTGGTTAATGTTTTGTTATCACTGTGTGAATTACATGTTTCTCATATAGTTTATGTATTTCTCTATCGCGGTGAAGGAAAAGGGAGCAAGTGGTATCTAGTTATAGTTGTTAGTGTACATTATCAGTACCTACCTACTACTAACCACCTTCATAGATAGTGGTTAGGAACTTGATAATGACACTAGATAGTAATATTTTTTCACACGAAATTTCAGTATAAAAGTTATTGATTTACGTTGTCATTTACCAGTACTTTAGTGTGCTTTAACATAATATAGTCTTCACCAACCTCGGTAAAAAAAAAGTAGTTAAAAATAAAAACAAAATGAGTGAATTTGTTGTGCCTCGACGAGTATTATGCGAATTTTTTATTGGCCATGGAACAAAATCAGAAGATATTCAAAAATACTTAGAACAACACCACCATTTGTCGTCTGAAAAAAGTGAATTAATTGTGAAACGTATTCAAAAAACGCTTATAACAGCGTTTAACGATCGGTGGACCAAATCTAACCGAACTAAAGAACGTTTCTTTAGTAATAATATATCGTGGTTAGACGGTGAATTTAAGGTACAATTCGAAGAAGCACCGATGGATATTACACCTACAACATCTGAAAAACGTGGACGTCCACCAAAGTCTTATGAAGATCTATCAGAGAAATCGAAAAAAAGAAAGAATATGGAATTGGTACAAGAATATGGACTCGAGTATATACATAATGCATACGTTCAAGGATTGCGGGCTGAAGGAGAAATCGAAGAAGCTACTGTTGTTTCAATGATGCGGAATTGTGAAAGAAATGAAAAAAGGATCATGAAGGAAAAATTATTGCATGAAAGTCGCAATGGAACAGATTTTACGGTGGATGAAGCTTTAAGTATGTTTGCAGATTTAGATCTTTCGAAATCACAATACGGATTTCTTCGAGCAAGTTTGATTAACAAAAACTTCGACATATTGCCATCATATAATATACTGACGAACGCCAAAAAACTGTGTTATCCTCCACTATCCAGCATTCAAATAACCGATATAAGTGCTAAAGTAAATCTACAAGATTTGCTGGATCACACTTGTGCTCGCATCTTAAAGATTGAAAATGTTTACAACCCAAGAAGAAAATCTCTTAAATTGTTTACCAAGTGGGGATGTGATGGTTCATCGGGGCAAAGCGAATATAAACAAGTTTTAACAGATGAGAGTGACTTAGTCTCAGATACAAACTTATTTATAGCGTCTTTGGTACCAATAAAGCTGACTGACACAGAAACACATGAGATAATTTGGCAAAATCCGGCTTGTTCTTCTATTCGTTATTGCCGACCAATCCTGATGGAACTTGCAAAAGAAACGCCCGAGAAAACCCGATCAGTGGTTGGTGACATTCGGGGTCAAATTAATAATTTGCAAACATCAAAGATACACAAGGAGACGCAGGTAATTGAAATAAGTCACGATCTATTTCTAACTATGGTGGATGGAAAAGTTACACAAGTTCTTACTGACACAAGTTCTGGAGCTGTATGTACAGTGTGTGGGGCTAAGCCAAGTGAAATGAATAATTTGGAGAAGATTGCATCAAAGCCAGATAATATAAATGCTTACGAATACGGTTTGTCTACGTTACACGCGTGGATCAGGTGCATGGAGCTAATTTTACATATTTCATATAACCTTTCATTTCAAAAATGGGCTGCGAGAACTTCGGAAGATAAAAAAAGTAAAGAAGACAAGAAAAAGCTTGTACAAAGTTTGTTTCGAAGCCGGATGGGATTGCACGTTGATAAGCCCCGACAAGGAAGTGGAAACAGTAATGACGGCAATACAGCTCGGCGTTTTTTTGAGAACTACTACTGCGCTTCAGAAATTACAGGGGTTGACGAGGAACTTATTAAAAGGTTCTATGTTATTCTGCAAACCATGGCATCCGGTATTGCTGTAAATCCAGAAAAATTTGGTGAATATACTCGTGCAACCGCACAACTGTACGTAACAAAATATATGTGGTATAATATGCCTTCTTCAGTACATAAAATCTTAATACATGGGGAAAGTATAATAAGACATTTTGCTGTTCTGCCCATTGGTCATTTATCTGAGGATGCCCAAGAATCGCGTAATAAAGATTACAAAAATTCAGATTGCATCATGCTAGAAAATGCTCTAGGTCCGCAACAAACGAAGACGTATTTCATGGTCTTCTATTTACGTCAGATCCTTATATATCAAGTATCAGAAAACCATCAGTCACTATATCCAAGAAATTGTTAGAGGAAGCTAAGAACCTCTTAGCTATTTAAATCGAAATAATTTCGTACATTATTTGTAAAACATATTTTTGGAGTGGGTTATTATATATTTGTCATTTATTTAAATGTAAGATTCATATGTAATATAAAATAACATAAAATAGGTTTATTAATATCATAAAACTGTAAAATTATAATTCAATAAGTTAACCAAACCATGGTTTAATATTAAAATAATACATTTTTATTTTGTTTTATTTTATTTTATATTATTTATTAAACATTTGACAATGATACATTCATTATTGGATTGTATGTACTCTGGAGACACTACATACCAAATTTCAGCGATTTACTTCAATCAACAAAAAAGTTACAGATTTTTGAGACGGTACGCACGGTTCTGTCCCACTGTGCGTCGGCTCGTTGTAATCTCCAGTACACGGCGGCTGCGTAGGCTTCTTCACTTGCGTCTACGAAAGTGTGCAGTTCTCTTCTTACGGCCGGTTCTACATCATAGCAGCGGGGAATGCGAAGTTCTTCTAGAGCGCGTAGTGTATAAAGCCACGCGCTCCATCTTGGTTGCAGCTCTTCGGGAAGCGGTTCGTCCCAGCTCGTTCCATGACTCCATGTATCTTGCATAAGTCGTTTCGCCGGAGTAGTTATCGGCGATACGAGTCCGAACGGGTCGAACAGCGACATTATCACGCTGAGTGCTTCCCTCTTGGTGGGTGGACGTCTACCTTGTATTACGTCGGGTGGTGTCTTCATAGCATTTATGTGGAAGCCGATGCAGTCTTCATTTACCTGCCATAGGAGGCCGAGTGTCTTCTCTATCTCGCTCCCGCCTATGGTGACTGTCGTGGCTCCGGGATCCGACGAAAATTGTTTGACGACGGACTTCTTGTTGGACACCCATCCCCGTAACTGGAAGCCGGCTCGACGGTGTATCTCGTCGACCGATTTTACGACTCTCGCGGCCTCCTCCTTGTCTGGGAAGCTGGTTATGAAGTCGTCCATGTAGTGGTTTGTTTGGATCTCTCTGGCGGCGCGTTCGTTTACATGTGCGAACTCGGTGGCGTTGCGATTCTTGATGTACAGCGCTGTGCACGGTGATGACGTTGCCCCGAATATGACTGACGTCATCTTGTACTCACGTGGTGGTGTGTTGCCTCTGTCGTCGCCCCTCCATAGGAAGCGTAGTGCGTCTTGCTCTTCCGGTCGTATCTTCACTTGCATAAACATCTCCTTGATGTCCGCCGACACTGCAATGGGATGTTGACGGAATCTCATGATGACTCCGGGCAGTGATTGAAGTAGATCAGGGCCTGACAGCAGCATATCATTCAGGCTGCGGCCGAAGGATCTTGCAGCGGCATCGTGGACGACTCGGATCTTCTCCTTTGCCGGGTTGATGACGGCGAAATGTGGCAAGTACCACGTCTTGTCTGCAGGTGGCGCTGTAGTCGCAGGCTCGGCGTATCCGGATACTAACAGGTTCGTCATACGTTCCTTGTATTTCTCCCTAAGCTCCGGGTCGCGGTCGAGTTTTCTTTCCAGGTTGTGCAGCCGTTTGAGAGCATCCCCATAATTGTTAGGGATCTTTACATTATCCTCTTTCCATAGGAGTCCGGTTTCGAACCGCCCGTCAGGTAACCGTCGACTTTGCTTACTCAAAATGTCGATAGCTCGCTGCTCCGGGTCATCCTTTGTTTGCCTCGGCTCGATGCCCAGTGACTCCAATTTGAAGAAGTTCTTCATTAACTCCTCCATTTCGTCGCGCTTCTCGCTGATGTGGCCGCAGAAGGTGACGGGTTCACATACTGAAGTGCGGCATCCATGCAGTACCCATCCCAGTAGCGTTAGCGATGCTACTGGTTTGTTCCTTTTTCCCGCTCGGATCTGACGGGAGACGATCAACTCCCAGTTGTCCTGTCCGATGAGAATCTTAGGGCATGCATTTTTATAGATGAGCTCGTCTTTGACGTCATCTAAGTGTGTGCAGTCTTCTAGGTCCGTTTCTCCGACAGTCTGCGATGTGAAGTTTAGACGTTTGATGGTACGTGCGCCTTTCAATGTGTGCACGCTGTCCGAATGCAGCCCTTGTATTTTTACGTCGATAGTGCGGCTTTTCTCGTGTTTTGTTTCTCCGCCGTTGATGCCCTGTATGGACATCGTGTCAACTGGCCCGTTGATGCCAAGGGAGTCTACTATAGCATCCTCAATGATGGTGACGGTGCTGCCTTCGTCGAACAACGCGTACGTATGTACCTTCGCGTGTGGTCCGGCAAGCACTACGGGTGCTATCTTTAGATAAGCTCGGCGTCGATGCGGTATTGAATTCGCGGCGGTGGCCTTGTTGATAACTTCCGTTGTAGACGTAACTATCTCTTCTTTGGGCTCTTCTGACTTCACTATTGGCGATGGAGTCCGACGCGTATGATGTAACAGCCGATGATGTGCCATCCCACAACCGCTGTGCCCACATGGCTTAACTCGGCAGTTGCCCCGGCGATGGTTGCTAGACAGGCAACGGAAGCAGATGTTATTTCTTTTTGCGATTTCCCAGCGGGTGTCGATATCGCTGTCTGCAAATTGTTTGCACGAAGGCAAGCTGTGATCTTCCTTGCATAGTGGGCAAAGCTTCATTTTTCCGTCGGTTGTGGCGCTGTAATCATGTTTCCCCTTTCCGTTGGCAGAGGCGCTGTATTCAAACTTGCCTTTTCCGTCGGTAGAGGCGCTGTGTTCATAGTTCCATCTTCCGTTGGTAGGGGCGCTGTATTGGGGCTTCCCCTTTCCGTCGGTAGTGGCGCTGTATGTACGTTCGGTTTTCCTCCTTATTGCCTTTTCTCTTATATTCGCAGGTACGGACCTTTCTCTTGCAGGTACGGCGATGGGATTAATGACTTCGGGTGGTGCGTAGGCACTGCACTTATCGGCTTCTATGTTCAGGAACGTCGATAGTAAGTTTAGTGTAGGCACCTCGTATTCCCATGCGCTTGCAAAGTCGTACCATTTGCTCTTCAGTATTGGGGTGAATTTGTCCATTATAGCCCGGACTAACTCGGGGCTATAGAGGTAGTTCTCCCTTTTCATTTCCTGTATGGTGGCCACGGCGTTGGCCACCTTACTGGCGAATACGCAGAGGTCGCGGGGCTCGTCGGTCAGCTTGCGCAAATATCGCAACTTTTCTGCCTCATACGCGACGAGTGCATCCGGTCTCCCGAATCTTCTTCCGAGAGCCTCCATAATTTCGTCCGGCTCTCGGTGGGCGGTGAACAGGCTTGCTACCGCCTCCATAGCGGTACCCTTTAGGCTCTTTCTTAGCCGTGCCAGGTTGTCGCTCTTCATGAAGGCGCGCCTTGAATCCTCATACGCGCCCTTGAACCCCAACCATGTGCTGCCATGTCCGTCGAACGTAGGCAGCTCGGTTATATACCTTGGTGTCTCCCTCGCCGATATCTTCACCGCCTTGGAGATCGCAGAGGCCATTTGCTCCACGATGTCTGCGGTAGAGCGTGCGGGCCGAGACGTACTATGCTCTCGGTGCTTATCTCCGTCATCTTCATCATTGGCGGTGTAAGCTCCCCGTCCTCGTCCTCCTTCATACTTTATCGGCGAGATCTTGCGAGACTTAGGCTCCGCCTCCTGCGGGGGTACAGGGGGGGGTGCGTCGTTCCGGTTCAACCATTTTTCTAACCGGAACGATTGGTCTTTGTCTTCCTTTTCTTCATCATCTGCCTCGGAGCCCGATTCTAATTCCGCTAGCCTGAGTTCCTGCTCCTTGGCTTGCAGGCGCAGCTGTAGTAAGGTACGTTCGACCTCCAGACGTTCCTTCTTCTTGGCGGATGCGGTAGAGCGGTGTGACCTCGCCGTGACGCTTGCGGCTCGTGGAACGATCGTGACGTCCGCTGCCGCCGAAGTCGTCTTCATAGTGGCCTCGGTGCTAGTAGTACCGCCGCTGGTGGTCGTCGTCCCTGTCGCTGTGGTGCCTGTGCCCGTGGTAGCGGAAGTCGTGGCTGTGGACTCCGTGGTGGCAGATGTTGATTCCGTAGTGGTTTGTGCTCCGCTCTGCGATCCCGTCCGGCTCTGTGATCTCGTTGTTGACGGCATTGTGAAAACAACGGTTTGTAGTTTTTGACGTGGAAATTGAGATGTTTAAGACGTGGAAATTGAGACGTTTAAGACGTGGAAATTGAGACGTTTAAGACGTGGAAATTGAGATGTTTAAGACGTGGAAATCAGGACGTGGAAATCAAGACGTAGAAATCAAGACTTGTATGCACGGACGAGTACGACGCGTCGTCTCTTCCCGCTGTTTCTTCTTTAAACAACGCCGTGCAATTCTTGATTCGGCGACTCGATGAACCGTGGACGCTGATTCTTCTTATCCGGCTGCTCGAAGGACCATCGATGTTGAGGACACTTTTGTCTACTACAATCTCTTAATAGATAGAGGACAGTATTGTCCTACAACCTTATAGGTCGCCGGGGGATGTGGACTGTATATATAGGATGTTAAACAATAATAACGCCTTATTTCTTGTCTTCGATAATATCAGCAGAGCCGGGGGCAGGGGGCAGAGGTACTTGTTGTTCTACTACTTGTCCTAGTCACTTGGTTGACCGTTTGTAGTGTTCGGAGTGGTGCCGCTGATCGGAATGGCTGATCGGAATGCCGGAAGCCCAAAATGGTCCGTCTTTTATTCCATTTTGGCTTCCCCTTCTACTTTTTTACATGTGTACCCCTCCCGCTACCCCGCGGGGGATCATTTATTCATACAAGACATTGTTATACATTTATACTTCAGTGCTGACAGCGTAACTGTCAACATTGTTTTTCCGTTGTTCCGCGTATTTTTAATTAATAAAGTCGACAAAAGTGCTCCAAATTAAGAACTATTGTGATTATTTAGTGCCCTAGAACGTTAAAATACTCTGTGCTAGTTTGTAGATTCCGAATATTGACGGTTTAGTGCTATAAGTGTTAGTTTTAAGTTTGCGGAAGGACGCCATACCTAAAGCTAAGATTCTTTGTTTGTTTTCGTCTATTTTTCCCTTTTATACCCTTGTGCATGCTTGCCTTTCATTCTTGCACACTTTGTGTACATATTTATAAACAATTATCCATCTTTTAGTGCTTTATTTTCCATTTTTATTTTCCATCGTTGTTAAAACTGAAAGCGAAAGTTGGGTAGTCGGAAAGTGAGAGTGACCCGTTGAGAGAAATATTTGACTTACATTGTTCATTTTAAGTACATTGCGCCTTGGTGCGGTGAGGTTTGGCGCTGCCAGTGTCCACACTGACAGCGCTGACTGACAGTGACGTCCCACTGACATTGACACCTGACAGGTGTCAGGTAATGACATGTGACAGGTGACTTTGATATACGTCTCTGTCATCGACCGGTGGACGCTATCCACTGCTGCGCGTGTGTTGAACTTTCATTGCTGCGAATTAGACCTACAATTTATATGCTCACAGACTAAATAATTTCCCTTCTTATCTGCGTTTTTATACATATTGTGTTCTCAATTTTACAACTGCGATCTCCGGGTCGGCGACAATGTCGTCGGACTCGGAGTCAGAGCGGGGGGCTTTCAAGCCCAGAAAATCAATTAGCCGCACACCACCAAAGGCGACCCAGCATCCACCGCGCGCGTCGGGAACCACGAAACAGACCAGGGAGTCCCCTGGTGAGGCAGGGGGCCCGAAGAAGAAGCTGGGGACCACACCCGGGCGGACCCTGGCGCCCCCTCCCTCGCTCATACTAACGAGGGGTGATGACAGCAGCCCGTTTATGTCTGCTACATCAATGGGTAGTGATGAGGAGACGGTAGATGTCTTTGAGGACCTGCACACGTGCTCTGGCAGGCAGCTGCTGCACAAGGCTCGAAAGGTTGTCAGGATGATCTCGGACCTGACCACGGGAGACAAGAGCAAGCTGAACAAGGCAGATATTCGGGCCGTCAATGTGCTGGGCCAGGACGTCTTAGCTATCGTGGCCCACCTACAGATCGAACTGATGGAAGCTAAGCACAGTGCTGCCAGGGCACAGCGGGAGGCCGAGCAGCTCGGGCAGGAGTTATGTCAGGAAGAAAACAGAAGGAAAATGGCAGTGACACAGCAGTCTGCACCACCCACGGCGGCCATGGACTATGCGGCAGTGCTGAGGCGTGGCAGGGGTGCAGCTCTACAGCCCCTGCCAAGATCTAAGGGCCCCACCCTGGCCTTCTATCCGGCCGCTGATAAAGTGGAGACTCTGAAATCGGCGGAGGACACCAAACAGGAGCTCAAGAAAACTGTGGACCCACGGAAGGTGGGCGTCCAGGTGGCGGGACTACGCAAGGTAGGGAACGCCGGGATAGTGGTGCAGACCACATCGCAGGCGGCCGCCGACAGGCTCCGGAAGGCAGCACCTCCCACACTACGGGTCACGGAGGCGAAGCGACGTCTGCCGCTGGTCGCGCTTAGGAACCTAGAGGGCGACCCGGAATACGCAGCCACACTTGAGACGCTGCATCAGCAGAACTTTATCGAGAATGAAAAGTGCTCTCTGGCTGATCTTCAGAAAGGGACGAAGTTGGCGTTTAAGCGCTCCAGGAAAGATCGGCGGTCGACCACCATGGTTCTGGAGTGCTCCCCAGCGATACGCGACATATTGACAGCCAGGGAGCGTGTTTATATAGGCTGGGAGGTCATTGAGGTCTGCGATTACCTGTCGGTGACTTGTTGTCACAAGTGCCAATTATACGGGCATCCGGAGAAACTATGCAGGGCTACAGAAACGACGTGCGCCAATTGCGGCATCACCGGGCACCGTGAGGCAGAATGCAGCTCCAGGGTGCAGTGCTGCGCCACCTGCAAGCGCTTTGGGCACAAGGAGGCTAGCACTCATAAGACGGCGGCCCGAACATGCCCGGCGCGAGTGCACGCGGAACAGAGGGCCGTCTCGATGACGCATTATGGCTAGCCTCTTCAACACCACACAACTTCACATCGGGCAGCTTAACTTGGCGGGGTCAGCGGCGGCTACGAGGGAGCTCCCAGCCACCGTTCGCGAGATGGGCCTGGATATTGTTCTGGTTCAGGAACAATACTACCAGGCCCGGGATGGCGGCTCCAGGATCATCCAATGTGGGGACCAGCCGAAAGCTGGAATCTATATCGGCAGCAGCAAGATCACGTGTGCGGTGCTTCAGCACCTAAGCGGCACGCACACAGTCTGCTGCCACATTGTTGCTGGCGACCTAGAACTGTACGTCATATCGTGCTATTGTCAATATAGCCACGATATTGACGTGCACCTGGATGGCCTGGAGTCAATCTTGGACAAGCTGCGAGGGAAGCGGTGCCTGATAGGCCTCGATAGTAATGCACACTCTCCAATGTGGTATTGCCGTCCGCAGCAATATACCGGCCGGGGTCAGGACGCGGACCACAGGAGGTCAAGGATGGAAGGATTGGAAGATTAAGCCGGTCGCTTGTGCTTCATAATGTGGCTGGCCAGCCATCGACCTTCTACGGACCGAATGGGGAGTCGAATGTGGACTTGACCCTGTCGACGAGGGGAATGGCGGTGACTGATTGGAGAGTGTGGGA
This sequence comes from Sesia apiformis, assembly GCA_914767545.1. Classification (NCBI taxonomy): domain Eukaryota; kingdom Metazoa; phylum Arthropoda; class Insecta; order Lepidoptera; family Sesiidae; genus Sesia; species Sesia apiformis. Next base: position 4,067,077 of record OU611975.1, read on the forward strand.
ATCGGCCAGTTCTAGTGACCACCGGCTCATCACGTTTCGCATTGGTGCACGTGGCCATGCTCGGTGTGCAGAGCCAAGCGAAGAGCCCATGAGGTTTCGGGACCGCGGGGTATGCTGGGAGCGATTCCGGTCTGGAATCCATGTACGAATGGGACGACTGGCTTTGCACAAGCCCGCTCCTGAATTATGTAGAGATTTCACGAATGTGATAGTAAGAACGGCGCGAGAATGTTTGGGAAAGAGAGAAAATGACAAGGAAGCGGGCTATGAATGGTGGAATCCGGAGTTGGATAAACTCCGGAAGGAGTGCATGGGTACAAGACGCGCGTGGCAGAGGCTGCGGCGTCTCGGGGGAACTAGAGAAGAGAACGCTAAGGCAATATTTCACGAGAAAAGAGCACGATATAGAAGAGCGATGGAGGATGCTGAATCCTCATATTTCAGGAAAATCGCGGATAGTGGGAACCAAGACCCATGGGGCTTGGCGTACCGGGAAGCTGGCGGCCGCGTTCGACCACCTAGCAATATTATAAATGGCCTGAAATATGCGGAGGGGCACGCCGGGAGTGTTGACGTGGCCATGGGCGGCCTGGTCCGGGCTCTGTGTCCCGATGACGATCAGTCAAGGGACTCGGAGTATCACCGATTGGTCCGCTTTGTGGCGTCGTTCCCACCCTCCGGCTCCGATGCGCCTCCACCGACCAGCGAGGCTCTGGGTGGAATAGTCAGGCGGCTGCCTAACACGGCACCGGGACTAGATGGCCTCTCGGGGAGGATTCTTAGGCATGTATGGGCGGTGGCAGCAGCGGAATTTTCCGCTGTTGTCGCCAAGTGTGTAAGGGAGGGTGTATTTCCGGACGTATGGAAGAATGGACGCCTGTTAGTGCTGCCAAAGAATAATGGAAAGTCACTGACAGATCCGAAGGCCTACCGCCCGATCACGTTGCTCCCTGTACTGGGCAAAATTTTGGAACGAGTACTCCTTCTGAGTGCTCCACAGATTGGCAACCAGATGTCGGAAAGCCAGCACGGTTTCACCTCAGGCAAATCTACGGTAACGGCGCTCAGAACAATTATAGGCGCGACTAAGTATTCTACTGCAAAGTATGTGCAGGCGATTTTCTTGGACATCTCTGGCGCCTTCGACAACGCCTGGTGGCCGATGATAATGGTCAAAGCCAAAAGGGGAGGTTGTCCGCCAAACATCTATAGGATGCTGACGGACTACTTCACCGACCGTCGGGTGGGCCTTTTCGTCGGGGACTGGGTGGAATGGAAGGTCTCCACTATGGGATGTCCACAGGGATCGGTGTTGGGACCCACGCTCTGGAACCTCCTAATGGATGACCTGCTTCGGTTACCGCTCCCGCCGGGAGTTCAGCTCGTGGCTTATGCGGACGATGTTACGGTCCTCATCGAGGCACAATCGAGGGCAAATATCGAGAAAATGGCGGTAAGTGCATTGCAGCGCATCAGCGAGTGGGGGGTCCGCAATAGACTGGAGTTTTCCCCTACAAAGTCACAAACAATGACCATTAGGGGGAAATTCCAGAGACGACCCACTATCAGGTTCGGTGGTGCTTCGGTGGGGGCAGTCTCATCGGCCAAAATTTTGGGGGTGGTGATAGACGCACGCCTATCGTTCGTGGAGCATGCGAAATACATAGGTGAAAGCAGCAGTAAATCATTCGGGAAGATGTCCTGGGTGTCGGCCTCATCGTGGGGAATTCGATTCCGGGGCCTCAGGATCTTGTACCGTGGTACGTATGTGGCGACACTCACCTATGCCGCGGCGTGCTGGTTTGAGCGTGCGTCCTTGCATGTAGTTCGAAGCGTCCTTCTGCGCACTCAGCGGCCTTCGATGATCCTATTGACGAAGGCATATAGATCGGTCAGCACGCTCGCCCTACCGGTACTGGCGGGCGTGCTTCCAGCGGACCTTGAGGTGATCCGCGCTGGCAGGATGGATCTGGCGCGTTTACTTGCGACCAGGGAGGAGGCGCGTGCTGGGAAACAGGCCATTTGGAACGAGACAGTGGCTAGCTGGCAGGAAAGGTGGGTTGGCGAGAGCAAAGGCAGAGAGCTGTTCAGATTCTTCCCGGACGTGGCGGTTCGACTCAAGTCGCGTTGGGTCGAACCGGACTATGAAACTTCCCAGATACTCACTGGGCATGGCTGCTTTCGAAAGCGACTGCATGATATGAAGCTGTGTGAGAGTAGTCAGTGTGAGTGTGGCATGGCAGAGGAGGACTTGCACCATGTTCTATGGTCCTGTCCTCTATACGAGGAATATCGACGGAGCATGCTAGAGAGGATTGTACGGCGGGAGGAGGGACCGGCATACTACTGCGACCTCGTCTCCTCCGAAGCGAACTTCCGCGGGCTCAGAGAGTTTGCACACCGATGGCACAGGAAAAGGAGCCCGAAAGAGCTGTTCGGCACTGAAGTCTATCGTTTTGTGGAGTAGAACAGCCCCAGAAAGGGGAGAGTGCTTATGGGACACAGGCAAAAAGATAATACTTGTAGGGAGGCAGAGCAGATACGCGCCGCAACATAGCCCTAGCAGGCGAACGGCGCGTACCTCCCGACGATTTGGTCCGTATAACCAAAAGGTTGGTAGGACCATGGGTGGAGGTGATCGGAATGCCGGGAAGCCCAAAATGGTCCGTCTTTTATTCCAAATGGGCTTCCCCCACTACTTGTCTACATGTGTACCCCTCCCGCTACCCGCGGGGGATCATTTATTCGTACAACACACATTTTATACATATTCATACATTTACAAGATTCTTATAGGATTCTTATTAGATAAAACTTAGATGTAAACTAGCCTAAGAGGGATCTAATAAGATCATGACGCTATAACGTTCGGTTTCGAGTGGACGGGGTGCGCGGTTTGCGCGACATATTTACGTAACCCCGTCCCCCGCTTCAGGACTATAAATATTATATTCGTCCGCCAGGTGGCGGAGCGCTCAGTTGTTTTCCGAACGCCATAGCGCCCACAACTTATCCCTAGCATGCCCTACTTACCCTATTTACCAACAATTATCCTAATAGGGTAATAAAAGACACACTAGGGATCATTTTAATATCAATTACACAATACATAATCATAAAACGGACATTAAACAGATAGTGTAAACCTAACGATATTAAGAGATATTCATACATTTATAAGACACTAAAGAGAAACAACTATACAAGCGAAACTATTATCTATACATATACAAGTACCCTAGCTTTTTACATTGTCATTTATTCCGTCGTTAACACTAATATTGCTTTCTTTTTGCTCAGCTGCCTCCATGGGTTTGGGACTTTTTTCTCTCTCGGTATCTGTGATGGCTAACATCTTTTCTTGGTTGTGTAGCAACTGGTAGACACGCTGCGGATCTGAGTCCAGTTCGTCCTCTTCACTCGACGATGAGTCTGCTTTCAATCGTTCTAACTTTGCTTTTTCAAGTGCGGCTGCGGCCAGGATTTTTTTGGTTTTCCACCCGGCCTTTCTTATGTATAACTCGGCGAGTCGCTCTGTCGCCTCTAACTCCGCGAGGAGTTTCTTGCGTGAGGGTACGGAGTGGCGTGACCGAGTGCGGCTCGAGTGTGGGCGTACTGTGTGTTCGGAGCACTCTGGCACAGGTGATGGTGGCCTGGAGCGAACGGCGAGGGCGACACCGTCCCCAACTGGTTTATTATTAGTGGAGGACTTACTTGTGGTTGCGGTTGTAGTTTCTGTGGGCGTCGTCCGGGTCGTCGTGGTGTGAGACTCCGTGCTCGCTGTTGCGCCCGTGGTGGCCGTAGTCTCCGTTTGTGAGCTTGGTGATGCCTCTACTACCCTCCTTGTCGCTTTTGCTTCTTGTGGTCGGCATTTTTATGATCTTGCGTATTCAGGTGATCTTCTGGATGATCATGGTTCAGAGATCCCGGCTCGAAGGACCAGATGTTGGGGGCGAACGCCGATCGATGTCATCGTAAGGCCAAATGTTGCAGGCCGCACGTTACCGTCCAACGGTGGGTGTAGGGGTGGAATACGGAAATGTGTTGAGGACACTTTTGTCAACTACGATCTCTTTATAGATCGAGGACAGTATTGTCACTACAACCTTATAGGTCGCCGGGGGATGTGGACTGTATATAGGGATGGTTTTCTTTCTTCCACGGTGAATAAATAAATAACGCCTTATAGTCTTGATAATATCAGCAGAGCCGGGGTAGCGCAGAGGTACTTCTTGTTACTTGTTGTTGTTCTCGGAGTGGTGCCGCTGATCGGAATGCCGGGAAGCCCAAAATGGTCCGTCTTTTATTCCAAATGGGCTTCCCCCACTACTTGTCTACATGTGTACCCCTCCCGCTACCCGCGGGGGATCATTTATTCATACAATACTTATTTATACATTACAGGACATTTACAAGATAGTTATAAGATACTTATTAGATATAAACTAGCCTAAGAGGGATCTAATAAGATCTTGACGCTATAACGTTTGGTTCCGAGTGGACGGGGTGCGCGGTTTGTGCGACATATTTACGTAACCCCGTCCCCCGTTTCAGGACTATAAATATTATATTCGGCCGCCAGGTGGCGGACCGTTTAGTTGTTCCCCGAACGCCATAGCGCCCACAACTTATCCCTAGCATGCCCTACTTACCCTATTCACCAACAATTATCCTAATAGGGTAATAAAGACACACTAGGAATCATTTTAATATCAATTACACAATAAACAAGCATAAACAGACATATAGGTCATTAAACAGACATTGTAAAACATAAAGACATTCAATAGATATTCCACAAACATAAGGTATTAAAGAGATATTGTGTAAACATAATGATATTAAAGAGACATTATACATTCATAAGACATTAAAGAGAAAACAACTACATATGCGAAATTATCCTAAATCTATACATGTAAGTACCCTAGCCTTTTACATTGTTATTTCATTCCGTCGTTAACAATATGAAACACTGCTGTAGTTCGTGTGCCGGCTTTTTTGTTGCGGATCTCCCTTTGGAATACCGGGCACTTGAGGTTATTAGCCGTGTGCCCGGCTCCGCAATTGGCACAGGTTGGGGGATCCTCCCTGGGCCAAGGGCAGTCGCCGGCTCGGTGCTCTCCTCCGCATCTCACGCATGCTTGCGTGCGGTGGCAGCAGTGAGATGAGTGCCGAAATTTCTGGCACCGGTGACACTGTGCGGGGCCTTTCTTCCCTCGCCATGCCTCGATTTTTACCCCAGGCATGTATAGCATCTCCTCTATTTGGTAGATGACTGGGACGGTGGTCGATGTACGGCGCAGCTGCACAAAGAAGATGCAGCCTGGTCGCCCTTGCCGCACGCGGATGGGTCGGATGAATTCCGGTTCATGGCCGCGGTTGCGCAGTTCGGCCTCTATTTCTTCTGGAGCTGTGTCGGCGGGAAGGCCCCTGATGACCACCTTCAGGCTTCTTTCCGCCGGGAGTGAGTAGGAGAACCATGAGATGTTGGTCTCCTTTTCTAGCTCCGTTAGGTACCGCTGTACTATGCGGTACTCGGATTCCTCCTTTGGAGTGAAGCGGACCCCTTTGCCGAAGGGGCGCGCACAGGGGGCGCGGCCCAGCTTCTTTTGGAGCTGCCGGAAGTGGTGAGTCTAGTCCGGCAGGTTCACCACCAGTGGAGGGTACCGTGGCGTGGGGGCCGGTAGGGGCGGTGGCTGCGGGGGCGGCTGCCGCGGGGGCAGGTGTTGCTCTTGCTGTCACCACGGCGGCCGGTACCGCTTGGGTGCGCGCCGCAACGGCGAACGTGCGGGGCGTTGTTGTGCGTGGCTTGGGTGATGGGGCCGGAGTCGGTGCAACTATCGGTACTGTTGGTGTGGTAGCGTCGCGGGGCGATCCCTGCTGAAGTTCGACATTCTGCCGTTTTTGCAGCCGTGGGTCCCGCTGAGCCAGAGGTGCGGCTTTGGGGGCGATCGCCTCGGGGTGGACACTTTCTGGGCAGTGCCGCTTGATGTCTTCGTCGTCCTCCTCCTGTGGTGATCTGCGGCGCCTTACAGCCTTCTTCACCATGCCTTCCCATTTCCTGTTGTTCAGGTGGGTGGCCATTGCTGCCAGCAGTTCTGAGGAGAGCAGGCCGCGCTCGTACAGCTGTGCCGTTATCATGAGGTCGTGCTCATGGGTAGACCTGGGTGATGTAGGGGACTGGTAGGGCGACAGCTCTCGTGCACTGGACGTGGCACTATCCGTGCGGGTGCGTGCTGGGTGCGGACTGATGTGCGTGATCAAGTCACGCAGTGGCCCGGGTGACTTCTTACGTGGAGTCCCCGGGGTTGTGTCGCGCAGGGCTTCTGTACGGCACGGGGTGGGATCGTGTACGAGCATGCGCCCGGGGCGCGTGGGCAGGTCGCGGTCGAGTGGCAGGGGTGGATTGCGAGCGGGCTGCCGGGGCGAGTCGCGGGCGGGCCGCGGAGCAGCGTCGCGTGCTGGGCTGGGCGCTGTGACAAGTCGCGCAGGAGCGATCTGCGCGGAGACGTGCGTGGGGAGCCCTCTGAGGAGCGCGTTCCGGAGCCCTGAAAAGGGCGCGTGGAGGAGCCCTGAGAAAGGCTGGTCGTGGAGCCCTAGGAAGGGATGGTCGTGGAGCCCTAGGAAGGGCTGGTCGTGGAGCCCTAGGAAGGGCTGGTCGTGGAGCCCTGAGAAGGGCTGGTGAATGAGCCTGAGAAGGGCTCGATGAGCGCAAGCTTTCACTCGGAGTTCATGGCTTGCACCGTGGGGGGGGCGTATGCCACTGCGACCGGAAGGGGGAGAGGCAAAATGTCAGTCACCGCATACCTTGCACCCGGGGGATCCCGCTGGTGGGAAGCTGGGGCTCAGTATACGGCGAGGGCTACCTACCTCCCCTGGTAGCTAGAGCTGAGGTTGTCCCCGCCGCAGCCGATGGCTGTGGGTGAACTCCGTTCCTGGTTCCTTATGGAAGTAGGCAGAGCCCTTTGTTGTTGTTGCGGTCCGAGCAGCGGTTGACGAGTGATGTGTACTTGTCGGCACACGTAGCGCTCCTCAGGCACAGAGATCGAAAGACTTCCGGGTGGGAAGCCTTTAGTAGCGACACTATGTCGTCGCTACAGAGCGAAGCCATAGTTGGTTGGGGTGGGAGGAGAGAGAGAGAGAACAATTGTTGCTATCTCTGTCACCCCGGGTAGGTGGGCCCGGGGTTGTGTACCCTCCCTGCTGGGTGTAAGCAGGGAGGTGAGTGCCTACTGTGAGTCCTAAGCTTGTAATCCGTCGCCAATCTTATTGTGCGACGGGCCCCTACGGAGTCTAGTGCGAAGGGTGTAGACACACCCAACCGACACTACGTGTGTAGCTGTGGAGGCAAACCAGAGACTAGGCCGACTAGGAGGTCCCCAAGGCCGGTTGTCTACCTCCCGTCCAATTGACTGCCTTACCCTGAAGGGGCTCGGCGGGTGTAATTGGGCCAACACCCCGCTCGGATCGTTGGCACCGTTAGGTTTCCACCGAGGACCACGAAACAGTGGATTTTCCCAGAAGGGGCAAACTGCAGTTGCGCTGCAGGAGTTTTTGGCGAATCAGCCGCCGCCTTGAGAAAGGCAGCTTTTGATTTGGAGTCGGGGAGCCTTACTACGGCTACGGCGCTACAGCTCTACGGCGTAGTCGTAGCACTACGAGCGCTACGAGTAGCGCTACGGCGAGCGCAAGGAGCCGAGCGTCCGACTGGACTCGTCGGTTTCGCCTTCTTCAGCCTGCATGCCATACATGCTTTTAAGACGCCCCGTACTGTAGGGCGAATCTTCATAATGCAGAATCGCTGTCGTAACTCGTTGACGATTAGCTCGACGCCTCCATGATGCATTTTCCTGTGTACATGGTCTATGTACAATCTCGTATAGCTGTGTGAACCATCTAATACAGCCGGATTCGCCGCTTCGCTTTGTCTCAGCAGTCCGTCAGGCCCCACGATGGCACTCAGTGCGGTGAGCTTGTCGTCTCCCGCCGGTGTAGCGCTACGCTCGTTGCGCTTGCGTTCGCACGCGTAGCTGTTTTCTTGTGCTGCCTTCGTCCAAAGATGCTCCGCTCTCATGAGAATGAGATAATGCGCCTCTACTCTCTCCGTTCTCTCGCTCGCCGGTGCAGCCTTCGCGTCGCCCCTCTTTGCTCTTGACCATGCTGGGTTCGATGTCGGGTTGGCAATGGTCCTCTTGCGGCGCGCGGCTGCCACGGTGTGCTTCTTTTTGCGGCATAAGTCGACGAATTGTAGTGCGCGTGCGGTGGCCCGGATCAGGCGCTCCCATTTTGAAAAGAGCGTGACATCCGGCAAGTGTGCGTGCCCCTTTGTCATGTTCGTCGTTGCGCAGCATCTCTCTCTTTCTTCCCCGGTGCGTTCCTCTTTCTGCTAACTTTAAACTCAGTTACAAAAGACTCCAAAGAATTATAAACACTAAGATCTTGGTCTCATCTTCATTATACGAGGAAACGCCTACAGCTTAGTAAGGTGAAATGGTACCTGTGATCCGACGATACTAAGCGCTTATTCAGAGTGAGGCGCGGGCGAGGGCGCGGGCGCGGGTGCGTTGGTCTTGGCGTCTTTTTTGTTCACAGTGCGATACTAGCAGCGAGTGCAAGTAGACGTGTAACCAACGGTTCTCAAACATGGACGACGAAGATTTGCTTATATTATTGGAAAATTCATATTTGCGTTTTGAACTAAATTGTTTGAAAGTTGGAACACATGAAATAAATAAACAAAGGGAAACTTTGGGCGAATTTAACACAATATATGAAGATTTAAGGCAAAATTCAGACAACTTCTTTGAATACACTAGAATGTCTATACTTACTTTTGATTACATATTAAATAAGATCTCAACACGCATAACTAAAGTTGAGACTAATTTCAGAAAAAGTGTAACACCTGAAGAAAAACTTCTTATTACATTAAGGTGAGTAAAACAAAAAATTAATTGTAAATATTTAATTAGAAATCAGTGGTATTGAAATCATTATTAATGTTATTTGTTCCGTAGCCATATGAACCAAATCTTCGCTCGTATTCCATTTTTCCGTCTCCTCCATTATCATTTGCATAATTTTGTTTTTAATACGCATTTTTACTAAAGGTGGGAATTCTTTTAATTGGGGAATGATACTTTTGAAAAAATGGTAATCTTCACATTTTTCGTCATCGTTTGAAGAATTGTTTGCTAGAAGTTTCATTTCCAACAATTTGATTTTTTTACTTTCAATTTCAAAAAATTTTTCTCTGAAATCGGAAGCACCCATGCGCTTTTGAGTGATTCCAGAACTTGTTGATGGCGTATTGCCATCAGACGATTCCCTTATTACGTCTTCAGCGGTATGGTCTTCACTGTTATCTTGTGAACTGTCCTGTGACACTGAACTTACAGAGTTTAAAGGGGATTGCCCATGAGCAGTATCGTTTGAATTTAAGTTGTGCCACAAGTTCAGGATATGAATAATTCCTGTTTTTAATTATCATGATTTTATAAAGTAATCTGGAGTCTCACATTTGCCGGATAAAACAAAAAGTACCTTTAAAAGTCTTTCTATTGTGTATTTTTTACGGTATTAAAAATCGATTTGTGTATAATATTTTTGGCAACACTGAAATGTCACTTGTCGTTGGCCGGCGCAATTGACATTATTATTATTGTTACGCTGTCTGAGTTATTTCTCATGTGTGATATTGTGGTCGTTTATTAAACCTTATTAACTTATATAAAGTGATTTATATAGTATAATTATGAGAAAGAGACTCCATTAGCATTGTAAACGAGGATAGTATTGTAGCTAATTGTGAAAAGTGATTGTGAGATAGAGACTCCATTAAATATGACTGCACTATGGAAAGTTCAGTTCGCCGGTGTATGAACTAACTGTTCACTTCGATTAGTTCACTTTATTCATGTGTATTTTATTCTATGTATTTTTGTTCAATAAAGCTTATACTTTAACTGACTTCTTTGACCTATAATGCGCGATCCTAGTTAATAGGCGTCATCTTGATAATTATTACAGTAAAACATAAGGTAAGACAGTTATAGTCCACTAGTCCTTATGGAGTGAAGCAACACAAAGTGGTTGAGACTTTCCACATTTTATGTTGTATTTAATAAGCAATAGCATACTTAAGTGTTAATTTACCTATTTACTAAAAGGAAAACAATGTGTTTTGATATTTAGACTTTGGAAGTTTACCCATCTATTTCTATGAAACCCGCCAAATTATGTAAATCCTGTTTATTTTTCTTGAAAGTATATATTAATTGCAACATAAGACAGTAGTTTTCATGTTGGCACAACAATATTTGCACCGATACTAAGTTCCATAGTCACTTGGGCATTCCCCTTTCCAAATGATTCCTCTGGCGTTATATCATCGGTACAAAATAACATTTGTTGAAAATGAGGCCAAGTAGATTGCAAATTTTCAGCTGAATCACGTGACCGCGAAGGCGGATATTTTTTCACTTCCTTGCGGAACTGGTCTCTTAAATTTTTCCATTTTTTACGTAGTTGTTTATCTGCGAACATTTAAAATAAAAATTATTATTTTGTTTTAGGTTTTTATCTACGGGAATGTCATTTACAGCACTATCGCACAGCTTTAGAATGGGAAAAAGTACTATATCAACATTAATTTACGAGACATGTACTGCAATATGGAAGGAATTAGTGGGTATTCATATGCCGCCACCATCAGAACAACAATTACAGAATATAGCAGACGATTTCTACAGAATTTGGAAATTTCCTAACTGTATCGGAAGTCTAGATGGAAAGCATTGTCGAATTAAAAGACCCCCAAATAGTGGATCATTAGATTTTAATTATAAAAAGTTTTATTCTATTGTACTTCAAGGACATGCAGATGCAAGAAAAAGATTTATTTCAATTGAAGTAGGCGGGCGAGGAAAGCAAAGTGATGGGGGCACTTTTCATGCTTCAACTTTACGACATTTGATAGAAACTAAGCAATTCAATATCCCCAAGCCCTCCAAATTACCACAATCTAATATAGTTGTTCCTTATGTACTTGTGGCAGATGAAGCATATTCCTTGAAAGAATATTTGATGAGGCCATTTCCTTGTAATACATTAAACGATCAACGAAGAATGTTTAATAAAAAACTATCGGCAGCAAGGCAAACAATTGAATGTGCTTTTGGCATACTTACTGCGAAATGGAGGATATTACAAAAATCTATTGAAACGAATAGAACGAATGCTTGTTTAATCATCAAAACCACGTGTTTACTTTATAACATAGTACGCGATTTAGATGGCAATGCAGACCCTGACTGTCAGATTTGGGAAGTTACCGAAAGGAACAACAATATTAGACAAAACTTAATGCCAAATCGGGATAGAAATCCTTCAAGGCAAGCAAAAATAATACGTGACAAGTTTATGAATTACTTTTGTGAACAAAACAATTAGATAGGAAATAAATAGGTATATAAACTTACCATCACTTCCTGGGAACAATTGTTTTATTTCTCCCCATAGTTTATTAATTACAGTTCTATTTAAATGATGGCGATGTTTACTTTGCCAAATAGCCGTGCGGTCTTGTACGGCTGATATAAATTCTTCCGTGTTCAGGTCCATTCTTGCGTCTAAATCAAACAAGTTTAGAACCACACGCCAGTAGGTCGCAAAAACCACGTGAACGCGCTAGAGCACTGTGAACGTGACTGGCGGTTTGAAGCAATAGAATAACACGCGCGTCCCGCGCCCGCACCCGCCTCGACGCAGACGCTACTTCGCTCGCGCACTGTGAACGCTAGTAGCGGTTGGATTGTGCGGGTGCTTGTATATTTAATGTATCTTGATCTGACATTGAATTAGACGCACCCTCGCCCGCGCCTCACTCTGAATAAGCACTAAGGGTTGTCCACAAACGGTTCCTTCCCTGATCCAACCATTTGTTACCAAACTCCTGACACTGCTGAGGAGTCTCACTCATTCCGAGGAAAAATCTCTCCGGATAAACAGTAGAAGACCGAAGCATACGATACTCTCCAACATCATTGAAGTATTTAATGAAATATCAATTTAGAATGAAATCTTAAATATCTATAATAATTTAATAAATTTAATATACCCGCATCTGAAAAGAATACGAATAATTAGAATTCAATCTATAGAAGAGGGTAGGAACGATCCCTATGAAAAGTTTTCAAACGAAAAGGAAAATCATCTTACAGTGACGTATAGCTTATTTATACTGGGCTTTCGTCACATGCATCCCGACCCTGCCTCAAACTTAGGGTGTTTGCTGAAATAAAAATGTATCATGAAAACACGCGTTTGTTGTGACGCGTGGAAAATCAAATTAGAAAATCCGAACAACATCGACTAAATCTCTTACCTCACGTCAGGTTATATATTTTAATCATGTGAAATCTTGATGAGATGTCTCCGGCATCGTTAGATTAATTATTTAAATTAAATATATAAATTTTCACCCATCTTGGTGAATCCCAAAAAACGAAAGTCTACTTCCTTCCTTGACATTTCTAGATCCGTTCAGAAATCCAAATCCGAGTCTGCGACGATTCAAATAAAAAGACACTTTTTAAATATCTTTGAAAACACTTGTAAATACAAGAGGAATAATCCCTGAAAAATTATATTTATTATTTAAATATAAACGAATCCTACCACATTCTCATAAATCGATCCATTTTGAGTTTCCGAACTGAAACTCCCATCGATATAACACCAATTAGTTCAAAGTAAGAAAAATAGATGGCGTTAGTAGTACTAACCACCTCTAATGCCAAAGCGATTCAACAGATGTTCTAGGTGTTTCAAAACTTGATAAAAGAAAAATAGTCTTGACAAAAACGCAACGTTACAATACCCTCCCCCCTAGCGCTTTCGAACGCAGAGAGAAGCTGCGCTGCCCTCAGCGCACCATTAAAACCTAAATACAAAAAAAACCTAAATCGGTCAACAATCTCAACAACCAAGTCGAAAACACCAACACAACTGCATGCAAAAGAAAAGAAAATTCAATAAAGAAAATTTGAAATCCAACCATTTTTGTCGCTCAACTCCATACAATTCCAACTACCAGGACCATTGTTTACATCTTAATAACTCCTGCTGTCCGGGCATAAGCAAACCCAACACTAACATAACTTCAATCTAAGATACCTCCCTTTCATACAGTAAGCATCAGTTTCGTTTCACTGCCTGCCACCTCCTATCAAAATAATCCCTTAGAGTTACTCCTGCAATCCCAGTGCAACTCGAATCTCCTGTTAAGTAGCTATTGATTGATTGTTATTGATTGTTAAGTAGCTATTGATTGTTAAGTAGCTATAGCTATTGAAGTAGCTATTCTACTTTCATTATTGTGTCGCATCACAAACGACAAAAATCGATATGTGGTTTCGTCAAAACCTTCAGCTATAACAGAATAAGACCATACAATGGAGATACTCTTTTGAGCAACCACGGCCATAACAACAACTGGAATTTCAAATCCACAGTATAAACGTGTGTCGCTTAGTCCCAATTATTGGACGTCAACGCTGGGTCCACACTATGTCCTGTATGCATACTTGATGCCAGGAACAAAACAAAAAGCTTGAAGTATACACATTAAATGCTATTAAACTGCAACACTTATCAAATATTACCTCACAAAGTTTGTGAGTATCAAAGAGTTATAGGTTCACGGTAGAAATCCTACACTTATTTCAACAAGGTATTAATTACCCTTAACAAACATTACAAAACTAACAACTACCAAGGAATAGTTTCAAAGAAAAATCAAAGTTGTTAACTTTGATATAACATACATAAACTAGCATGCAAAACTTAACCTAAACCTCTCTTATAACCTGGGTTATAAGAAGAGTAGCCTTGGCGTCGTTGTTGGAACGTAAGTCCCAAACAACACAAAATAAACTTGTCCTACGGCTGAGAACCCTGGCGAAGAAAAAATTAACGACTGTGAAATTCCATAACACTATATTACACCTTTATATCTTTGATGTGCCGCGTGCCAAGATTTTTAAAGACGTGTTCTCAGGCTTCCTGACACTTAATGACTTTTGTCTTTTCAAAAACTTCTTTAGCCAATCTACTATTGCTATTTTATTTTGGTGCCACTTTTCAGGAGCAATGTGTAATTTCAAAGCGTATTGGTATGCCAATTCTCTGACCTGAACGGTAGTTAACCCATGACACATTTTAGATGAAGTCTTCAAATACTCGGATAACATATTTTCCTGATCCACTGTGAATATTCTACGATTTCCAATATTTGGACAATACTCTTATATTTTTAATGCTCGCTGCTCGGGATCGTTTTTAGGTTTTTTAGGTTCAATCCCTAATGACTCCAGTTCGAAATACCCTTTCATTATTTCTTCCATTGCGTCACCCCGTGTAGTGGAGAGGTGACCGCAAAAGGTTACGGGATTACTTTTTGATGTGTGGCATCCGTGGAGTACCCAGCCCAGTCTAGTGAGGGATGCCACTGGTTGGTCGCGCCGACCTTCACGGAGGTCACGTGACACTATTAGGTCCCAGTTATCTTGACCGATAAGTATTTTCGGTGACGCGTAGTCGTACGTGAGCTCTTTCATTATCTTTTGTAGATGAGTGCAGCCTTTTACATTTTCTCTTTTTACTGATTGCGACGTAAAGTTCAGCCTTTCTACTGTTCTGGCATTTTGGATTCGGAATTCCTTGCCGCTGAACTCTCCTTTGATGCCCAAGTTGACACTTCGACTTTCTTCATGTTTTATCTCTGTCCCACTCACCCCTTGTATCCACATTGGTTGTTTAGGCCCGTCTATTCCCAATATATCGGCCAAAGATGCGTCGATAATGGTCACTGTACTCCCCTCGTCCAACAACGCGTACGTCTTTACCTTATTCTGAGGGCCCGATAGCGTGACAGGTGCTATGTTCAGGTAGGCCCGACGTCGCGTATCTAAGTTGGTAGCTACTGTTGAAGTCAGTACCTCTTCTTTTTTCTCTGGGATGTTTGACGGTTTATCAACTTTCTGGTGGTGGAGTAGGACGTGGTGTCTCATGGTACATCCGTCGCGGCCGCATGGTTTGGCGCGACACGTGCTTCGTTGGTGCGTGTCTTTCAAGCACCGGAAGCAGGTATGGCTCTTCTTCGCCATTTCCCAACGCTCGTGAGTGTTAGCGTTGAGAAACTGTGGGCATTGCAACAATTGATGAGGTTGCTTGCATTGCCAACTCTTTTCTTGCCGCTTTTCTTGCGGCTTGCGCTTTTCTTTTATTGTGTAAGCGCGTTCGACCTTTTTTCGTATAGGTCGCTCTCTCCCTGTCGACTCGTCGGCGATGTATTCTGGAAGGGCGTATGCGCCAAACTTATCCGCTTCTTCATTTAAGTATGTAGACATTTTCTTAAATTCCGATTCTTCAGAAAGCTCTCTCGCCGCGTAGTCTACCCATTTTTAGGGTTGGAGTGAGCTTTTCCATCACGTTGTATAACATTTCGGGATGGTGGAGGTAATGTGGTTTCTTTAATGCTTCTATTGCAGCCACAATATTCGCTAACTTACTTGCGAATATACAAAGGTCGCGTGGGTTTCCACTGACCTTAGGTAAACGCTTCACTCTTTCTAATTCTATCCGAATGAGTACCTCGGGCCGCCCGAATCTTCTCTCCAGTGTTTGTAGTATCACTGACGGGTTAGGCTCGCTTATTAGTAGGCAACTCACGGCTTCCAAGGCGGGCCCCTTTAAACATTTTCGTAGTCGGGCCACATTCTCGGTTTTAGTGAAGCGTTCTTCTGTTTCCTTATACGCTGCTCGAAAGGCGAGCCAGCTGTGGGCGTGTCCACTGTACACGGGTAACTCCTGTACATACCGAGGTGAGTCCCTATTCTGGCGCATAGCCTGTGAGAAGGCCGTGGCTAGTGTAGTCACGTCGATCGCCGGTGAAGACGGGACCTCTTTATTCTCATACCCGTGATTATTCAAACGGGTTCCCGCCTCACCCGGGTCTTTTGCGTACCCGGCCGATCTCTTTGTACTGCCCTCTCTGTGTTCGGCCGCTTCCATGGGTTTGGGACTCTTTTCCCCCCTCGGTATTTGTGATGGCCAATATCTCCTTTTGATTATGTAGCCACTGTTGGACACGCTGTGGATCTGAACCCGGTTCGTCCTCTTCACTAGATGATGATGATGGTGAATCTAGTTTTAGTCGATCTAATTTGGCCTTTTCAAGCGCGGCTGCGGCTTGAATTTCTTTAGTTTTTAACTCGGCCTCTCTTAAGTACAACTCGGCGAGTCGCTCTTTCGCCTCTAACTCCGCGAGGAGTCTCTTGCGAGAGGGTACGGAGCGGCGCGACCGAGTGTGGCTCGAGTGTGGGCGTATCGTGCGTTCGGAGCACTCTGGCACAGGTGATGGTTCCCTGGAACGTACGGCGAGGGCGACGCCGTCCTCGACTGGTTTGTTATCACTGGAGGACTTACTTGCGGTTGTAGTCTTCCGTGGGCGTCGTCCGGGTCGTCGTGGTGCGTGACTCCGTGCTTGATGTTGCGCCCGTGGTGGCCGTAGTTTCTGTTCGTGAGCTTGACGAAGCCTCTGCTCCCTCCTTGTCACTTTTGCTTCTTGTGGTCGGCATCTTCTTGATTTTCCGTATTCTAGGAGATCTTCTCGGTGATGATGATGGTTTGGAGATCGTAGTTTGAAGACTGGACGATGGTTGCGCTATCCCGACTCGAAGGACCAATTGTTAAAGGTGTACGCCGATTTGGCGATCGGGTGCTGGCTCAGCAATCTGGCTCTGAGAACCAGATGTTAAAGTTACACGCCGATGGCTATCGAAGGCCAATGTTGCAGGCCACACGTCTTAGCTTTAACGGGGGGTGTAGGGATTTAGGCTTTGCCGGTCTTGATGTTGGTGCAGGGATCTCGGCAGATCAGGTGTTGGGGTGAATACGGAAATAAAACGCCGCTCTGGTTTACATTAAAACACAGGGGTACGGAGGGAGCGGCGACGGGCAGCAAGCTCACTTTTCTTCTTAGGTTTCTTACTATACAAGTGCTGAGGACGAACTGGCTTGCTGGCTGTTAGGCCTTTCTCTTTTTATAGAAGTTTGCTGCCCCAGCGATCCCCCCGTTCCCTGAGGAAAATTTAATGCTATTAGCTCTCCACTTTTGTACATAATATCTAGGTTACAAGTCTTATTTATCTGGGCCGGTCCTCTTATTGCACGGAGGATAAAGACTATTTTCGGTGGCGAGGTTTAGGTATTTTCCTTTTAATTTCCTTTTTTCCTTATCGTCCCTCCCCCCCTCTGTGAGTAGCAAGAGGTGTGGGAGGACCGGGGGTGCACGGCTTTTCAGTGGCGCCGATACCGGAACTACGCCACCTAGCCCGCAACTTTTTGTTCTAGATCTTATATCTAAATGAAACACACTGCGGGCGGTAGTCTTTATTTTAAACCTTATTCTAATTCCCTGACTTATAACCTAGGTATCCTAGTACTTTGGAGAGCGAGAATAAGACATACAAAAACATAAGACAACACAATAAACATAAGTAAATGAGATGTTGTGAATACGTAAAAACAATAGTATATCATAATCCTTAACATTTTACATTATATCAATACCTTATCTAATCATTTTATATAATATCGACATCTTATGATAACGTGTTATGTACTCGTATGTGTTAACATTTTATTATTTCGGAGGAAGGGCACGTGAATTTCATTCTTGACCAAAATTGCGCCGCTTAAATTTTACTACTTGCGGAACTCTGTTTAGACGGTCCTCTTTTCCTCCGAAATGTGTGATGTTAGCACGTACATATTTCGCGCACTGATTCTATATTGTACACATAGGTATATAGGCACCGCACTTTCACTATTCACTATTCTGTCGTGCACACGGGTAGTGCCCACGTTGCACTCTGTCGACTAATTGGGAAGCTTCCTTAGAGCTTTGAGCATAAATACGGTCATTTTGTTTGTTAAAATGTTGCTCAATTGTAAAAATTTTCTCATCCGTAAACAAAATTTTTCTGTGACCTCCCTTTGCGTACCGCTTCAGTAGTTGTTTCGATTTTACCACCCTATTCTTTTTTAAATTATCAGTTAAGAAATGACCAGTACGTCTCTTATAGGCTGCAAGTCCTAAGTCATCTTTTAAAATACGCGACATGGTTCTAGGTGCTATCTTCATCTCCCGAGATAAAATCTTTTGCTTTCGGACAGGATTTCTTCGAATTCTTTCCCTTACTGCTTTGACCACCTTTTTCGTACGAACACTACGTGGACGGCCAGATCTTTTTCTGTCACAAACAGACGAGGTCTCATTGTACCTATTAATAGCCCGGTACACAAACATTTTACTAATACCAAGCGTATGGAGAGTTTTAAAAATTGCATTTGGCTCCATACCTACTTTGTGTAATGCAATCACAGCGATTCGGTTCTCTTTATCACCCCACTCCATTTTAATATCGCAAAATATTGTACAATGTATTGGCGTCAAAATGAGAAAACTCAATGAACAATCATATAAAAATGACAGATTCCAAATTCAAATGTAATATTTAGTTTATTTTTAATTGTAACAGTATTTATGGCCAGACTAGGTATTTCTTTGAAAATTTTTTTTATTCTTCTCTATTAGGCCAAAATCTTGGTCGCATGGTAAGTATGAATGCCCACTGACTAAAAATTTATGATCTATTTCTTCAATAGTAAAGTCCGGATGAGATACCACATACTGACAGAACAACGATAACTTTATGTTTCTATTCTGTCCTCCCCATACATGATTACTTTTTTAGTAGTCACAAAATTTTTAAAAAAGTACAGCAAGCATCCAATTTCTTGGGGTCCTCTTGAGGCATCTGACTCGTCCCAAACAAACATGTAGGCATCATCTGTCCCCATGTTGTGAATCCCAAAGCTAAAAGTCCAAAGCTGTCTTTTGTAATACACGATTCCAGTGCTCAACACGGGAGTAGGTAGGGTTTTCATTAAGTCAAAGGTGATTACAGTGATGTCAGTTGATGATTTCGCCAAAGCCGTATCGTCTTTTAATCCCTGTCTGGCACTGTCTGCTTTCCTCTGGTGTAATTCTTGTTCGCGTTGCAACTCTTGTTTTAGCTGTTCACTCTCAGCACATTTAATTTTGTTGTTGAAGAGATCACATTTTTTGCAAGAATCACTAATGGGTGCATGGAATCTTAGATTGAAACTTTCATTAAAAATTTTGCTGAACATAAATGATGAAATTGGTTCAAGTGTATCATCTTTATAAAGAGAATACATTCGTCCAAGGCTCAGGTCCGGTGAAAGAAATCTCCTATTCTCACTTTTATGTCTGGTATAATGAGACTCATAGACTGGAAACTGGCCAATGAATTGTTTTACCTCTGCGATCTTATTGTCTGGTGTTTTGTTTACAGACCTTTGTCGACCTCTCTGATCAATGGGTGGAACATGTTGCATACTTTTATGCTTCAGCACCCTAGTTACACGTCCATCAGAAACTTGAAAAGTTTTTAGGAAGAATTTCTTACACACCTGAAATTCAACACCATCTTCACCCAATAAATGATAAAGGTGTGTTTTTTGCCTTCTTGATTCCTCTCTTCCTGTATAACTTCTGCATTTGTTTGTCACTCTAACTAATGAGAACAGTAATGCATTCTGAGTGTCAAAGTTTGCCAATGAGTAAAAGCTTCTGAATATTTCCAGCTGTCGTTCCTCATTAATTTTTAGATGACATTTTTTAGGACATGGACATTCACCTGTTTTAGGTGTCTTCGCAGGAACAATGGTCTTTTTGTGGTTTTCATATTGTTCGCCTTTTGCTCGTTTTAATTTAAGGATATTTCGCCGCCAAGTCTCTGGCCTTTTCACACGCTTTCTACTTTTGAGGATAGGAGTTTCGTCTGTAGTGTCAGCTGCTGATGTGCTGATTTGAGCTTCTGCCGTTATTGAACTAGACGTGCTTGGTAGTGGCAGTTGTAAAGTTGTGACTGAACTGGTTCTGCTTTGTTGGACTTCTTCAGAGTCATCGTTGCATGATGAGGGCGCAGGAGATGGTAGATATTCAGAGCCAGAATCTTCAAAATCTCCAACTGTAACCAGCATTGATTAAGTAAGTAATTTATAAAAGTACAAACCAGTTCGTATCTAAACGAAAACAGGTTTGCTTATAATTTTCAATAAGTAACACAACATTTTAACTTACCTGAAGTGATATCATCTTTTTCGTCCATGGTTAATCACAATAAAACTCGTTTGATGGGGTATTTCGGTTATAATTACAATTCTCAATGAATTTTTGTTTATAACCTCTTAATTTTACCAAACTGACAAGTGACAGTTTTGACGTAAGCCACAGATAAACATAGTGTTGCCCTGGTTCAAAAGTGGTGTATACAGCTTACACTACTCTTGCACTATAGTACTTGGTTGTAACGGCCCGTGCAAAATCTATGTTTCTAGCGCCATCTGTTTTTGGATACAAAAATGTGGCTTACTCGACTATTGCACTGAACATTTATATTGTAAAGAACATATCTTACACCAGAACCGTAACCAACGTAAATTGTGGGTTACACCACTTTTGCGCTGATAGCCTCAATTATAAACTTTTATTTCATTATAATGCTCGGACCTTGCCATTACGTACGAAATACAATGTCATTTAAATGACCGCCTCTAGATTGGTTGCAGCAGTCGATCCTTTTGAGGTAGTTTTCGATTTTTAACATTGTGACGCCAACGTCTAATCCAAGCTGTCACATTCAAAAGTTTATCTAGTGAGCTGTACCTGGCTAGCAAAACATCGGGATCACATGATGATTCCGCTGCTTGGCTGCCCCCGGCACCATCGGTCACTGGTAAACTTACAAAGCCTATCGTAGGCTGAACCAGAGTGATCCGTGAGGCCGGCCAAATTGACACTGGTCCCTTCAGCCAGTCCGGACCCCACCACAACGCATAATCTCTAGTGCTGAGCATCCACGTGATGCACAATCAGCTGGGTTTATATTGCCAGGGACATGTCGCCAAATCAATCGAGCTTGCGACGCCTGGATCTGGGAAACACGGTTCGCCACAAACACCTCCAAGGTGTGAACAGAAGTGAACAGAACCAACAAAGCACAATTTGACTGTCTGTCCATGCAAAGACGTCTACTAATTCTACGGAACGCCCTAGAGTAGCGACGACACGATTCAAGAGAATGGCGCCTAACAATTCTAGCTTCGGTATGGTCATACGCGAGCGAATAGGCGCAACCTTGCTCTTTGCTAGAACCGGCGAGACCAAAACATGTCCAGCAGCATCCACTGTGCGTAGATAAACAACCGCTGCATACCCTCGCTCGGAAGCATCACAAAAGCCATGAAGGCCAGCTCTATATTTTCCAGACGGAAGGAAACGTCTGGGCAAGGAAACCCGATTAAGAGCTGGGAGGGATGACACAAACTCTAGCCATTCCAACAATAACTCTCCATGAAGAGGCTCATCCCACGACAATTCAGCAGCCCATAATTTCTGTAAGAAACATTTCGCCCAAAAAACGACTGGACTGATCCAACCATTCGGATCATAAGTCCGAGCGACAGTGGACAACACTGATCGCTTCGACCAAGGCTTCGGGGACTGTAGGTCCACATGATAAGTGAAGACATCCTAGACTGGTCTATACTGGACACCAAGGACAGCCAACATGTCAGGATTGTCTGCGTTCTGGAAGATGTGGGGATTCTGCTGGTGCTCCTTCGGCAAATCGGCGAGGAGACGAGGTGAATTCGACAGCCACTTTCGCAATTCATAGCCACCAGCTTTCATGAGGTCAATCAATTCGTCCCGCAAGACGAGAGCCTCTTCTACAGTTTCTGCCCCTCTACAGCAGTCGTCAACATAAATATCCTCCTTCAAAATGGAAACCTGGCGCGAGGAAACCTTATCCGCTCTCGTTCAGCTAGCTCCAGGAGCGAGCGGATCGCAATGAAGGGACTAGAACGCAAACCATAGTGTAACGTTGCGTTTTTTGTAAAAACTATTTTCGTTTATCAAGTTTTAAAACGTCTAGGACATCTGTTGAATCGTTTTGGCATTAGAGGTTGTTAGTACTACTAACGCCACCTATTTTTCTTACTTTGAACAAATTGGTGTTATATCGATGGGAGTTTCAGTTCGGAAACCTAAAATGGATCGATTCATGAGAAAGACAAGAATGCCGTAGAAGTTTGTGTTATAAGATGTCAGGAAGAAGGATTTTCGGAAGAGTTGGAAGAACTGAAAAGAAAGGGAAGTTTAGATAAGAAAAAGAAGAAGCTAAGATCCTTAAACGTAGTTTTAGATTCAAACGGTATAATAAGAGTTGGCGGCAGATTGGAAATGTCTTCTTTAACATTTAATGAGAAACATCCGATTCTTATACCAAAGGAATCCTTTTTAACAGGTCTTTTGATTGCAGAAGCGCATCAAAAAACTGTGCACGGTGGTCCGCAACTCATGAACACGTACTTGCGGTCAAGGTATTGGATTGTAGGGGTCAAGGCTTTAGTTAAAAAGTGTTACAGAGGCTGTGTCACTTGTATTAGGTACTCAACCAAGGCCACGTCTCAGCTCATGGGACAAGTACCTTTATCCCGTGTGACCCCAAACAAGCCCTTTTTCATTAGTGGCGTAGATTACGCAGGGCCTATCAATATAAGAGTGTCCAAGGGTAGGAGCAATAAGTCTTATAAGGGTTACGTTGCATTGTTTGTATGCATGTCGACAAGAGCGATGCACCTCGAAGCTGTCAGCGAATTAAGCACCCAAGGTTTCTTGGCTGTCTTTAGAAGGTTTGTCGCAAGACGAGGCAGATGTGCTGAGTTGTACAGCGACAACGGCAGAAAGAACATCGGCCAAATTTCTATAGAAGTTGTACCTGACTTTAATTTTCCACGTACAGAAACAAATTATAGTAAGATTGGATTGTTTTTATGTAGTAAACACCATCGCCTGCGAAAATAATATCTAAGTAGCCACGATACTTTATTATTGCTAAAAATACTTTTGAGGTTAGGATAAAAAATCAATCGATTAATTGGTAGGTAAATAGGCTTCAGCTTTTAGTGACCTTATTTCTATTTACTAAGTATAATATTAATAGTATAATATAAACGCGCATAACTCTTATTCGGCGAGTGCGATCCTCGTTACGTTGATACGCTTAAATCGGTGAATTCATTGAGGAGGCACGGCCACGTTCCTGCTAATTAATAAAATGTAAATCTCAATAAAAACTGTATTTCATTCGATGTGTGTTAGTGAAAAGTTGGAAGTGTAGATACGAGAAAACGTCTCGCGGCGCCGCGGCCCTCCTTACAGTATTGCCGTCGCGAGGAGTCGATGGTTGGCGATAGTGGCGCCATCGGTCGGTCATCATTGCGATTTGACGATTGACGATTGCGCGTTTGAAGATACATAACTAATTTTCTTCTACATATTTCGTGTAGTTTAGAGAGAGACACATATTGTGTATTGTTATCGTATTGTATTGACGAAGCGTAGAAGATATTGACACCATGGCCGATACAGCAGTCGCTTCCGAGACGCCGGCGCCGGCGACACCCGCCAAAAAACCGAAAGCGTCGTCCGCTTCGACCGGCGGCGGCGGCGGCGGCGGCGGCGGCACGAAGAAGCCCAAGTCGAAACCTACTCACCCGAAGACGTCAGAGATGGTGAACAACGCGATCAAGGAGTTGAAGGAGCGCAGCGGTTCATCGCTTCAGGCCATAAAGAAGTACATCGCTGCCCAGTACAAGGTCGACGCGGAGAAATTGGCGCCTTTCATAAGGAAATATCTGAAGAGCGCCGTGGAATCCGGCGCACTGATCCAGACCAAGGGCAAGGGAGCGTCCGGCTCGTTCAAGTTAGAGTCTAAATCGGCAGCGTCAAAGAAACCGACCTCTGCGAAATCCGGCGTAAGGTCCTCCGCCGCGGCGAGACCGAAGAAGGTGGCGGCCGGTGCGTCCGCGAGCAAGCTCAAGAAGACCGCCGCGACGTCACCATCCAAGTCTGCGAAACCGTCGCCCGCGGCGGCGGCGGCGGCTGCGATCAAGGATAAGAAGGCCGCCGCAGCCAAGAGGAAGCCCGCAGCCAAGAAGGCGGCCGCGCCCGCCGCCAAGTCTAAGAGTGCCGCCGCGCCGAAGGCCAAGAAGACCGCCAAGCCGCCCACTAAGAAACCGAAAGCGCCCAAGCCGAAGAAGGCTGCGGCCGCCACGCCGAAGACCAAAGCGGCCGGCAAGAAGACGGCCGCGGCCAAGAAGTAAACGGAGTGCGCCCCCCCCCCCCCCCGCCCCCCCCCCCCCCCAGGAGGTTGGCCCCCCTCCTACGGCAGGAGGAGGAGGAGGAAAGGAGTTCATTCATGTGTCCAGTCGAATGTCTCGCACGCGTGCACGCTCGCTCAGAGAGCAGAGCACCACCCCCGCACACACGAAACGAAACAGCCCTTTTCAGGGCTAACATATTGTTCTGAAGTGATGAGAATGAGAGGTTTCCGAAACAGAGACGCGTCAATAATCAATTTTAGTTAGCAATTTCGCATTTATTTACCACCTGATCGTGTACCTACCTACATTATACATAATACATTACATAGGATACAACTTTTTAATTAATTAAATACATATATACTTACACATATAGATCGCGAAAAATAATAATGCTACCTAAATTAAATACGCTATATCTACGCACACACTTAGCTACCTACCTACCTACCTACCTACCTACCTACCTACCTACCTACCTACCTACCTACCTACCTACCTACCTACCTCCTACCACTACATACACGTAAGCACTTAATTAATTTAATTAACAACATTCTCCATATTTGTTAAAAATTTTAATAATAATTAAGAGCTCTTCGTATACCATACGATAGATAGACACAATAAAAAAAAAAAAAAAAAAAAATTATAATCCCACCGTCTAAAATTTACGTTGAATTACTACTATTATTAATATGAGGCAGGTAGATACTTACGTACATGAAACGTAGAACAAGAAAAACAAACAACGCGCGAGAAAACAGAGTTCCGCCGCTCACGCACGACCATCCATCCATCCATCCATCCATCGATACAACTCATTTTCATAGTAAATAATACCTAATACCTAATCTAACCGTCTAAAATTTACGTTGAATCGTCACTCGATTACCGATCGATTACTCCAAAAAAAATTAAATAATTAATAAGAGTCAGTCTCTCCGTCTCACTCGCTCTCTCTCGCTCTCTCTCGCCGCGCTCTCGACTACATCCCCACCGTTTGTGAACGTCGATTGTTGTATATATACAATGAAAAAATGGACACGTTTTTAAAAATCGGAAATCAACACAGCCGTCGAGACAGAAGTCGATTGTATGATGTATTCTCTGTTGCTGATCACGACCTCGGCCCACCTCTCGACCAATTTGTTGATGCCGTTCCGCCAAAAATCTCCCGGTCTGGTGTCGAAGAAGTTGTTGAGCCAGTTTTTGAGGTCCTCTTCGCCGTCGAAGGTAACACCCCTCATTTGGTTCGACATGGAGCGGAAAAGGTGATAATCCGTTGGCGCAAGGTTTGGAGAGTATGGCGGGTGTTGAAGAACTTCCCATTCGAGCTCTTGGAGGGCGGATTTGACGACTTGTGCAACATGCGGCCTGGCGTTGTCGTGGAGCAGGATGATTTGGCCTTGTCGATCGGGTCTTTTCAGTCGAATAGCCTCATTCGCGCGGTGCAGCTGCGCAATGTAGAGGTCCTTGTTGACCGTGGCGTTGCTTTCGAGCATTTCCCAGTACACCACGCCTTCCCAGTCCCACCAAACGCAGATCATGTGCTTTTTTGAGTGGAGATCCTGTTTGACTCTCGGCTTTGGCGTATCTCCTGAATTCACCCACTCCTTTCTTTGCTTCATATTGACGTACAGGCACCATTTCTCATCACCCGTGATGATTCGATACAAAAAGCGCTGCTTGTGTCCATGTGTTGCTCGGTGGCGGGCGAGATGTTGAGCCGCAATTTGAAGGCGATTTTCTTTGTTTTTTTCAGTAAGCTCGTGAGGCACCCAAGCTCCGAGTTTTTGGGTAAAACCAATTGATTGAAGGTGGTTAGAGATCGTCATCGCACTGCAGTCCATTTTTTCGGCTAATTCACGGGTTGTTTGGCGACCATCTTCCTTCAAAAGTGCCTTGAGCCGGTCCTCGTCGAATTCCGAAGGTCGTCCGCTGCGAGGCGTGTTCTCGAGGTTAAAGTCGCCATTTTTGAACTTCGCAAACCATTTTTCTGCTGTAGACACGCCTAAGACTCCTTCTCCATACACGTTGCATATGTCCCGAGCGGCTTCGGCAGCTTTTTGACCTCGATGAAAAGTGAAGAAAAGCAGGTGTCGAAAATGCTGATTTTTGCCTCCTGGATAGTTTCTTTCTGAGCCTGACAAATGATGAAAAATTAAATTATCCAAAAAAAACAAAAACACAGTTTTGTAGAGCGGAAAGAGCTCTATCAAATGATATATACACTTTGCCAAACAGCAAACAAATCGTTGTGAAATACAAGAAAATATGAAAACTCTACGAACTTTCTTTACAACCCAATAGTTAGCAATTTCGCATTTATTTACCACCTGATCGTGTACCTACCTACATTACATAGGATACAACTTTTTAATTAATTAAATACATATATACTTACACATATAGATCGCGAAAAATAATAATGCTACCTAAATTAATACGCTAATAATAATAATAAATTAATTACATAAATAAATAAATAAATAAATAAATAAATAAATAAATAAATTAAATACGCTATATCTACGCACACACTTAGCTACCTACCTACCTACCTACCTACCTACCTACCTACCTACCTACCTACCTACCTACCTACCTACCTCCTACCACTACATACACGTAAGCACTTAATTAATTTAATTAACAACATTCTCCATATTTGTTAAAAATTTTAATAATAATTAAGAGCTCTTCGTATACCATACGATAGATAGACACAATAAAAAAAAAAAAAAAAAAAATTATAATCCCACCGTCTAAAATTTACGTTGAATTACTACTATTATTAATATGAGGCAGGTAGATACTTACGTACATGAAACGTAGAACAAGAAAAACAAACAACGCGCGAGAAAACAGAGTTCCGCCGCTCACGCACGACCATCCATCCATCCATCCATCCATCGATACAACTCATTTTCATAGTAAATAATACCTAATACCTAATCTAACCGTCTAAAATTTACGTTGAATCGTCACTCGATTACCGATCGATTACTCCAAAAAAAATTAAATAATTAATAAGAGTCAGTCTCTCCGTCTCACTCGCTCTCTCTCGCTCTCTCTCGCCGCGCTCTCGACTACATCCCCACCGTTTGTGAACGTCGATTGTTGTATATATACAATGAAAAAATGGACACGTTTTTAAACAAAACATTCCGCTCCGGATCGCGCTAGCGATCGGACGTCCCCCGCTCCGCTGCGCTTGCCGTAGCCGCCGCCGTCGTAGCTGCCGTCGTAGCTGCCGTCGTAGCGCCGTAGCGCCGAAGCCCGCGATTAGAAATCAAAAGTTGCCTTTCTCAAGGCAGCGGCTGATTCCGCCAAAAACCACTGCAGTTCCGCAACTGCAGTTTTGCCCCTTCTGGGAAAATCCACAGTTTCGTGGTCCTCGGTGGATACCTAACGGAGCCGACGAACCGAGTGGGGTGTCGACCCAATCACACCCGCAGAGCCCCTTCAGGGCGAGGCAGTCAATTGGACGGGAGCTAGCAAACCGGCCTTGGGGGGTCTCCTAGTCGGCCTAGTCTCTGTTTTCCTTCCACAGCTTGCACCTAGTGTCAGTCGGGTGTGTCTACACCCTTCGCACTAGACCCCATAGGGCTCCGTCGCACAATAAGATTGGCGACGGATTACAAGCTTAGGGCTCACCAGTAGGCACTCACCTCCCTGCTTCACCCGCAGGGAGGGTTACACAACCCCGGGCGTACCTACCCGGGAAGACAGAGATAGCGACAAGTACGCTATCTCTTTCTCTCTCTCTCCCCACCCCAGTCAACTATGGCGCCGCTCACTAGCGACGACGTAGTTGCGATCTTAAGGGCTTCCCATCCGGAAGTCTTTAAGAACATCATGAGCCGTAAATCGGCCCCCGCCCCGTCTAAACCCGAATCCGCGGCTCCATCCGAGAGCCCCGCGTCCCCCGACTCTGCCCGCGAGCACGAATCCGACACCTCCCAGGAGGACATGGACATAGTCCAGCCCTCCGACTCCGATTCCGACTCCGCATCTGAGGCGGAACATTCCCCAGCCGAATCTTCCGACGACGGCTTCACCGTCGTCGGCAAGAAACGGAAAAGGTCCACAAAGACCTCCTCCCCCACCCCCGCTGCACCCCCGAAGTCCGCTAAGTCGGACATTGTAGCCCAGCCTGGCGCGGCTTCCCGCTCTCGCCAGAGCACCCCTCAGCCCCCACCCGCGGTCCCCCGCACCGAAAAGCCCCCACCCCCTGTCTTTGTCCAAGACAAGGCCCGTTGGGAGCACGTCCGCGCCGCCATGGAGATGTTGAAAATCTCCTTCACAAAGGCAACCAACACAGCTGTGGCCATTAAGGTCCAGGTCCCCTCCTCCAAGGACTTCAGGTCCCTAACTGCCTATCTTCGGAAGGAGAAAATCTCCTTCCACACCTACGCCACCGAAGAGGAGCGTCGACTCCGCGTCGTGGTCCGTGGCCTCCCTCCCCAATTGGGCGAAGATGAGATCCTCGAGGATCTCAAATCCCAAAACCTACCAGTGCTGGAAGTGCACCGGCTATACAAGGGGCGAGACAAAACCCCTTTCAACCTAGTATTGGTTGTCCTTCCCCTCACCTCCGAGGGGAAGCAAATCTTCGACGCCCGCACTATCTGCGGGCTCTCCGGTCTCTCCTTTGAGACCCCCCACAAGCGTGGCGGTATTGGGCAATGCCACAATTGCCAATACTACGGCCACGCAGCGCGTAACTGCTACGCGAAATCCCGTTGCGTTAAGTGCCTGGGTGACCACGGCACTAGCGACTGCACCCGTCCCAAGGGCGCCGAGGACCCCCCTGGCTGTATCCTCTGCGGGCAGCTGGGGCATCCCGCGAGTTATCGCGGATGCCCTAAAGCGCCGCGGTGGCCTTCCAGGAGGGTCCCCGCTAGACCCCCACCCCCCGCCAAGCGCTTTCCTACGCAGGCGCATATGGCCCAACTTATGTCGGTGCAAACTAAAGCACCATTCCCCGCGCCTTCTGCGCAACCCACCCCAGCCGCAGTGCTCACACCCGCGAGCTTCCCCTCGCTCCCACCCAAACCTGCGCCGCAATCCTGGCGCAGGACCACTTCAGCCGCCCCCGCGCAGCAATCTTGGAGGATCACTCCAGCCGCCCCTGCGCCGGCCCCCAAACCCGTCCCTAACGCCACCTCCTTCCAAAGCCAGGCTAGTCCTGGGCTAATGGAGGACCTGGCTCTAGTCCGCCGCTTCCTAGGGACCATAAACCCTCAGGAAATTAAAAACCTAGCCCAAGCGCTCAGGTCCACTGACGGAGACGCTCTAGCCCGTCTAGACCTTGTTTTTAAGTACGAGCACGTACTTAGCGCCCTCGGCCTCTTCAAGGCCTGCCCCTGAACTCTCCTAAAAGAACTCCAATGGCTAACACAGCTCGAATAAAGCCCTCTTCCCTGTCCGTCGCGTTTTACAACGCTGACGGCTACGGCTCCCAACGCACCCAGATCCAAGATTTCCTCAGAAATCATCAAATCGACATAATGCTAGTGCAAGAGACCTTCTTGAAACCTAGCAAACGCGACCCCAAAATCGCCCAGTACAACATTGTACGTAATGACAGATTGGCCAGCCGAGGAGGCGGCACCCTCATTTACTACAGAAGGTCTCTGCACTGCATTCCGATTCCTACCCCTCCACTGACTAACATGGAGGCCTCGGTCTGTCGTATAGCTATGACAGGTCATCAACCTGTCACTCTGGCATCTGTTTATCTCCCCCCCGACAGAGTACTGCTCAGGACTGATCTCGAGTCGCTTCTCGACTTAGGTAACTCAGTCATCCTGGCAGGCGATCTCAATTGTAAGCACCCCAGCTTCAATAGTCATACCTCCACCACTAACGGTAATCGCCTTAACAGACTCATTGACCTACTCGACTTTGACGTGATAGCTCCAATGACGCCAACTCATTACCCTGGTACTGTTACCCACAGACCCGACGTCCTTGACATTGCCCTTTTCAAAAACGTTGCCCTACGTCTAAACTCGCTAGAACCCCTCTCCGAGTTAGACTCCGACCATCGCCCCGTAGTCATGAAACTAGGACGACAGACCGATCCACCTCTCCAAGACAAGACGATTATTAACTGGACCAAGCTGAAAGAAGCCCTTAAGGCTTCCAGCTCTCCCCACCTCGACTCTATCCCCGACTACCTGACCAGTGCGGATGACACAAACACGGCGGTCTCTGGCCTCGGCAGCCACCTTAAGGATTTAATCCGAAGCTCCTCCAGGCGAGTCCCAGCGGCGAACGATCGCCGCTGGGAGTTGCCTGAGGACATAAGGGAGCTGATAAGAGACAAGAACGCAGCCATCCGTGCTTATGACTCTTTCCCCTGTGACGAGAATAGGCGTAGAATGCGAGCCTTACAAAGGGAAGTAAAGCATCGCATCGCTGAATTCAAAAATCACAGTTGGGAATCCCTGTTGTCAGAGATTTCGCCATCACACACTGCCTACTGGCGGATGGCGAAGTCTATGAAAACAGACAATACAGCCTCGTTTCCCCCACTGACAAGACCAAACGGACCTCCCGCATTTGACGATGCAGAGAAGGCCGAATGCCTAGCCGACAGTCTGGAGGCCCAGTGCTCCCTTAGCCGTCAGCCGGTGGACGAATCCCACGTCGACACGGTTGACGGAGAGGTGGAGCGTCGAGCCTCCATCCCCCCCTCTGACTCCCTTCTACCGGTTACGGTAACAGAAATCCAGGAGATTATCCAAAATCTCAAAATCAAAAAATCTCCTGGAATCGACGGAATACCCAACAAGGTGTTCAAAATCCTCCCGATCCATCTGATCGCTCTCCTCGTGGCCATCCTCAATGCCGCCATGAGAAATCATCTCTTTCCAGTCGCCTGGAAAGAAGCCGTCGTCATCGGCATCCCCAAACCGCGCAAACATCGCTCGGATCCCTCTAGTTACAGACCCATTAGCCTATTGAATACAATGGCTAAAATCTACGAAAAAGTCCTCCATTCTCGCCTGCTGAGTTACATTAACTCAAAAAGGCTTCTCATCGACGAGCAGTTCGGCTTTAGAGCCAAGCACTCGTGTGTCCAACAGGTGCACCGAATAACGGAGCACATACTCCCGCGTCTCAATCAAAAGAGGCCCTTCCGAACCCTAGCTGTCTTCTTCGACGTAGCGAAGGCCTTCGACAAGGTCTGGCACAACGGTTTAATTCATAAACTGTACCAACTGGAGGTGCCAGAAAGTCTCATTCTCATCATCAGAGACTTCCTTACCGATCGCACTTTTCGCTACAGAGTCGAAGGCACTCTGTCTAGCCCCCGCCCAATCAGAGCTGGAGTCCCACAAGGCTCCGTTCTAGCACCCACGCTCTATTCCCTCTACACTAACGACATCCCCCACACCCCAGGAATAGAGCTCGCCCTTTTCGCGGATGACACCGCCCTCTACGCCTCAGATAAGAACCTACGTATGGTATCTCTACGCCTCCAGCGCGCAGTCACCGCCCTAGGCGAGTGGTTTGCGAGGTGGAGGATAGAGATAAACCCGACGAAAAGTGCAGCCATGTGCTTCCCTTTTCCCAGGGCTAACGCTCGTAGGCCTAAGCTGTCCCCTCTCCCGATAACCCTTTTCGGTCAAACAATTCCTCTCGTCAGGAAGACCAAGTATCTCGGAGTCACTCTAGACCATAGACTGACCTTCCGAGAACACGTCAAAACCGTCCGCAACCGAGCCGCCTCTGTGCTCGGTCGCCTCAACCCCCTCGTAGGCGGGAGAAGTAAAATGTCGCTTAGAAATAAGTTGACATTGTACAAAACTCTCGTCCGTCCCATCATGACATATGCTAGCGTTGTGTTCGCACACGCAGCTCCCTCCATCATTGCAATCCTCCAAAAATTGCAAAATAGATTCATGCGCAAGGCCGTGGCCGCACCATGGTACATGCGCAACGTTGACCTCCACAAGGACTTGGAGCTTCCCTCCATCGTCAAATACATAACAGACACCGCCCGACGCTACTATGACGCTATCCCAAACCATCCCAACCCCCTGATTGTCTCTTCCCTCACCTACATACCGGACAGGAGTGCCCCTCCGCGCTATCGTCGCCCGCGGCACATCCTGGACGATCCCGACGACCCGATCACCGCTGCCAATGCGGTTCCCACACAAACCACAGTACACAGACACCGTCCCCGCCGGCCGAGACGTGGACGTCCCCCTCGTTACACCGTTAACACACACCGGCCCTCAGCCAACACTTTCACTAGGCATCGACACATGCCTGGGCGCTTCTCGCCGACACGCGATCCCGCGGTATCCCCCCAATGCAACGCCCTAAGCCGAGGTCCGTTCCTTCCGCCGGTTTACCGGCGGGGGAGCCCTTAGGCTGTTGCAACGCACATTTTTCTCCTGGTTGAGCGCCTTCTGCGCTCGCCCTACATCAACGCGACCGGTGACTCTTGAAAGGCCACTAGGGCCACAAGAACTATACATACACGATGTTGAGGCAATCAGGTTTTTTAGTCGGTAGGAGTCCGACACTACCTGGTACCACCTAGGCTGGCCCAGCCAGACTAGATGGTACCAGGTGTCCCATGCAGGATTTTTCCTGATTGTCTCTCCTAACAAAAAAAAAAAAAAAAAAAAAAAAGGATGA